>CM076578.1:1681022775-1681379682 GCA_034641835.2 Pinus albicaulis
ATAATAAATAAAAGAGATATAGTAAAATCTCTAGGGTTACTTCAACCATTCCACATACATATTCAAAGACTAGAAGATATATCAATAGACTTTATTACAGGGTTACTGAAATATAAAGGCAAGTATTACATTTTTGTGGTCATTTATATAGACAAATTTTGTAGATTTTTTTTGTAGAGCTCAAAGTACATAAAAAACAAGCCAAGTGGCAGAAGTGTCCATGAAAGAAATTCATAGTCTTCATGGTTTTCCTAAAGTAATAGTAACAAGAAACTTTTGGAAATAATTATTTAATATGAGTGGAGAAACACTAGCTGCCATGAGTTCTACATATCAAACAAAATCAAATGGTCAAACAAAAATAGTTAACAAATGTTTTTAAGGTTATCTACAATGTTACTCTTTAGAAAATAAATCTTAATGGATGAAGTGGGCTCGTCAAGGAAGAATGGTAATATGATACTACCTATCACACATCTACTAAAATTTCCCCATTTAAGGCCCTTTATGGATATCCAACTCCTAGTATCTCATACTTTTTGCAAGATAAGTCCAAAGTATAGGAAACAGAGTCACATATGGAAAATACTAAAGAAACCTTGAAAATTATTATGGAAAACCTTCAAATGACATGAAACATGATAAAACAACAAGGGGAACAACATTGAAGTGAAAGATAATTTGAGGAGGGTAATTGGGTATTTTTTAGATTATAGCATTATAAGCAATCTTCATTCAAGAAAAAGAAGAATAAAGAATTAGCTCAAAAATGCAATGTGGAAAAAGTCGAAGTCGGGATTAAATCAGCAAGGGTCCAAAAGTTGAAATACTCGATAAAGTCGGGAGTTTTTTGAAAAAGTCGGCAAAAAGTCGGCAAAACTAAAAAAATACAAAAATATTCATTTTTGGAAAAAATCTTGATTTTTTCAAAAAAAATTAAAAAATTATTAAAGAAACTACCTCACTCAAGATTTTTTCGAAAAAGTCGGCAAAAAGTCGGGACTTCGAGGATAAAATCGTGACTTTTTGAAGGATGAAAAAATCGGCAAAAAATCGGCCAATAAAGTCGGCTCCGGGAAAAATTCGGGATTTTTTCAAAAAGTCGGGACTTTTTGCCGACTTTTTCCACACTGCAAAACTGTTATGGCCCTAAATAATTATTCATAGGATTTCACAAGTGGTATAGAAGTTATATTTTCCTTCTTCTTGCATTCATAAGGTTTTTCATGTATCTTGCCTAAAAAGGGTTTTGGGAAAAAATATGCCAATGTAAATAGAACTTCCAAAATTAGATGAAGAATGAAAGTTGAATATTGAACCACAAAAAGTTATAGATAAACATTATGTATCTCTTTGACATATAACCATTATGAAGTACCTAATCAAGTGGAAGAATATTCCTCTAGAAGAAGGTACATGGTAAAATGATCAATTCGTGATGAAATACCCATGACTAAAGGGTTCGTTTGAAGTTTTGACAAAGGTTTTGTTATATGTTTTATATAATGCGCGACGGAATAGTTTTATTGTTTGTTAAGGTCCCACACAGTGATCAAATTTGAAGGGCAGGTCCGAATTTCAATTAGAAGGGCATATATCTATGTCACCCTTCCATAATGAAAAGCTTTAAAAAAAAAACTTTTCAATTGACCACAATAAATTATTTTTACATTTCATTTTGAGAAAGACAAAACCATCAATCTTTATATTAATAAAAGACTGTTACATATACAACAATGAAGAAGGCTCCATATTTCATTGCTTAAATATCTCATTGGCAATGTCAACATAAGTCTTGAAGACACTATTATAAGATTTTGGATACATACCACCGGGATATAGGAGATTCTTATGTGTCAGATTGTGTAATGCAATTTTGACTTTGTCTCACAAGGAGCAGCAGCATGGAGGTCTGGATTTTTCTTATAGAAATTTATTATTATTATTTGAAACGTTGTTTATAGATATGAATAAAACAATGAAATTATGAGCATGGTGGACAATTAGTCAAACTCATGATGCCAAACCATGATGATGTAAGTTTGGAATTTAACATTTTTACATGTTAAAGACAAATAGTCAAAATCACTGACAACTTAGTATGCCATAATTAATAATCATTCCCTATTCACTTTTGTTAATAGGTTTATGTCACACGATGATGCGGGGGCATTAGGCACTAGCCAGCAATGTAGGAGGTTTTGTCCACATGTTGTGGCTAGGAGGGTTCGAAAACATTTGAGTTGTAACAGCTAGGTGTCAATACCTCAGCTGATTGTATTACTTAGACTAGTTAGAGTTGTAGGAGTCGAACAGTTTCAATTAGTTGAATTATTATAATTAGACCTTTTGATTTCTAGAATGGTCCTCTCAGAGGAACCGAAGAGCCATATGTTATGTATATAAATTGTAATTCCTCGGATGAATAAAAGTAGAGAGGGAAGAGGAGAGTAGAGAGGGGATTTCTGCAATAAACCTCTGTGTGTGAACAATTGTTTCCGGTTAAATGATTTCCAAGCTTAGTTGCCATTGAATTATCTCGAACTGCTAATTGTGAAGAATTGTTTAACTGTGAGGCGATTGGGTACTGATAATTCCATTCTTCTATCTTTGAATTCTCGTAAATTGTTGGATAACCCTGTGAACTCACCCCACTCAAAGGTGAGGTCTGTGTAGAGAACCGGGTTCGTGAAAACTATTCAAATATAAAAATCCCGCTTAATAAAGAGACAAAATTTTTGTGCTTTCGGAACCTGACCCGAGGATTGGACATGAGTTAACAAACAAAAGGATAGCGGAACCAGACTTGCACCCGTGGTCAAGCCCTCTACCAAAACCACAAGTGGAATCACAAAAGCGGGTTGCCCATATCGCACCGCTTTTGCGGAGTAGGCGGTATTTCCTATTCACGAGCGATTCCATAGGGAATGCGACACGTGGCGAAGTGACCCCCGGAAAACCACCGTTTAACCCGCGCCATCGCACGTTAAAGCCCAACGTTGGAAGCTGAGCGAAATTGCCAAGAGTCGTTGATTTGGAGAAGGGCCATTGGACGGTGGTCGCACGTTGAACTTGCCCGGAGGTTAACTAAGGTGTGCGGAGGATAGCCAGGTACGATACGAGTGTTTGATTGGTTATTGATATATATAGGTGGGGCCAGAGTATAATGAAATTGTTTAATTAAACGATTGGAGGATAATTAGCATAAGTCTGGAGCGTGATTGTTGTAAGGCTGGGTGGTGAAATATAGAGCCGAAAGTTCATTACAAGTTATTTATTTAAAAAGAAACGTGGAGTATAAATACAAAGTGTTGAAAGTTAAACATTGGTTATAAGGCTTGGAGATAATATAAAGTCGGGAATATAAATTGAAGTCCAACCATTGTGGATGGTATTTATTTATCAAATTCTACGAATTTGATAAATAAACCCGAATTAAGAAGAAGTCAATGAAGACCCAGGTTGGAGGAAAAGAACGGGTTAAACCAGGGGAAAATGCTGACAGAGTGATTGTAGACACACCAGCTCTCCTTAGGGGTCCAATTTCATTTTTGTTGCGTCACACGATGATCTCTCTTCTCTGGAATTTACTTGTATTGAAGATCACTATTCTAGGAATAAGGAGTTATTTTCTCCAAAAATAACCCTAGCCAAACATTGACAATGCATGAAGGATATCTTTCTATGCTTCATAAGTACATATGTTCTACTTCTAAATCATGTCTTGGAAGTGGTTGTTTTGCTGGAAATTATTCACCAGTTGGTTTCATACCAAAGTCTTTTTCACATTTTTAGCATCCAATACATGAAAAAGATAATGGTTTAAAACAACATAAATATTTGAAATTTTGAAAGAATTGTCTGGCACACTTTGAATATGAATTTTGAAGTCAAGTGCATGATGCTGTATAGGATCAAGTGTCATTTTGAATACCAAATGTTTCACAAGAAACTTCTCAACATGCTACCATGTAGTAAGGATTAAATGACAATATTGCATCAACTATTTCCATAATAAAAGTGCACCTCGGCCATAAGACTAAACAACTACAAATGTTGTAGATCTAACAAGACCACACGATCAAATGTATTCCACAAGGCCAATACTGTATGAAAAATGAAAAGGAGTTTGCAGCCAAAAATACCTTAGGCAACTAATTCAATTAGATACACCAAACCATCAGCAAAAAGGAAAACCAGCCTACTTGGCCCCAATATTTTCAACTGGGTCCTCTGATTCAACCAATAAAAAGGCCAAAACCATAGCATTGAGATACATTTCATTACACTGTCAATAACAATAAAATTTGACTCAGCCATAACCCTTTCCTTTTATTGTTGTGAAAATATTTATGCATTAATCTAATGTGGCTAGTCCATAGGCCAAGTAGACCACTGGGTAACAAATATGTTTCCTTTCACCTTTGAGTTTTCAAATTATGCCTACCAAATATAAGACATTTAAGAGGGGGAACTAATACAACGTTAAAAAGAAAACCAGAGCACACATCTACAAATTACCTCCTTAGCTATTGTCACACCATCATTAACTATTTTCGGAGAACCATGCTTGCTCTCCAAGACAACATTTTTCCCTTCGCCCCAAGGGTGACTCCAACAAGATCGGCAAGTTTGTTCACACCGCCTGCAAGACAAATTGACAATGCTTTCAGTAAGTGTGCAATTGAATGCCAGACCATATGCCAAAACAACCCTCCATGAAAAATTCAAATAACACATTAAAATCGAATATAAGTGGACAAGGAAAGATCCACCGCAGTGAAGTTTCACGTGCAGGTGACCTTCCTTTAAACATAATTTTTTCTCTGACCTGCAATTTTTTTGTCACTGAGCCATCCTTGTTGAAGTACAAATCCTTTTCCATAGATCTTGTATTAACTACCTTCTCTCTGTCGCGTAATCTCAGAGTCCCTCTTCTGCTTGAGCGATTAAAGGAAATGGGTGAAAAAACTGAAAGAGAAGACAATTGTCTACCATAATTATCAAACATTGCACCCAACTTCTTCCCCTTTCCATTGTTACCCAATGAGGTAGATGTGGCAATTTTTGTCATACTGCCCAAAGCAGAGGCCATCTTCTCTTATCTTGAATATAGAATTAAAAGATCTTCATATTAGTATGAACCTTAAAAAACATGACTCCCATTGCTAAAAACCACTTTTAAGTTGTAACAGGCAAACTAAACAACTATCGCAACTTTTGGCAACTTCTGGAGCATTAAGAGAGAAACAACCAAAGAGAAATACAACCACGATCCTCATTTTAATGAGACCGGACTATATATTTGCATTAAGATAATAGAAAGAAATCACGACTATATTAAGGCCAGCACAAAACAATCTTTAACCAGTGTCTCTCGCGGCCTTGAGGTTGCCATGCTAGAGGTTGCATATTTTTAATTTAAATTCTTGACCTCTCGTGCCCATCTATGAATGCATCCAATGGGATATCTACATCAAATGCTCCTTTATATCCCCAAAAACAAATTCCCTACTACAAGAGCACCGGTATTGATGGATCACCCCACACCATCCCACCCACTAGAAACGGTGAAAAAGGAAACCCGAGAAAACTTCTGAAATATCTCAAGATGACTATATGGGTGGTTCTTATGAATCAACCAACCATTTAGAACATGCTCATCAATCCAAACCATGAGTATTATGTGACGATATTCAAGCAGACACTGAATTGGATTTCTGAAGCTATGTTAGAGAAACCCTAAACTCTCACTGAAAATAGGTGAAATGTGGCACCACTCAGAGATTGACATGTGCCAATTGGTACAAGTGGTAGAAAATTGGCATGCTCAAACAACGAGGTGATGCAGGAATGACATGAGGGAGAAAATATCAGAAAAGCCCCAAATCTGGAGAACTAAAGCTCATCACCAACCTGAGATTGACAAATTTACATGATGTAACCTATGAAATCGTAAATGGAGAAATCATAGTAAAAATAAAGTAACCTATGTAACAATAAAGTCGGATTCATCCTGGGAGTGGTAATGGGAGAAATCATAGTGAACAACAGGAAACATGCATAGTTGCTTACAATCGAATAGATGAAAAAACACATACAAAAAACCTAGATAATAATCGTGAACAAGCTTAATATTGAATTATGAACTGTAAAGGAACTTACAAAATGTGACATTACGAACCTGGTCAAGCGCACAAGCAAAAATATCCTGGACATGACCCTGGTTCACAAGTTGTATTGCTCATGATGCAAGAGGATTTGTACCTGCACTGCCAAGTCAATCAAAATCCATCATTATCTATACAATAAATACAAGTAATTGATGTAGTATTTTTTACTCTAAGATGCATTCTTATGATAATGTTAGAACATATGTTGAAAATGTCAAAACATGCCTGAATAAGCTCCTCTTCGTTTCAAGAACAATTTATTGGAGTCGCATGAACTTGGAACAAGCCTCCCACGATCTGAAAGAGTAGCAACTAAGTCAACGGTGACTTTTTTGTTGCTACGCTGGATCGAGGGAGGTTTGCTCCAAGATTAAATCGCTCCAATAAATTATTCTCTACTAAACAGGGCCAACCACATGAAGGTGGAAGCTCTTATGGCCCCTCCTCCCCAACCCCCCCCTTCACATCACTCTCAATTCCCCAATACCCAATCTATATTTCATTTTTTACTTTCATGAGCATAAAAAAAAATATTCAATAACTAATAAAAAAACAATTCAACAAAAAGTACACAAGGAAACATTGCAATTAATGCTTGACATAAAAATAGTATGATAAATGAATTTTTTATATAACGCAAAAAACGTTCCAAGTATGGTAACGTTTGTCTTATAATAATACAATATTTTACATTATCGAATTTTCTTTTTCTTCTTCCTATTTTAAAGCTCCTAATTACATCATCAATATCATCATGCTCTGCTCCTGTTTCGTGCCTTTCGACCCGCATTGCTGACCTAGTTGCGTAGTCACGATGTACGGTCCTCATCCGGTGATGGGGTGTTGGCGAAAAATTCGGAGGCTCGCGGACAAGACCCGGAGTTCAAGGGTTAGGCCGACAAAGGGGTCCGGTGTAGTCTAGGAACACGCGGCATTTTCACCCCGCTCTTGGAGAACGCGTGCGTCTCACCGGCGTGCGCGACCACATGCATAAAGGATGAATCAGCAGTAAGGAATAAACTTTGCAACTAACGAAGGAAAGTGCATCCATTACATATACCAAGTTATACATGCAAGATCACTTAATAAGCATTCAGACATTCGCACATAAAATTTTAAATCAGCGTAAACACATCACAAGCACATGAACAACTTATTGAGACAGCAATCTTCCATTATATTAATCTCCGGGCCGAACACATGATTACATAGCTTTCTCACTGATAGCTCACAAGTCTGATACAGATGGATTTCGGAACAAAAGGGAAGAATATAGAAGGTAAGAACCCATATGAAGAACATGCATGATTCCTTCGCAGCTGCTCTGCGCGTCCTTCCCTGTCTCTAGCCTCGCACCTTCTTCCGTATGCATCCAGCATTCAACCTCCTTCCTTTTCCGCCGGGTGACTGTTATTTATTCACCCGCTCTCCGCGACTAGCAGCTTCTCTGTGTCTTCACTTCGGCTTTTCCCAGCTTCTCTTTTGATGTCTGCGTGTTCCACTTTCTGTCCTCTGCTGTGTAGTTCCTTCATCTGCACTTGTCTCTGTTCTATCTCCAGCTATCGAGTGCTTCCGCGCCACCTTGGTAGCTCCGCGACTTCTGGTAGTTGCGGCGTGGTCGCGGTTGCCATGTGTATTCCTACCGCAACTCAAAAAGAGTCAAAGTTCCAAAATGTCTTGGCCAAGAGTTCAAAACTTAAACAAAAACAAGGGCCCCAACAGGCCCCGACCACAATTCCTTGACTCGTCCGCGAGTCAATCACAAATAACAGTTTCTACTTCCATTCCCCCGCTGGCTTCCGTGCCCTGCTCTGCTGTTCCTTCTTCCGCCGCCCTTTCCTGCTGTGTTCAGCCATCCGGTTGGCCAAACAAGGGCCCCAACTCTGGGACCCGGCGGAGTGCTGAATCTCGGAGCTGGGTGAAGTCCGCCACCGCTTGCTGCCATTCCTGCACCAGCAAGTCGGCTTCTTGAGAGATTTGGGTGGCGGCGGCTCCGTCGATGGTCGTCGGGGCATCCCCGAACAACGTGGCAAGCTATGCTTCAGCCTTGGCATCCAGCTGCTGGAGTGAGTCGGCCTGGGCTCGGATGGGCGGGCGAACTTCCCTGATAACGTGCTTGGCCGCTGCTGATTCGGCCTCAGTCTGCTGCATGTGAAGTTCAAGCTCGTCCGACTGGGCGTAAAGTTGATCTAACCTTGCTGGATCCGCGGTCGGTTGGATGTCATGGGCAATCTGTTGCAGCTGAGCAGCGATAGGCTGCGTCTTGACAGTTAGCACGAGTGAGCACTCCTGCAGACTTCGGAGAAAGGCAGAAGCCGCAGCTGCAGTGGAATGGAGAGTTGCTTGCATACTGACTGCCTGCGTTTTCTTAGCAGCCACCTATTCTGAATGGACACTGGATGGATCTGGAAGGGTAGGCCGTGCGGCTAACGCCGCTTGTAGCTCCTGGTTCTCCCTGCAAACAATAGTGAAAACTTCCCTGAGGTGGCGAGCCTGTAGTGCGATAGTGTCCTCCTCGATTCTGGTGGGAAGTGGAGCATGGTGAGCCCGTGCAGCGGGCCATACGCTGGAGATCGCCTGGATAGCAATGTTGACCTGCTCCTGGAGGTTGGTCTTCTCCCGCAGCAACTGATTGCGCTGTTCAGTAAGCGCCGTGATCTGATTCCGCTGCTCGGTGCACCGCCGCTGTAGCTCTGTGTGAATCTGCTCGGCCTTGAGGGCCGCCCGCTGAATGAGCAGGTACAGCTGTGTTGGACTCCATTGTTCTGCATTAGCTGTACTGGGCGTGCCCTGCTCCGGCCCCTGCTCCTGTGAAGGTTGGTTGCCGGTCACTGGTCGGCTTGAAGTCTCTGGAAAATGGACCGGCGTCTGCTGCTGCACCGAAGTGGCCATATCAGGCTCTGGCCGGTCCTGCTGCGTGGTCTGCTCTGTGGAAGGGGTGGCCGAATCAGCCCCAACTGTGGCTGGCTTTATAGATATAGTGGGAAGAGGATCCCGGGATGTGGCCACGGGGTCAACCGGTGGTACCACGGCTGCAGTACTGGAGGTGACCTCCGCCCCGTGGTCACCGCCGAAAAGTTCCCGGATCAAAGAATCTGACACAGTGGCTGATGAATTGGACGGATTGGGGGAGGTGGCATGTGGTCGGCTGGTGGAGGGGGCGGTGGATGGAGTGAAAGAGGTGGGAGGGAGACGAAGGTTGAGGAAATCTGCCGGATCAATCAGCGGTTCCTCCGGAATCAAAGTGGCTGTGGGCGGAGTGGCTGGTGGATCATCCTCCGTAAGATCCACCACTGGATCTGTGACCGTAGTGCGGGCCCTCTTGGATGGAGGTGGGTCAGTGGAGTCCGGTTCTGGGGCCGGTTCACCCATTGGTGTGATGAGGGGGGTGGCAGAAGTGAACAGGTTAGTGGGAATGGGGGAAATGAGGGGGGCGGTATTGGAGAGACCACGGGACCGATTAATATGAAATTCAGCAAAAGAAGGAAATATAGGGGCACCACTTGAAGCAACCTGGGTTGCCACATTGAGTCGCCGTACCTGGTCGTTGAGATGCTCGACGATGGGGACCAGCGATTCAGGCAGGTCTGATGCGGTCCCAGCTGCATCTGGTGTTGTCTCCGCCGCAACTTGTGAAGATCCCCCTGCGCCGGTCGCGGCAGGCTGCTGTGCGGGCCTCATCCCCTCAAAATCGTAGTGGATGATTCCGTCGCGGACGTGCTGGACAACCCCCGGCCACGCAGAGACCTCCTTGTGGAAAACATTGTCATTCAGCTGGAAGCGAAGGGGCGCCATATGAAAGGTGTGGTGCGGTACGCAAGTTGGCCGGATGAAAGTGTGGCTGTGGCTGACTCCAAACCACACCTGTTCACTGTATTCATCCAACAGGTGCCGGGGCACCCGTTGCTGGTAAGTGACCACATCGGTCATCATCCCATACCACGCCCGGAACGCCTCTGCGTTCACCTGCTTGGTGCTGGGATCCATGGACACCTGCCAGGGGGTGTATTTCATCGCCAGAGGCTGGCTTATGGTCGTCTCCGCCGGATCCCGGATAGGAGGGAGGTGCCATTTCCACATGGCGAATGCTAAGATCAATTACCCATAAATAAAACTGGTAGTCCGCTTGTAGTTGTCTTCGCAAGCCGCGAAGAGTTCCTTCAACACAAACGAGCTCCAATTCAACCTGGCTCCCTGGACGCAATGCTCTGCAATGGAAATTGTGTCCAGAGTGCACTCTCCCTTCATGTAGTGGCGCATGGTCTTGCTAGCGATCAGGTAGCAAGCGAACCGGATTTCTGGTACGTTTATCAAATCCATTTTGGCACCTTTACCACCCCTGCGAGTGCCATACTTGGTGTAGAGGTCCGCGTCAGCCGACTTTCGGGCGCGCTTGGAGGATGTCTGGCCCGCAATGGAGACATTTGCACCAGTTTGAGATAGCCCTGTAAGACGATTAATGTCTGCGGCATGTATTGGAATTTCTTCATTAAGCCACAGGGACCCGTTCTGCACCCGACTGAGGAGGAACCGGGTACATTGCAGAGCTGGTCCTGTAGTTCCGAAGACGGGAAGACTCCTCAAATTCATCAAAGTCGACTGTTGTAGGCCCCGGAATTCTGAACGCATCCGACTGTTGGAGCAGCTCCCGGGCGTGTAATGGTGTTCCATGTATATTTGCCAATGGAGGTGAGGAAACTCAGCCGGGTCGGACAAGTTGGCGTCCATACATGGTGCATTGTCATACTTGCCGACCAGCGACTCTACACGGTGAATTCTGCTATCTAACGCTGGTTCAGGGACTGAGAGGAGAGCTCTCGGCATCTTGGCGCGCCGCTGATAGACTTGGACGATTCTTCTGTAACTTCTGTCGAGGTGTTGTGTGCTCTGATACTGCGAATGCTCCGGAGTCGCTACAACTTCCAAATTGAACTGGTCCGTCATCCTCTTGCTGATAGCCTTCATGCAAATTGGGCCATCTGCTGGCACGTGCGGAGTTGATGAGACTCCATAACGGCAATTAATTCTTGCTATCTTTCTTGCCTGCGATAATCGTGCGATCAATCGCAGGCCTGTGTGTAATCTGACAGTTGCTGACGGCGTCATGGGGAGATGGGCGGACTCGATGGCTGAGGGAACTGCGGGTGATGGCAAATGATTACGGTATGATTACTGTCTATTAAGGGAATTTATGACCAAATCTGAGCGATCCTACGGACTGACAAAAGGACTGACGGAAATGACCTGGACTGACACTGGCACGAGGATGGATCCTACGTGAACGACACGCTGGACTGACGCTGCGACACGCTGGACTGGCGCTGCGACACGCTGGACTAGCTCGCCCCGACCATAGTCAGTTGCGGTAAGGTTCCCGCAACTGCCTGGTTCTTTGACTGACTCCATATGAACGGAAAAAAAACTGCCTACGCTCATCCCGGTTGCGGGAGAGTTATTCAACTACGCTACTCTACGGGTTCTCTCGGTTGCGAGAGTTATTAATGAAAAGTGAGAAGTACCTACTCCTGGTAGGGCTTCAGGTGTGCGCCATTCACCCATCCCGGAAGAACTGTTCCGTCCAGTTGTGCCAACCGAACGGCTCCTGAGTCGCGGATCTCGATGACAAAGTACGGTCCCAGCTAGTGCATTTGGAGCTTGCCTGGAAACTTCTGGAACCGGCTGTCGTATAAGAGAACTTTGCCGCCAACTTGGAAGGCTTTGGTTTTGATGTGGCGGTCGTGCCACGCTTTCTGTCTGGCCTTCTGAACCGTCTGGTGGAATTCCGCGAGAAATCGGGCCTCATCCAGCTCTTGTAGCTCCTGAAGGCGTTCCCTAAGTGACGCCTCTTCTGAGAAGTGAAGGGACGTTGCGATCAAAAGGCTGGGTACGGCGAACTCGGCGGGAATCACCGCTTCTCGACCATACACCAACTGGAAAGGCGTCTGGTTGGTCAAACGTTTTACCGTGGTCCGGTAAGCCCATAAGGCCGCTGGTAGCCGCTCGTCCCAGTCGTCCCGCTGAGCATTGCAAATTTTAGTCAAGCCCTTTTCAAGAATCTTATTGAAGGCTTCCACCGTACCATTGGCCTGCGGGTGGTATGGGCTGCTTTTGCGATGCTGAATCATAAATGTGTCCAATAGTGACTTGACCGTGGCATTAATGAAATGCGTACCCTGATCGTTGGTTAAGCTCCGTGGGCAGCCAAAGCGGCTGATGATGTGTTCGAAGATGAACCGGGCAGCGGTTTCTGCCGAGCAGTCGTGTACTGCTGCTGCCTCAGCCCATCGTGTGAGGTAATCCGTTGCGGTAATGATGTACCGGGCTTTGGAATGCCGAGCGATTGGTGCGATGGGGCCTACGAAATCAACAGCCCACTTCTCAAACGGCCGCAACACATGCACCGGGTGTAGCGGGAGCTCGTCCCTGTGCGAAGGCTTTCCCGTCCTCTGAAAAACATCGCAACGCTTCACATAGGCCTTACAGTCTGCATGTATCGTCGGCCACCATAGGCCAGCTTGAAGCACCTTCCTTGCGGTGGGTTTCGCACCCACATGTCCTCCCGCAACACCGCTGTGACATTCCCACATCACTGCTTCCCGCTTGTGGTCAAGAACACACCTGCGCAACACCTCATCTAGGCCCAGTTTGTACAGCTGCCCCGCGATCAATTGATAGTCCGCCGCCCGGACAACCAAGTGGCGTTTCTGAAGCGGGGTGTACTCCTGAGGGCATTGTCTCGTAGTCAGATAAGTGGCAATGTCAGCCAGGTAATCTGGTACGGCTTCTATTCGGAAGAGGTCAGCATCCGGCAGCTGATCGTCCAACGGACCTTCATTCTCTCCCGTCTCCAACCTGGATAAGTGATCGGGACCAACATTCAACCTGCCAGGCTTGACAATCACCTCAAACGTAAACTCCTGAAAAAGTAGGAGCCATCGACAGATTCTTCCTTCCAACACAGGCTTATTGACCAGATATTTCAATGCAGAATGGTCCGTAAAAAATGTGAATTTGCCGCCCAGAAGATAGTGGCGGAACTTCTGGAGAGAGTACACCATCGCCAACACCTCCCGCTCGGTCGTGGTGTAATTCTTCTCCGCATTCGATAACCGTCGGCTGGCGAAGTATACCGGGTGGTCAACTGTCGTTTCCCCGGGTTGCGCCAATACAGCTCCAAGTGCAATTCCGGACGCATCAATGTGCACATGGAACTGCTTATCCCAGTCGGGATGAACAAGTATGGGTGTCGTCGCCATCTTCTCCTTCAATGTGTCGAGTGCCCTCCTGCACTCCGCCTTCCACTCAATTGCTTCTGACTTCCGCAACAGTTTCTCCAGAGGGGCAGTGATTTTGGCGTAGTTGCGGATAAACCGCCTGTAGTATCCTGTGTGCCCGAGCAGTGCCCGCAACTGCTTCACGGTCTCGGGGGCCTCCATGTGGACGATGACCGCGACCTTGGCGGGATCAACGCAGACCCCTTGCTTGCACACCACGTGACCCAAGAGTGTGCCGAATGGTACTGCAAAAATACATTTCTTCAAGTTCAAGGAAATCTGCAGCTGGCGACACCGGTCGAACATAACACGCAACAGGGAGGCGTGTTTCTTCAGCAGGCTGTAAACAGTCCAGTCGTCCATATAGACTTCCAGGAACTTGTGAATGTACTCCCGGAAAGAAGCAATGACAATCCGGGAAAACACAGCCGGTGCGTTCTTCAGACCAAACGGCATAACGTGGTATGTGAATGATCCCCACTCAGTGGTGAATGTCGTCTTTGCTTTGTCTTCCTCGGCGATGCGCACCTGATGGTAGCCCGAAAACCCATCAGTGAAGGAATAAGCTTCGTTTCCCGCGACATGATCTAGAACTTCGTCACTGAAGGGAGTGGGAAACGGATCGTGAATACAAGCATTATTCAAACTCCGATAATCTACGCAGACACGGATTTCCGCTTTGTCCTTCTTGTTCTGGATGACAATGGGACTTACCCACTCAGCTTCTTCTACTGAAAGATGAGACCCGCAGCCAGCATCTTGTCGATCTCCATCTTGACCTTCTCTTTGATACGTGGATTCAGCCGATAGGGTCGGTGCTTCACCGGCCTGGCTCCTGGTTTCAGTGTGATGCGCATCTCGCCCAGATCCCCCTTGATCCCCTTCAGGTCCGCAACTGATGACGGAAATAAATCTTCATACTCCCGGAGGAGGCTGAAAATTTCTCTTGTCGTCTCCTCGTCCCAGTAATCTCCCACTGTTGCCAGCTTAGGTTTCTCCTCTGTTCCAATGTTCAGTTTCTTTGTCTTGAGCGGCTGTAAGTGGACTCCTTCTGTCGTCGGCTCGTCACGGATGCTCCGCTCGCCCTCCTTTTCGTCAAAATAGAGATGCCTAAGGTCCTCCAAACTATCATCCTCCGGATCGCCGTCAATCCGTTGGCAAACCAATTCGCGCTTGACCTCAGGGCGTGACGCCACCGGGCCCTCATCGGGCTCAAGATGGCGGAAAAACAGAACCTCCTTGACGGCTTGTAGCGCCTGAGATTCCTGCACCGTCTCCCCTTCGAACGAGAAGCTCTGGACGAACTTTTCCGCGACTGCTTGCCAGGAGCGGGTTCCCCGTTTCTGCTCTTCCTCCAGGTACCAGGCCTGGGGAATTGTACCCAGGGAGTGGACAAACCTGTGGACCCACAACTCCTCAGGGTACCTGGCGCTACGCCATTGTTCCTCGCACGCCCGCAAATGTTGTCGCGGGTCGGAAGCTCCATGATGTTTAAGTGTAATGCGGGGCCCTTCATCCTCTTTGAAGCGTGCCCGTAGTGCATCCGCCACACGCTCCCATCGCAACAGAGTGTTGCGGTGATTGTTCCACCATCGTCCCGATGTCGACTTCAAGGCCACATCCAAAAGTGGTATCCGGCTTTCCTCTGGGACCCGGTCTTCCACCTTGGCAATAAAAGTATTCACTGCTTGCATGTTTGACAATGTGGGGTACCCGCGGATCTCAGTCCCAACCCACCGGACCTGAGCAATGGCGGCACATCTCCGCGTGGTGGTCTCATACCCCCCTTGCTGCCAGTCTTCCCACGCGAGCTCGGATCCGAGCTCCGAGCTCTGCACACTCCGCCAACTGATAGAGCCAGTTGCGGTAGGGTTAATATAATCGTCCCGCTTTCCTGCAGTCATCTGATAGAGATGGTCCATCATCTGAGCATCCTCCCGACTGTCCACTGTTTCTGTATATTGCGGACCCTGATACGGGTCGAGAGGCTGAGTGACCCGTACCTCCCCATCCTCAAAAATCATCAGCTCCTTCTTGAGGTCGATGATCACGTAATTCTCAAAAGCCCAATCAATGCCAAGTAAAGCAGGATAGGGGTCCTTATCGCCCATGATATCAATAACCTCAAAGTCAGTGTATGTCTTCACCCCCGCAACGTCGACCTCGACACCCTCGAGTCGACCGATTGGCAAAATACAGTACTGGTTCGCCATCCTGAGTTGGATTGGGGAATAGGCGAGCCGGGGCTTTCCAAGAGCCTCCCATGTCTTTCGGGGCAGTATGTTTACGTCGGAACCCAAGTCCAACATGGTGTCGCTGATTTGGAACCCTGCGACCTGCGTGTTGAGCCGGAATTCTTTACCTGTTCGTTGCTTGTTCCGCTTGACACGTTGCACGTATTGAGGCCTAGCGTCCACCGGATCTCTGGGTTCTGCGCGCCCCTGCAGCGCTCCGTCTAAAGCATGCTTGAGCTGCTGCCGCAGCACAACGTTATCAACAATCCTGAGGAATAGCCGGAGCCAATCCTCGACCACAGTTTCTGCGACGTTCTGCGCACCGGATTCCAGCCGCCTGGGCTCCTCCAACCCTCCCTCGTTCTGCAACTGGGCGAATGCCTCAACCGCCTCCTGAAAATACTTCTTCTGGACTTCGGGCCTGATCAACTTCTTTGGGGATGCCGGCCGAACCACTCGTGCTGGCTCCTTCTCGTGGGCATCCTCTCCAGTCTTCTTTCCACCCCGCGTTACTATCGCGACGTTCTGCATGTCAGGGGTTGCGGCCCCCCGCGGTTCTGAGTTTATCATATTCACGCCCCTCTGCCTCGCCCGCTCTTCCCACTTCTTGATGAGTTCCGGACAGTCCTCTGTGGCGTGGGCGTTGACCCGGAACTGGGAACACCAGGGTCGTCGCGGAAGGGGACATTCTCGAGCTACATGACCCTCCTGGTCACAGTTGTAACATTTTACCGGACCACGTCCTCCTGTTCGGCCTCCCCGCATGCCGCCACCTCTTCCCCTCGTAGCCTCGTTCACCCTGTACGAGGGACGATCCAGTCGATCCGCAAGTGCGTCAAGCGCCCTGCACTGCTCAGTGTTGTGCGTCGTGGACACACAAAATTCGCAATACACGTTATTCGGCACCGTGGAGTACTTCTGTAGGATCGGGCACATCCGAGGTGGATGCCCCAGCGTTCGACAGATCTCGCAGTACTCTGTGGTGGAGGAACCCGGTTGCGGTGGGAACCCCGCATAAGTCTGTTGCGGCTGGTAAACTCCCTGCGGGTTCATCGCCGCGCCACCCCCTGGTGGTGGACCCCCTTGAATTGCTGCAACTGACGGTCCAATTCCTGCGCCGCGCAACCGAGGACACTCGGTTGCGACGTGTCCCTCGACCAGGCAATGAGTACACCAAACATTCGATCGCGCTGGTCTCGCTGGCTGAATTTCCTTGAGCTTTTCGGTCAAGCTGGCGATCTGGTGTTGCAACCCTATCAGAGAAGGGTCTTGCGGGGCCATCCCCCCCCGATATTCCTGGGGGTAGCCCGCCATGGCTTCAATCTTCATGGCCTGCTCCAAAGCGTCCTGCAGATTATCAATCTTCTGCTAAGTGAGAGGGGTTCGTGTCAAGGGGAGTAGAGCCTTGATGAACCAGTCCCTCTGGTGGTTTGGATCGATCGGGTAACTGAGTTTCCCGATCGCGTCTTTGAATCGCCGCATCAACTCCCATGCGGTCTCACCCTCCTTCTGCTTAATTTCCCACAGCTCGGACAGGCCCTGCTGGTCTGTCTGGGGAAGCTTGAATTCTCGCACAAAATCTCGCTTTACGTCCGCAATTACAGGGTTGGGGTGCGCCTCGGACCACTTGATAAACCATCTCAGAGCCCTTTCTCTGAGCGTGGTTTGGAATTCTATTAACTTCCCTGCATCAGGCGTCTGGCGAGCCCTCCAGATGGCTTCGCACAGATACCAGTGTTGTTCTACGTCGTCGTTGCCCCGGCCAGAGAACTCTGGATACCGGGTGAAAGATCCAGCCATATGTACTTGCGGAGAATTAACCAGGATAAAGCCTCCGGGTCCTGGTTGCGTAATGATCCCACTAGGGAAAATACTACTACTAGTAACGCTGCTGCTACTGGGCGTTACCGACGCCGCTGAACTACTATATGACTGACTTAATGCTTGTAACTGAATAAAAATATTTCTTAAAGGTTGATAAAGTACCAGGGGAAGGTCGGGATCCTGGCCATGCGGAAGGTGGGACGTAGGGCTGCCTGGAGGGGTGGGTACCGTCTGATCCTGGAACATCTGCTGCATCACGCCGTGCCATTCATCATCGGAACTTTCTTCGGGCTGCATCTTTCCATTATCTTCGCTAGTCGTTACTTCTCTTCCTCGCGTCGCTGGGCTCCCATGCACCCATTGTACGTCCGCTGCTGTCCCGTCTCCTGTCCGGGTATCCAAACCCATGGTTCTTGTCTTCTGAGGCGCCTCCTTCTGATTTTTCCTCTCGATCTCCCTTCTCTTCAAATCTCTCATTACCCTTCTTCGCCACCTATCGGCGATCTGTGCCCGCCGATGCGCACGTGACTCCCGCAACTTGCATGCGGCCTCAACGTCCATCCCCCGCTCCCCACTCTTACAGTCTACACAGCATCGGTCCCCTCAATCCTTCCCCCCGTACGGGTGGTTTACGCTTCCATACTCGTTTTGTGGAATTCAATCAACCCTTCGTCCACCATCAGGGCTTTGATCCACAGCGGAATCTCCTTCAACAGCTTCCCCCTCAGCCCTGAGTGAAAAACAGCCTCGGCCTTCGAAAAGGATTGGTAACACTCAGCAGCAAACTCCACAGCGTATCCTTCCAACGTGGTCCTTACCCAAAAATCCACTGCGCGGGTTAGTTCAGTATCTACCCGATGCAGTGCCACAAGGTCGTCGTGCGTCCAACTGCGGTTTATCTTCCGCAAGCCTTCTTGGGGTAGCGTCGCTCGCAACCTTCGCAACCAATTGTAAAGGTCCGTAGGGAACCTTCCCCAGAAAATTTCGTACGTATCACTGGCTGAATCAGAGAAAAGAACGAGCTCCTTGATCGCCGCCTCCTTTTTCTTGGTCAGCTTTGCTTGTTGAGCAATGAACTGGTCAAGATGATCATCCCACCATCGCCGTATTGCTCCTTCAAAAATCCTCGAGACCATGATCTAGATCCCCTCAGAACATGCAGGTCCCGGCAACGGAACCATTTGTTGGCGAAAAGTCAGGTCTCGCGGGCAAGACCCAGGTCCAAGGGTTGTGGCCAACAAGGGGTCCAGTGTAGTCTAGGAACACGCCGTCATTTTCACCCTGCTCTTGGAGAGCAGTGCGTCTCACCCGAGGCGTGCCGCGACCACATGCATAAGGGGATGAGATCACTGGTAAGGAATAAACCCGCAACCAAAGAAAGAAAGTGCATCCATTACATATACCAAATTACACATGCAAGATCACTTACTAAGTATTCGGACAGTCGCAACTTAAAATTTTAAATCAGTGTAAACACATTACAGCACATGAACAACTTATTGAGACAGCAATCTTTCCTTATATTATTCTTCTGGCCGAACACATGATTACATAGCTTTCTCTCTGATAACTCACAAGTCTGATACAGATGGATTTTAGAACAGAAAGGAAGAACATAGAAAGTAAGAAACCATAGGAAGAACAAGCATGATTCTTCCGCAGCTGCTCTGCGTGTCCTTCCCTGTCTCGATCCTCGCGACTTCTCTCGTATCCATTCAACCTTCAACAACCTTTCTTTTCAGCCGGGTGATCGTCATTTATTCACCCGCTCCTCGCGACTGACAGCTTCTCTGTGTCTTCACTCTGGCTTTTCCCAGCTTCTCTTCTGATGTCTGCATGTTCTACTTTCTGTTTTCTGCTGTGTTTCTTTCATCTGCACTTATCTCTGTTCGATCTCCAGCTATCGAGTGCTTCCGCACCACCTTGGTAGCTCCGCAACCCCTGGTCGTTGCGGCGCGGTCGCGGTTGCCATGTGTATTTATTCCGCAACTCAAAAAGAGTCAAAGTTCAAAATGTCTTGGCCAAGAGTTTAAAACTTAAACTCTGGTCTCATCCAGACACGGGGCATCGCCTACAAAACGAGATAATATTAAATTTTAATTGTAATTTTTTAAATATCATTGAACTAGTTCAGTAATATTAATAAAAAAAATTGCAATGAGATTATTTACCTGGTGCACCAGTTGTCGCCGCTGACCTAGTTGCGTAGTCACGATGTCTGGTCTCATCCAGTGATGGGGAATCGCCTACAAAAACATATAATATTAAATTTTAATTGTCGGTTTTTAAATATCATTGAACTAGTTCAGTAATATTAATAAAAAAAATTGCAATGAGATTATTTACCTGGTGCACCAGTTGTCGCCGCTGACCTAGTTGCGTAGTCACGATGTCTGGTCTCATCCAGTGATGGGGCATCGCCTAAGCAATTTTATTTTATTTTATTTATTTATTTTACCCAACCCCCCCCCCCCCCCCCCCCCCCCCCCCCCCCCCCCCCCCCCCCCCCCCCCCCCCCCCCCCCCCCCCCCAACCCAACCCAACCCAACAACAATGAACATTAAATTTATGGACGAAAACAAACATATTTAAAGGTTAATGTTTTACCTTATCGGGCATTCTGGATCTTGGGACCTGCCCCAAGCTTCTGCGACGTTCAACTACGGCTTGATAGCCGAAATGGAAAGCGATATTTTTATCTTCCTCTATAGTTTCTGTTTCGAATTCATCACCCTACATTACATATGATTGTGTATTTTTAATCATATTTGATAGGATTAAAAAAACGTTGGAAGGCGATACAATTAATTATAAGATGTTTAACTACTTAATTACAATTCTTGCGGCTAATTTCAAGTAGCCACCCTGGCCTAGCTTGTGATGGCCCTTTTTTTCAATCCTAGCTTTGGTTGCCTTTGAGGTGTTAGGCAACCTAGCATCAAAAGATTGAAGTCAGATATGACGTAGCACACTTTTATTTTAGACATAGAGAAAATTAAAGCTATTGAATTAAAGTTGTAATTTACCTTGCGGGTCCAGTTGGCATTTTTCCTTATTTCTTTGCCCTTTTCTCTTTTCCGTCATGGATGAGTGCTCTCCACTCACTCTCTGAAACTGCGAGAGGACGCTCATATCTAGGGTTAAATTTCAATTGCGTCCTATAGGTGTCCCTGGTATATTTCAAATATTTGCCGACTACCTGAGCCACCGCTTTTCTGTCAAATGTGCCGACCCCAAAAAGGGCTTCTAGATAATCTAGAAGTTCTTTTTTCAGGTTGGAATTCTGGGAATTCCACCCTGTACGTATGGTTGGGCCAAAAATTACCAACGCATGGCTATCCAGAAACCTGTAGAACTCATTGTTTCCTACACAGATAAAAAAAGAAAAAAAAGAAGAAAGATATTATCATTAATTTAAAAATAAAAATCATGATAAATATGTTTTAGATAAAGTACATGAAATATTTAAAATATTAAAATTTACCTGGGAGTTGTACATGCTTTATAGGGACACCCTCATCGTTCACCAACAACGTGCCATTAATGGTCCTTGTGGAGCTGACACGTGTAGCTCCAGGAAACGCAATAATGTAGTTGGCCATATCAGCCTCATCATTGCCAACACGTTCAGCAGTTGGTTGGGTGTCAGCTTGGGCAGGGTGTGTTTCTTGGCTAGCACCTAAAGGAGTAGAAGGTCTACGAGAGGGTTGTTGGGCAATCTCTTGCCCTTGTGTCCCACTACCACCAACACCGGGTTCAGCAAATGCCAGAAAACGCTACATACAAAAGAACTTTTTGTTAGTTTAGTCAATGTAAAAATTAAAAATCAAACTATCATAATTCATCTCATGCAGAACAAAAAAAATATCCTTTTGAATTTTTATTATTACCTGATATGTTTCTAGCTGGCTCATAAGTTGTTTTATCCTCTCTTTTGTTTCAGGTGTTTGAGGCGCGTCTATCAAAGTATTAAATTATGACCTTGCATCTCGTGCCTTTTTTCGCAACAAGAACACTGGAGATAGGGATGAAGAAAGCTCTTCCTCAAAGAGGGAATCATCAGGCGTACCATGGCTAGGTGTCTGCATATTTGAACAAAATTAATATTATTTCAATTATGTAAATAACCAAAATACCTGAAGATAGAGCAATTCTGGCACTTTACATGTTCTTCCGCTGGCCTCTTTCCGCGATCATTCCGTCTCGGGGTTGTTCCTGCACTGCTCTGATCAGTCTGCCACATTGCAATAAAATTATAAATGTAAAAACTTGAAAATAATATCTAACTTGAAAACACAAAATGAAAACTGAAATAATTTCTAATAAGACACCGGAAGACAGAGTTAGAGTTTCAAATATGCCTTGCATTGAATTCAGTCCTAGAAACATGTCATTGCACATTAAGGCACCCAAACAAGAGACGAGTTGACAATGAAGACCTTATTGAATATATTGTTGGAGAAAATTCTAGTAAACTTGTTGTGAAGACCTTGAGAAAATTTTTGGAGCAACATTGTTGAAGCTGATGGTATAGCATTGTTGGAGACGATCTTGAAGGGCCTTGAAGTGAAGCTTTTGGAGCAACTATTGAAAAATCCTTAGAGCATTTAAGTAAAGCACTTTCTATCTTCCATCACCTTTTTCCTTTCAATATCCTTTAAACGATTTTGTTGATATTTAATGTTTGAAATCACGTTATAATTCCTTGATTATATGTGTTTGGGGACTTTCCCTTTAAAATTACCCAAAAATACCCTGGCAATTTTATCTTCAGGATGCATGTCTGACCCTATTGTTCAATATTTTGATTGATAGTAGTAAACATAGAGATTTAGGGGGCTCTTGACTTGGTTTGGTTGGGCCATTAGATCCCTAACATCTACTAGGGAGAACCCCCCTTGAGTTGGAGGAGAGCTAGCTTGAAGTGAAAAGAGGTTGGTGAGGTGACAATGGGGCTATTGAATTACACATGGTATCACACTTTAGCTTTAGGACTTTATCTTGAGAAGTGCGAGATTTTGCTATATCAATTCTCAAATTATTTACAACACTATTGTTAAGAACTAATAAGAAGTGATGTTGAGGGGTTTTTGGGTATAAGAAACAATACCATTTAAAAACTAGGGTTCTAAGTCCTTGGCATTCCTTCACCTGGGCCTAGGGGCACACTAGAATAATTTCACACTAAACCATGCAAACTTAAAAGTAACTTAACATATCCATAAATTAATAATAATCATAATTCCTAATTTCCTATTGTACGATATGATGCAAATTATTCAAACATGAAGCAATGAAGACATGAAATGTCTGAATTTCAAGATTGATGAACCAATACAAGAAGTTAGAAACTACAACTTTGATTCAATACTCTGTGTCCTAACTCCAGGAAGGAATCTAGTTTGTAGTACGGAACATGCATCGTGTATTATCAATTCTTAATTGACAACAACTAAAGGTCATCTACCTCATCAATTCCTTCCCATTTTGTGTTTTTATGTTATATTCCTTATAAAAGTGTCAAATTTCTCTCAAAGTAAGAAACCACTGAATAAAATAAAAAATAGTTGAAATATGATTGAGAAATGGTCATTTATTTCTTGAAAGGATCTTCACAATTTCTTTGGTTGTTTTTCATCTCAAGAAACAAGAAATGACCTAAGAAACTATAGTGATGTAATATAAGAAACAACACGGTGCAATGGCCATTTTCAAAGCCAAATGATGTCCATTGAGGACATGGCCTTTATTTGGTTCCTGTTTCATAGGAGTTTTGGGTAGAAATGGACATAATATGAAAGGCATACCATAAATTTTTCCACGTAAGTCCAAACAACCTATAAAAGGGAAAACCTTCTTTTTCCATGGGAAATAATTTACCTTTCCTTTTTCAAGATAATCTAAATCACAAAAAATATGAACTATACTGCACACATTCTTGGATAATGTGAAAGTGGAAAAGGAATACCCTACACAAGTGATGCACACATGTACATTTGAACACTAATAGATTTTGTAGTTGAAATGCAATGCTTGTTTTCATTTAAATGTAGGGTTTTTAAAGCAGGGAGAAATAATGGCTGCCAAATTAATAAGCGTTTCTTTGGGAAAAATTTAAATCTTGTATTGGGTGATTAAGATAATAGAGGGTATTGAATCTTGATTCTTGACATCTAGAGAGAACCCTACAGCCTAACACAATCCAATGGAATTGACCAAAAAAACCCAAATAGATTCAACCCTACTATAGGAGGAAGGGCCTGCAGTAAGAACTTACCATTTTGCAAGAGTTGAGGGTGAATGTTGTTCTACAAGAGCTGAGGGCGAATGCTGTTTTGCAAGAGCTGAGGGCGAATGTAGGGCGAATGCTATTCTGCAAGAGCTCAGGGCGAATGCTGAGGGTGAATGCTGTTCTGCAAGAGCTGAGGGCAAATGCTGTTCTGCAAGAGCTGAGGGCGAATGCTGAGGGTGAATGTTGTTCTGCAAGAGCGGAGGGTGAATGCGCGCGTGATATCAAACGTTAATGTAGCACACATGTACATTTGAACACTAATAGATTTTTGTAGTTGAAATGCAATGCTTGTTTTCATTTAAATGTAGGGTTTTTAAAGCAGGGAGAAATAATGGCTGCCAAATTAATAAGCGTTTCTTTGGGAAAATTTAAATCTTGTATTGGGTGATGAAGATAATAGAGGGTATTGAATCTGGATTCTTGACATCTAGAGAGAACCCTACAGCCTAACACAATCCAATGGAATTGAACAAAAAAACCCAAATAGAGTCAACCCTACTATAGGAGGAAGGGCCTGCAGTAAGAACTTACCATTTTGCAAGATCTGAGGGCGAATGTTGTTCTACAAGAGCTGAGGGCGAATGCTGAGGGAAAATGTTGTTCTGCAATATCTAAGGGCGAATGCTGAGGGCGAATGTTGTTCTGCAAGAGTGGAGGGAGAATGCGCGCGTGATATCAGACGTTAATGTAGCTATTGCAACGGATACGAAACAATAAAATCATTTTTATGTAGCGCGCATATAAGTTTCGAATTTGTATGTAGCGCGCATATAAGTTTCGTATCTTTATGTAGCGCGCATATAAGTGTCGTTATACTTATGGCGGAAAAGGCGTCGCTATTGCGACGGGTGCCTCCAAACGTCGCAATTGCGACACCTAGACATTGTGTCGCACTTGCGACGTTTGGAGGCAGTCGTCGCAATAGCGACGCTTTGGGCCATAGTGTCTCAATTATGACGTCTTCCTCCAAACGTCGCAATTGCGACACTTTTCTAGGTGTCGGTATTGCAACATTTTTCTATAGACGTCAGTATAGCGACGGTTTCGGGCGCGATGGAAAAAATTTGGGGAAATTTCTTACATTTGGTCAAAAGCGTCAGAACCAAGTGTCGGAATTTCCACCAAATGTAGTAGTGTGATGAATGTGCCACCCCATCTGCGTTGAGAGAGCAAGGATGCTCCATATGGAAGAATACCTTGCGACAGGTGAAAAGGTTTCCTCATAGTCGATCCCCTCAATCTGTGAGAAGCCCCGGGCAGCAAATCTTTCCTTGTACTTCTCGACGCTCCTGTCAGCAACTTGCTTCACTTTGTAGATCCATCTTGAACCTACCACTGATTTCCCTTCCGACCTTGGGACAATCTCCCATGCACTGTTTCTGACAATCGAATCATACTCTTCCACCATGGCATCTACCCATGCAGGGTCCTCCACAGCTTCCTCAAAAGAGGATGGTTCTGTCAAGATACACTTGCTCATCAGAGCCATGTATCCAGTATATCGGTCAGGTGACTGTCTCTATCTGCACTGTGATGTAGGTGCTCCTACAATATTCTCTAGATATTGATTCAGTCGCTCAACTTCTGTAGTGCGCTTCCGCCCTCTGATGGTTGGCGCTGCATGAGTGTTTTCTTCCACTCCATGAACCTCCTCTTGTGGCTGATCCACATCCAGAGACTCATCCTTAGGAACTAATAGCTCCTCATCTGCATGCAAGTGTCGCTCCCTCTCAAGCGAACACTTCATGGCTTTCTCCTCAAGAAATTTGATATCCTGTCGCACAACAGTCTTTCAACTGTCTGGCAAATACACACGATAGTTGTGGGGTGTTTCTGTGTACCCCACAAATATCCAAACCTATGCGGTCAGCTCCAGCTTCTTCCTAGCATCCTTCGTCGCATGAATGTAAACAGGTGAGCCAAAAATCTTCAAATGAGAAATATCAGGCCTCTTACCAAAAAACGCCTCCTCGGGTGTACTCATGCCAAGTATCCTATGAGGACAACAGTTTTGCACATAAACCGTAGTGTTGCATGCCTCAGCCCACAAGTGTATGGGAAGGCCCTGATCATGCAACATCGCCCGTGCAGTACCCACGATCGTTCTGTTATTTCGCTCTGCAACCCCATTCTGTTGTGGGTTATGAGGCAATATGAGCTCTCTTCGAATTCCTTCTATGCTGCAAAAGTCCTTGAATTCTCTAGAGATGAATTCACCACCATTGTCGCTCCTAAGAGCCTTCACCTGCTTCCCCGACTCTTTCTCCACCAATGCCTTGAACTCACAGAACGTTGAGAATGTCTCGCTCTTCTTCTGCATGAAGAATATCCAGCACTTACGAGAAAAGTCATCAACAAATATCACATGGTACCTGTGCTTTGCTGTCGAAGCTGTTGAGAAAGGTCCAGACATGTTTGTGTGAATTCTCTCAAGGATCATCATGGCACGACTATCCTTCTCATGAAAGGTGGCTTTCACAAATTTTCCCTAAGTACATCCCTTGCACTGATCTGACTGCGCAAGTGTACCTTTGGGAATCCCAGTAGAAATCTGCTACAAAATTTTCAAAGCACCATGGTGAAGATGGCCCAATCTCCTGTGCCATAGCTCGCCTTCATCCCAGCTCACCACTCCTTCTGCCTTGCCTGCCATTGCTGCGCAGCCATCTACCTGCAACTGATAAAGGTTCTTAACTCGAACCCCTATCCTCCGGGTTTCACCAGTTGCCTTACTGCGCAGGAAAGCCTTTCCCTCGCTAAAGACAACATCATATCCCTTGTCTTCTAACATGGCCACCAGGATCAGATTCTTCTTCAATCCTGGAACATGCATGACATCCTTCAATATGAAAGTTTTACCAGACTCCCTCTCAAAGGAAATGGTCTCGATACCAGTCGCACTGTATCTACCATCATCGCCCATCTCGATGTGCACTCCAAGATCCTTCTCATCTAGATCATTGAACAAATCTTTGTCTCTGGTCATATGAAAAGACGCACCACTGTCAAGAAACCACACTGAACCCATCATACTTGAGACCAAGCATGCGATCAGTGAAAAATCCAGCTCAAACTATGAGGCTAAGGCCTCTCCAACTGCAGATCCAGCATCTTGCTTATTTTTCTTCTTTTATGGACAATTAGTGGCGTAATGTCCATGTTGGTGACAGTGAAAGCACTTCACCTTGGACATGTCCTGCTTCTTGCCTTTCGCACCAGATTGAGAAGCATTCTTCTTGCTCTTCCCCTTCCTTGCTTTGGCAGCCAAAGCGCAATTTTCCTCATCTTCATTCTTTGATGAAGATCCATCCTTGGTACTCCGCCTTATCTCCTCCTGCACAAGATCCGACCAAAGTCGTTCCCATCCCGACAGTTTCTCCCGACCATTGACAGAGTCCTCATAGGAATACCAACTCTTCAGAAGCCCAAGGAGAGCCAAGCTCACCAATTCCTCTTCATATACAGTAACCCCACACTTCCCAGCTCATCCCTGCACTGGACGAACTTCATGAGGTACTTGGGTATACTCTCGCCCTTCTCCATTTTTATTTTCCTGAGCTTATCCTTGAGCGCCAACTTCCTCTGGTCGCTCTTGCTTTGGAACAAGTCTGTCAAAGCTTTCCACATCAAGAATGGAGAAACTTTACCATGAAGGTTGGACACTATGTGATCCTTCACACCTTCCAACAGAATCCTTCGACAATTTTTTGTCTTCTTTTGCCATGCGTCAAGTGCAGCAGCATCGCTAGAAGCAGGTTTTGGAATTTCTGCATCTATGAACTCCTTCAACCCATTATCCTCCAGAACCACCTCCATCCTATCCTTCCATGCAATATAATTTGAGCTGCCCTCAAGGGCATACTCCAATCGAAATCTGTTGAAATACATCTCAACTTTGACACCAAGAAAACACTATTGCAAATTCGAATTCCACCAGCACAAAACTCAATCGCTTCAATGCTTTTGCAATTGCTCCAATGATCAACTATCGCTCTGATACCATGTAGAAATTATATAAATGATATGTTATATGCCTAAGATTCTCCTGATCACACACTATTTGACTTCATGCACAATACAGAATCTATTCCACCATTGATCATCATATGCGGAAATTAAATCAATTGCATGCACACATTAAAACCATAAAAATTCACACACATAATGCTACGTGATTATAAGTTTTCAGATGAAACTTCAGTCTATTTGTGTGGTACAATATATGTCATATAGACTGTAAAACCACTCATGTGCTGGACTGCCAAGCTCGCATCTCCAATCGCCACACCAACTGTGTCCCGATCTAGCAAACCACATGCACCGATCCACCGCCACCAAGCAGCTCTACCATCAGCAATCTCAATAATATGGGCTCCAACACTTCAACCAGTTGGCTTGCATTGCTAACTTCATTGGCATCTCCATCAATGTGTGGCAACTCATACACTAAAGATAGTCAACGACAGCTCACACTACTTTCACCTACCTCTTCACTAGTCTCCACTGAAACTGTTCATGCACTGTAGTTAACTGATGTATTCTTTATTTGATTAATGAGTTAATAATTAGTGAATTAATTAATAATTAATTCACACCACTCTCACTAGTGTATCAATCAGCTAGATTAGATACAACTAGCTCAACTATGTTTAACTCAGTTAAACTGAACACAACTCCATCAACTACCTCAATAACTCCACCAAACTCTGTCACATGAGTTCTAACTGAAGTATCCATGCAATAGCTCCAATTAACCCTCATGAATAGCATAATTCCTTCTATCAGCTCCTGCCACATCCGTGCACTTAACTGAAGTGCTCCAAGAGAATAATATAATGTTTATAGTCCAAATATTATAAAGAGCTAATAATATTTCACATATCTATTTTTAGACTGGCAATCTAAAAATAGATTCCGCCCAATATGTCTAAAAATAGAAGTCCATCTATTTTTCCAACTTGACCAACCATCCACAAATAGCATCCTGCAACTCATAGAATATGATCGACATGTCTAAAAATAGACTTTGCGCCAAAAATAGCCTGCGGGCCCACTTAGTGAAGGCAACTTCTTTTCACTAAGCTCGTCATCTTGTTGCAATCTCAACAATGTGTGTGTTTAGTTACAAGGCAGTGTGATTTTCATAACAAGGTAAGATAACTGGTATATTGTTATATTTAGTTATGTGTTGACAATTATGTGTTTATGGCTGTATGATGTAGGGATTGCATGGAAAAGACATTGTCATGAAATCTTAAAGAAGGATCATTTTGTGTTTTCCTTCGGAAGCACTTGGGAGCCATCGGGATTGAGTCATGGTGTTTGTTGCTAAGTCTTGTGATTTCGGTCTTTTTATTTGTTTGCACTTGATTTGCGGTCTTGATTGTGTCTAATGCATGGACATTCCACTTTGTTGCGGTGTTGTATTGCTTTTGGTTTTTCATGGTCTTCTTCTTGTTTTTTCTTGTTCTTTCCTTTTATGTTTTGAGTGTATGGGGACTTGGTTTGGAAATTTAAGGGAGCTTGGGGAGAGCTGAATGAAACCTAGTAGGTAGTGTAAGGCCTGGATGAAGCTCAGTGCATGAGTAAGTGCAACAAAAGGTAAGAATATGACAGTCGGTTGGACTGGTGGGTCCATTGTGGTAAATGGACGGTGGTTGTACAGACATGAGAAAGGAAACATAAAAAGGTAAATAAAATGGATTTGAGGTGTTACATGCCTTGGCTATGTCGGGAACTATTGTTCTCAATGTTGTGCACGTTGTGCATGGATAAAGGAAGTTCTCTTTACCTAGACCTTATTCTATTTGGTAATTATGATGTGATCATGATTATGTTGGTGTTTATATATGTATACATGTATGTATGTATGTATGTATGTCATGTCTGACAGGGTCGTCACAGATCATTGTTGTTTAATGCTAAATGTTTATATGTATATATATGTGTGTATGTATGTCATTGTTTAACATGATCATGATTATTTTATGCTAATAATTGTATATGTATGTATCTATATATCTATGTCACTGTGTGACAGGGTTTTTAGCGATCATTATTGTGGAGGAATGATTTTTTATGCAAGTGAATAGCATGAAGAGGTTCTTGGTATTATGAGGAATCAAGTGGGAAGAGTTGCTCTTACATATCTATGAGGTCGGTACCATGTGGACATGAATTGATATTATATGATTGTACTATGCCTATCTTTATGTTATGGGCAGGTAATGTTGAGGGGTACATCAACGAAGTGAAAGAAATGTGATATGTGACATGCTAGGATAAGAATGGATAGTGGAAAGACATTAGAAGCAAGGTTGCTTGTGGGGTCAGTGTGTGGTCTATGGATGTGCAATACTAATGTTGTGTACATGTTGTATATTCAATGACTGTACCTATGGTGATGTGTAATGTTACATATGTAGTATTGTGTACATATGATGTTGTATGCATGTTGTATATATGGTGTTGTGTCTATATTGCATATGCAATGCTAGATATAGATGGTTCTATGTACATGTAAGATATGCAGTGTTGTGTACATATCGTACTATGTGCATGTTGGATGTGCAGTGTTGTGTGCATATGGTGTTGTGCACATGTTGGATATGTGGTGTTATGTACGTATGGTGCTATGTGCATATTGAATATGCAGTGCTATGTACATATGATGTTGTGTGCGTGATGTACATATGGTGCTATGTACATTTGGTGTTGTGTGCATGATTGTACATATGGTGTTGTATGCATGTGGTGTTGTTTACATGTTGTACATGTGGTGTTGTGTGCAAGTGGTGTCATGTGCATGTCATGCATGTGATGTTGTGTACATGTGGTGTCATGTACATTTCATGCATGTGGTGCAGTGTGTACATGTGGTATTGTGTACACATTGTACAGGTGGTGCAGTGTACATTTGGCATTGTGAACACGTTGTGCAGGTGGTGCTATGTACATGTGATGTTGTGCACACATTGTCCAGGTAGTGTTTTGTATAGGTGGTATTGTCTACATGTTATGCATATGGTACAATTATACATGTGGTATTGTGTGCATGTCGTACATGTTGTGTTGAGGGCATGTGGTACTTTGTATGTGCATAGTGTAGTCACGGTATCGTGATATGTGTATTCATTGTGTTGTACTCTGTGTACGTATATGTATGTATATGTATTTTGATGTATTGTACACCAGGTGTAGGCGTATGTGTTGCATGCTGGTGTAGACGTATGTATTGTGTTGTATAGTACACTAGGTGTAGGTGTATATGTCGTATGTCAATGTGGGTGTATGTATTGTATGGTGTTGTATGTAGTATGTGTGTGTACTTATTTTGATGTACACTTCGTGCACGTGTATGTGATTGAAGAGAAGGCATTGGGTGCATTTCGGGTGTGGCAACCGATCTGATGTGTGTACAGAAAGAACAAAAGTAGAAGTAAGGACCGATGAAGGATAAGTATTAGTATCTTATTGTAGTTTTATTATGCATATGATCTATGATTCCGCCTTATGATGGTTACATGTGATTTATGATTATGGTTTATTATAATTGCATGCGATTCATGATTTTGACCTATGATGGTTTTGTTTTGAGCTAAATAGATGTGATATGTTTATACGTGATGATTTGATCAAACAACCAATTTGACTTGTTATGAGAGGAAGTAAGCAATATTGCAAGTGTACCTTATTGATGAGCTACCAATGAGGTATGATTTGAAGTTATTTCAATTTATTTTGAATCTAATGGAAATTATGTGCTTGGTACAGGAAGCATGGAAATGCCTGGTTGGGTGATAGGGACTGACTGTAATAATTAGAAATGACAACAAAATGAATTAAAACAAGCAGCAGTGTGTTGTTAAAGCACTTCAGGAGCAAGTCCATTGTGGGACACTAGTACCGAATATTTTCCCACCGATTTCCATGATCATGCTATGACTGGTATGATGGTCTTGAGGAAGGTATATTCCTTGGTTTTTTGAACTTCTGATGCAAGGAAGCCTTGCCAAGGGATGGACTTCCCGAGATGGGGTTGCTAGTGGAACTTGGAAGGTAAGTGACTACATGGAAGGGGATTACTGGATTGCCCTAGGGACTATGTAGAAGAGAAGGGAAGGTCGAGGATATATTTTTTTGGTCATTATCATTTCCAGATGGAATCAGATGCACATTGGGAGTGTGCCTTGAAAAAATGAGTAAGTAATTGTTCACTGAGAGAACAAGTGGCATAGGATTGTAGCGCTGGAAATTGGATGCAGACTTTGACTTTGGCATTGGATTCTAGACTTTCTAGGAAGGAGGTAAATCTTGGTATTACTTTGAGGGTGGAGGTGTGAGCCTTTGGATTCCCTTATTAGTGATACTGGCATTGTATTCTTTTATTTGTTGTTTGAGAAAATGTGTATATGTGTATATTATTATAAATACTATATAGAGTTGGTTTATAAAGCTCCACAGAAATTATGGTTATTTGCTGGTTGAGGAAAATGTGCATGAGTATATATGGTTGTTATTGTAAATACCATAATGATTTGTGCTATAAAGCTCCAGTAAACTGTATGTTTGTCATGTTTTCAGCAAGATGTCATTGTAAATACTGCAATGAGCTATGTTCTAAATCTCCATAGGTAGTATGTTTTATTTTTATCATTTTTCTAGTTTGTAGGTGTCATTAAACACCGAGAATGGTGTTCCCCCAAGGGAGAGGGTTCTATAACAACCATCTTGAAAAATCCATGTAATAATATATATGACCACGATTGATGGGACATGTATTCCAAGTTGAATGGTGGGCAAAAACATCCTAGCGGGTGTTCTTTTCAATTATTATTGCTAAAGTAAATTTGCAAGAAAAGGATTTGGAAAAGCATGAATCATTTATTGGCATTTATTTATGAAAATAATGGAAATTAGGAGAAAAGGGAGATGAAAGGTCACGGGTTGCATGTGAGGAGGAAAATGAAGGAAAATAATGGAAAATGAAGAAAATAGAGGCCTCATTAATAAAGAGGCTTCTAAGGATCAGTTGGTAAGTTTTTGTTTAATGTAATTTTGGAGATATCATTATTCTCTCTCTTTGTCTCATAATCTTGAGCACTTAGAGTATTCTTGGAGCACTCTTGGAGAGTGTGGCATACTTGGATATTTGGAGCAAGAAGGCAAAGGAAGAGCATGAAAGCGCAAGAGGACATCAGGATCAACATCTAAAACAAATTATGAGTGTAGGTACTGAGTTACATGTACGTTTTCCTAACTATTTTTTTCATGCATGGTGTATGCATGTGGATTTTCCTAGCCTTGCCATTTCCTGGATAGCCATGGCGTTGTGGGTTTATTTCCATTTATTGTTTTCTGATTAGTTCTCATGATTCCTTTAGCTATGGGTTGAGTTATTATTTCCTGGAGCCTTGGTTGGACAAATTCTTTGGAGCTCGACATACAACTGTGGGTTGAGTTACAAGTCCTGGAAGCCTTGGTTGGACAAATGCTCTGGAGCCAGAAAGACAAATGTTGGGTTGATTTACTAGTACTGGAGCCTTGGTTGGATAAATGCTTTAAAGCCCTAAGTGGGTTGAGTTACTAGTCCTAGAGCCTTGGTTGGACAAATACTTTGAAGCCTTGGTTGGACAAACGCTCTGGAGCCCAGAAACAAATAGGGTTGAGTTACTAGTCCTGGAAGCCTTGGTTGGAAAATTTCTCTAGAAGCCCTGTAACAGTTGGGGTTGATTTACTAGTCCTGGAAGCCCTGGTTGGAAGAAAAACTCTGGAGCCATGAAACAACTTGGATAGAGACCAATCTGTGATTGTTGTGATGTTCGACCGTAAGGTGGAATCACTGGTTGAGGGTTGAGGTGGTTTTGCCTTTGGAATCCCTGGATTTGTTTTGATTGATGTGTTTGATGGTATCCCACATTCATGTTTGGAATATGGCACGAGGATGATTGGCTGAAGTGAGACTTGGATCAACCAATTTATGGTCGGGTGGAATGTGGAATTCCCATCTTCGATTGGTTTTTACATTCAGTATTGAATAACTCATTCCTTTGGTATTCCATATGCAAATGTACTAGTTTATGTATGGATTTTTTTGTTGTTCTATCAATTGTATTTTTGTTGTTAGTGTGTTGGTTATAAGCATGTATTCGATCAATGATGATGTATGGCTCTATCCATGTTTTTACCGATAAATAAATACACAATGTATCTATGGTAAAATATATTGTATTGTAGCTTATGATGTAGGGGAATAATGCTTCTTATCTATTCTCAGATAAGTAAGAGACCCCCATGTTTAAATCTATTGTTTATACCTGTAGATGCAATGTTTGTGACATGTTTAACGAAATTCCTGTCATGGCTAGGAGGGTATAGATGAGTTCTTGATGATGTGATTGCTTCCATACCTTTTTTTTAATGTTATTTAACCTCTCCTAAAGTTTCATGAAGTTCTGGGCAGTGACCTGGGCTCTGGGGCTAAAAAGGTGGCATGAATCCCGAGTTGCAGGCACATAACTAAATTTTTGGGGCCCTGATCACGACCTTACCTTGGCATGCACGCAGTTATATGTTGTTATACGCTCCCTTTCACTTACATTCCCACGGCTAAGGCTCAAAATGATAAAAAATTAGTCCCCCTTCAGGGTTAAGGGGTCTAGGAGGTTTGGTTACCTCCTGGAGGTGTTGTTGATGTTGTGTAAGCTCTGTTTTTCAGGTTTTCATTGATTCCACTTCCTTAAGGTCATCTAGGATGTTGAATCTCATATTAGTAGCCTCTCATCGCATGTTTACCCTGGCTGGATGATTACTTAGGTACATGTGGGAAGAGGGTGTTACAGGGACCCTATTTAATTCTTTTGTAATCTAGGTTTAATTATTACCAATATCATCCAAAAGTATCCCCCCCTTGCAGACCAATAACGTTGGTGCCAAAACACACTTCAAATTTTCAAATAGACTACTTATAGTGCAATTATCAAAGTGCATATCCACCACCCCCAAATTCAAATTAGCCCTAGAGAAATCTATAAAGGCCCAACCCAATGTCTCAATGAAATTTCCATAATTTAAACTCCAGTATATCAAAAATGTGAAAATAGATATAGAAATGAAAAATAAATAAGATCTAAGTCATACACTTCTCAATCCAATGCATAGTGAGAAGGCAAGAGATGTAAGAGCTTTAATAATTCCCTAGCCCGACACAATAATGGAAATGTCGTAATTCACACACCCATCTAGCTTGATCATGAAAACATACACAATAATGCAAATGGAAACGAACTTGAGAGATGCGCCTCTTAGAGCTATGCACAAAAATAATAGTAGAGATGAGCGAGCATTTGAACTTTTTTTGCGGCAAAAGAGAGAATATTTCCTTGCAATTCATGAAATAACAATAATAGTGTAGGAAATGTTGAGCAAACCTAATGGCTCATCAAATGGAGAAAGAATGAGAAAAAAGATAGTGCTCACCCATATTTAGTATGGGAAGATACATCATCCACCCACATCGATCTAATTTGTTTGCCAATTTAATAGGCGTCCCAACCATAAGGAAGTACGAACCACAAATTGCAAAGAACTCAATGAACTGAATCACTTCCATAACTAAATTGACATTCCCCTACCACACATGTCATTGATCAATTATGAGCCAGAGTATAGCCATCAAACATGATCCAGACAGATATTTCATACCCTTAATCCACTTCTTCTCATGATGCAGAGAAACACAAATAATTGGCCCAATCCAATCCACATAAGCGTAATGCAAGTCCTTCACAATCCCACCCAGGAAAATGGGATTAACTGAGGAGGTAAGGATTGGAAATTTTCCTTCCTCTTCCCATGACCTATCTTCGGTATTAGCCATTCTTCCTTATGCATATCAATCCCATAGTGGTCGAGGATTTGACATGAGTGTCACCATAAGTTTAGGCTTTCCTGCATAATTTCACCATTGCTACTAAGCATCATACTCATAAAGATGATGGAGGTGTGATATAACCACATACTCTTATGGAATTTTAAAGGTGCCCATGTGTATATTTCAGCTTGAACGAATACCACATTTCCTTTGTTTTGGAGAGATATATGGACCTTTGGGGACCTTTTTTTGCAATGTTTCCTATACATTTGATTAGGGCATAGGGCACATTAAAAATTACGCATTTACATTTATTTCGCCAAGCTTCAGTTGTACCTCTTAATTGGAGATTGCATCATCTTCTCAGTTGTTAATTCTTAGAACGTGATAATTTAGTTGAGAGAGAAAATGGAATGATGGTTTTGATCTTATTGATGGCATTCTTCAAGTTGTTGTCAGGGGAGGGTATAAATGTTATATAATGGATAATAAGTTTTGAATCACCAATCACAATCATGGAAGAAATATGCAAATCTTTTGCAATCATAAAACCATGTAGCAATGCATATGCTTTCACTATATTATTGGAGAGTGAACACATACCCAAGCATAAGACAATTCTATAATTCACCCAGAGGAAAAGATCACCCCATGCCAGCCCTAAAATTTATATATTTTTAATATTTATTAGGTTTATAAATACAAAAAACAAATTAAATATCTTATAATTTTCATCATAATTTGATTATATAATTTTTGTTCAAATTGTAATTTTGAATTGAAAAAATATATTACTTTTTAATTAAAAATAAATTCAATGTATTTGAATATTATTACTATACAAAATTTATTCAATGATGATATTTAATAATAATATGAAATTATGTTAATATTTAAAATGATTTTTTTGTTAAATTTCAATGTTGATATTTAAGAATAGTATGAAATTATATTTTGGCTGAACACTTCGCCTATTAGGGACATAAATCTTTACCTGAAATGTCAGACATTTCAATGAGAAAAACACACAATTTACCAAAAGTTTTCATCAACATCATCAAGTTATTGACTGTGAAAATATTCATGCTAAAATTCTATTTTGTTATTTTAAACAATTACCCGAAATGTCAAGCATCTCAATAAGAAAAACACACAATTTACCAGAATTTTTCATCAACATCATGTTACTGTGAAATTATTCATGCTAAAATTTTATATACACTTTAATATATATTTTTTGTAAGTTTAGCAAGGCCTTTCTACTTTCTATTATAAAAAAGAGAGCAGGTTTCTACATATCAAAACTTGATGGCCTCAACCTACCCGAAGGAAACCAGGTCTGTTGGCCACCTTAAAGAGTTAAAAGCCATCCAGTATTGAAACAACTTGAGTCTTCTAATATTAGCTATGTCTAGTTTACTATCTCTAACATACACTAACTGCAAATAGTAAATGTTATCCACAAAATACATATAACAAAACCAAAGGAAATACTATGTCAATCATTTGAAGATTCTATTGGAGTCGAATCCTTTACGCTTGAGCCAGGCATATCCACTTGCTTCATAGATTGCAGCTAACGATCTATACGTCCAAGACAAATTGTTCCATGTTGCCGGGATACCCAGATCTCTTGAATCTCCCTTTTAATGTCTTGCAGAGCAGAAGCAACTTTTGGGTCGCCTCCAATTTCTTGTATACTCATAAGCGCCTTAGTCAGAATGCATTTTATCGTCCAGTAAGTGTGAATTGACTGGTGAAAAAGAGATAGTCTTCCTCTAGTATTGCTAGGGCCTTTAATGAAATCCAATGCTTCCTCCTGGATTTTGTCTTCCTCTTTGGTGTTGCAGTCTCTTTCCCAACCGGCAATCAGATTCTTAACCTATGGAGGATTACCTACAAAGTATGCATCGAAGAGGTTTACCATGTCTTCTTTCTTTGATTTTCTTCCTCTCTTACTAAGTCCCCCAATAGACTTAGTTTGCTTCTGTTTACCCTTTCCTTTGTCCTCTTTTTTAGCCATTTTAACCATATTTGTATGTAAGAGAACCCAACACTGTGTCCTCTGACATTGCTGTAGCCTTATGACTGAGAAATTGAAGGAGAACAGGGACTAAAACAGGGTAGTGTCGAGCACCATTATCAGGGTAGTCATTTTTAGCCATACAAGCTAATTCATACTTCTGGAAATTCATAATCTGCAACCTGTCATTGTCTACAATATTTGAGGTGCAGGAAGATAGGTAACAACAGAAGCTAAGAGGTTGAAAAAGAAGGGTAACCACAAAGACCCAAGAGCCATGACCGAAAGGAACCAGATACGAACTGAGAGACGAGAAATCAATTAAACTTATAGCCCCAGTCAAAGCTATGCAGACAATATAACCACAATTCGAGCAAGAGCTATCACTGTAAACATCATTGAGCTATGACTGTAAAATTGAAAGCCATGCAAGCCCACAGAGATTTGTAAACCTCCATCAAAAACTTGGTAAGGCACGATAGAATTTAATTTACACTGGAATGGAGACATCACTTCACGGACAAACGTTGCATAACATACCTTAGCATCCATTGTAAGGAGATATATCACATACCAGGTGTGTAGTTGATGGCACAGAGCTCCGAGCTTCTTCCACACTGCCCCTGCACCACTCGCCTCAATATTCAACCGGGAAACAATGCCTCCTTTCCTTACCTCTACATTCATAAACCCTTTCACCCGACGACGTTGTTTCCCAAATTTTTCTGACAATGTTAGTTGGCCACCACCTAAATCGTCAGCAGTCATAAAAATTGGCGTGGGTTTGTACTACCTCTCCGAATTGTTGCCGGCTTTATTCTCCGGTGACCGTGTGGTGCACGTCGGTGCATGCCACCTCACGATGCCTGTCTCTCATGTGGCACCCCGATCGGGGAATATATATGCTCATTTTTATGTCTACGGAGTATATTGTAATGGTGTAGTCTAACTTATAGACGAAATAATAATTTTCATAGAATGCACCAAAAGACAACAATAAAATTTCAAGAATTTTTGTTATTTAAAATACATTTTGAATACATAACATGAACTCAGCACCCTGAAAAACCCATGGGGCTTAACCAATTTAAACTCAAGTTTTTAAAAATCTTCATCTGAAAAATATAGTGAAAAAGGTCATTTCGTCTATAAGTTATATTGTAATTAGTTTGGGTAAAAATGCTATGACTTTTAATTAATTTGCAAACTTTTAGAAACTATTTCCAAAGATTATTAATTTTTTTGTAAAATTAAATATTAATCTTATTTTTTTAGAAATTGAAAATTATTTTTTGAATTTTTAAAATCTGAATTTTTTATTGGCGAATGACTAATTTCATGTGATCTAAAATCAAATTTTCAAAATTAAAATTTGTTTTAAAAAATTAAAAATTAAAAAACCTCTAATTGTCAAGTGTACCCATAAATTATTTATAAAAATAAAATCCAAATTTATGGATTTTTCCATAATTAATATTTTATTTTCCAAAAAAAAATAGTTACCATTACGTTTCTAGCTTTTACTAACCATTGAAACTAACCCATTTAAAAAACAAAAGCAACAACCTTGCATATTACATTGATTTTTCCCTTACTGATTTTTATTATTGAATGGAATTGGTTCAATCATTTTCCTTAGTAAACCTTATTTATATTATATATTTTCACAATTCAATTTTAAATCATGATGCAATATAAAAAATAAAATTCAAGTGAACTTTCTTTATCAATTTGACACCGGAAAATTGGAATGGAGAAGACTAGGGTTTCCTGCTCTTCCACCATCGTCGTCACTATGCTCTTCTCTGCAACAGACGCTGCAAATAGAGCTCCCATTGATCCATAGAAAGCCACCATCAACCACTGCAAGGAGAACTCAATCTCGCTGCGATGGGACTTCTATCGAGGTTATGAGAACCAGACTTCTGCTATATCAGTCGGGGCCAAAGCAGCTCCCATCGATCTGCAGCAAAAAGCAGTCTTTCAGAGAAAGAAAGGCCAAACCCTATTGCGCGACACCTCCATCTCCAGCAAGAAGGACCATATCCGTGACCGTGTTACTATTGTGCTTCATGACAGTCCCACGACTGATGGAATCAGCTTTAGAAAATCTGCAGTCCCTCCCTATGTCGCAACTCTGCAGCCTTTCATCCCCTTGGATCTACGAGAAGGCAGATCAAAGGAGCCATCGCTGGCTGGGAAGATACGACTTCAATGTCATGCTCCCACCAATAAGAAAGGGTTTCATAACATTGAAAGAGCCCTAGCTCGCGAACCTCTACACTCAGCCAACATTAAGCCTTAGTATGGCCTTGGGGCATGGGAAATCTTAGGACCAAGCACGCTCCCATCTCAGGTTCGCTCGGGTAGACAGGGCTTCTCAGATCTCTCCTCCCCTTCTTTTCAAATACAGATCTTGCTTTGTACTGGAAAAACAATGCTTCATTGGGTGCATAAAATGGATCTGGTGCAAAATCTCAAGCAAGATCTAGAACTAAGGTTGGGGATCCCCTCCTCTCGCCAAAGACTGTTATATGAAGGTAAACAACTAGATGTCTCTTTTCCCTTCTCTTTTTACAATATTGAAAGAAATGTTTCACTAGTCTTAACCCTTAGACTGAGAGGAGGAGTAGTCGGGAAACCATCTTCTGCTCCAGCTTTCTCCTACAAAGATGCGGTCCATGCACAGCCACCTAAGAAAATTGCTCAATCCACAGAGGCACCCAAGCCCTTCTTGGTTGATAAACTGGAGGAAATTCCCTCCATCGATCTCTCCCATCCATTTTTGGATGATCAACTTCAAAAGTATGCAGAATCTGCCATCATTTGTCGATTTAATGGACTTTGGCCTCACTCAGTAGATCTCTACCATTAGATTCAATCCACCTAGACCATCAACTGCAAGGTTATCTTTTGCTCCAAGGGATTCTTCATAGTTGTGTTTGCTTCCAGCGAAGACTATAAAAAAGCCTTAAATGAAGGCCCATGGTTATGGGGAACATCAGGGCTTTTTCTCACCCCCTGGTTCCCAGATTTCGACCCTCTACGACAGTCATCACCAAGCTTCCTATCTGGGTCTGAATATCAAACCTCCCTATGCATCTCTAGCACTTCTCTGTTTTCCAAGGGATTGGAAACACCTTAGGTCGCTTTCTAGCGACGTATCCCTCTAGGGAAGAGAAAGGAATATATACATATGGCACAATTTGTGCTGAGATTGACTTAAGAAAATGTTTTCACGATCAGATTATCCTCAAAGTGGGAGATTTCCTTTGGTCTCAGACCTTCAATTATGAGAACATTGCGTTCAAATGTCGTCACTGCCATCAAACAGGGCATCTTCAGAACACCTACACCGTATTCCTTGCCCAAAGGAAGAAAGGTCTTAAAAAACTGAAATCTAAAAGCTGGAAACCATGTTATCCCCCCTCCATGGAGGACATTGAGTCATCAAGCTCGGATGAGGAGGAGATTGAAGCTGATGAAGAGGCAGATTTGCAAGAGAAGGAAACAAACATAGCTGACCCTGGAAGGCCCATTTCTTCCTCGAATACACAGAAGCGTTCTCATGATTCCGCCTCCCCCGACTTGGATAAGGAGACCCCTCCTTTGATTAACAACAATCTTCAACTAGTTACCGCATCCCAGCCCCTTGTTGGCTGGGTCAAAGTTTCAAAAAAAAAAAGGAAAGAAAGGTCGTATTGAGGACTCTACCCACTTTGGGCAGTCTCTGCATTCTCTTGTGTTTGGCACTCCTGATTCCTAGATATCTCTTCTGGATCCTCCTTGTTCTCTTTTGGCTACGATATGGGACCGAGATTAAGTGTTCATTTCCGACCTCCCCGCTATCAAATTTCTCTTGCTTGTAACTCCACTTGTACTATATGCTTTAAATAGAATTAATCTTATTTAGGAAATAAAAATAAAAAAAATTAAGTCAACGCTATAATAAACAAAGGTTACATGGTAGCTAGTACTTACTGCTTAACTTAAATATAACTTATTTAAACTAAAAAACAATAAAAATAAATATTTCATTACAAAAATAAAACAACTAATAAAATATTATATTATTGAATGTCATCACAAAAAATTAAAAATATGATTAACCAATATTATTGTGAAGCTTCTAAATATTCTGAAGCTTAAAAACATAGTCTCTATTTATAGTATTATTTTTTTTCTCAATGTTGTTATTTTTGCATTGTTTTAAAAAAAACCCAAATTTGAAAAAAAATAGTACTCTTAATAAACGTAACTTCCCAAACAATTTTGCACTCTCACCAAAAGACATTATAGATTGAAGTAAAGATTCCATTACACTCTCGAAATTGATAAAATGATGAATACAGCTGTTGATATTTTTTGAAAAGCCTACGTTTCGGATTATCAATGTGAATCCATGATTAGGGTTGTTCCAATCCCGAATAAGAAGTTATCCATGATTCGTATGAGTATTTTAATAGATGTTATCAAGAACAGAATTATTGTGAGTTTTTTTCAAAATGGGTTTCCAAATGTTATGAAGCTCTATTTATCTCGTTATCTCTTTTCTATATGTTGTTTTTTTGCATTGTTCTAAGGAACTAGTTTTATATATATATTAATTAGTTTTATAATTAAATTGATTAAAATATGTTTTTAATATAATAATAAGTTATTTTAAATTGAAAATATTTAGAAAAAATATAATTTATAAAAATAGAAAAAAGGAAAATAAATATAAATAAATAAAATTCTTTTTATCCGAGTGAGAATTTGACAAGTAATGCATCTTTGGATTCAATTGATGGAAGCAGAGTCAAGTGTTAAGGCCGTGAGGCGGCCACCAGTGAGTTGGAGCGTGTGGGAACGACGAGCAGTTAAGGCTCGAGGCATGCGGAAGATTAAGGGTGATTGCGCACGAAGCAGGAGGCATTTCACCTAGCCATTTTGGTGGGAGATTACTCTGTCTACAGGGATTTCTATTATGTGTTGGGTTAGTTGGCTAGGTCTGTATTGTTGGATTATTTCAACAAAGTTGGAGAGCTCGAGGAGGAGATGTTGCTCGTCAGTTCCGTCTGCGTTGTTTGGCTTCATGGAAAGCGTAAATAGGTATGTTTCTTTCCTTAATCTACCTCTGTGTCTGCGACATGCCTGCTATAGTTGGGTTAGTAGACAAGATGTGGGATGGAAAGGAATGGCTTGCTCTAGAGGTCAACCTTATGTGGTTTTCTCGCAGGATGAATTCTATATTAGTTGTGTTGTTTCTATTACGGTCTCGACTGTGTATGGCATTCTCCTTTCCCGCATGGGAATGATTGTTCATATCCAAGGTTGCAGGGGTAGGATTAGATTCTGGAGGCCTAATGAGGGAAATCTGTTATATGTGTGGCTAACTCTTCTCAAGGTTTTGTCTGTCAATTCTCTGTTCTTGCTTTATGATCTCTATGGCGTGGTTTGTTTGGGGCCTTGGCTTAGCGAGGTGCTCTTTAGTGTAAATAATATTATGGATCTTTACAGTCTCATGAAGTGGTGGTCTTATGGTCTTTCTATAAAAAGGGTGTCTCATAGTGCATATAAATGGTGGAGCGGTCCGCCTAGCTCGAAAGTGGTTATGGTTATGTGGCCCAAGCCTGACTTTGTCTGTCTTGTGCTTCTTTTTAATGTAAATGTAGCAGGTCTTCCTAATTTATGTTTTTGTTGTGACTGCGTGAGCAAGAATCAGCATTGGTTGGTGTCGGGCGACCTTTGCTGGTCCATTCGTGGTCAATCTGATAGAAATTAATTCGTGATGGCTCAAGGTGGAAGTTCGTCGGGTTCTGGAGGCCGTGGTAACGACCATCACCAAAGGAAACATACTAGTAGAGTGTCGCCATTTGTGCGACCATTGAAGAGGAGCAGTCGTCGCACAGATGCTCAGTTCATTAAGGAGGTTGTTCAGGCCTATAATGTTGGAACTCCAGAAGATGTCAAGCAACTAATTTCGTTATGGGAGACAGAGCTCAACCAACGTGCAGCTGCAAAATTACAGGTGGAAGATTGGCGGGATCTCGTTCCGGATCCGAGAAACACTTGTGGTCATACCACCCAGTATAAACAAATTGTTCACTTATATTGGATTATGAAAATTATGGTGGCCAAAGCCATTATGACCCCTCAGTCGAATGGAGGGAAACCCTATCTGGGTTTTCAGGAAATACAAAAGGAGTTCCAACCAATCCAAGTCTAGATTCAACAACAGAACAAGGCCCTTGGCCACATTGAGGAACACATCATGTCTCCCACAATCAGAACTTCTGGGTTCGAGTGCAAATGACTCAACCGCTATGGAGTCCTCTTATTAATAGATGTTTTTATGTTTAACTATGTTGGGTTTTTTTGTTTTTACTATTGTATATGTCAGCTAATACAAAGCTATGTAGATATCTAAATAGACATTGGTCGCTAGACACTCACACCTATAAAGCCTTGCTTGGAAACTTAAAACTTTCAGATTTCGGATGACTTACATTGCTTTTCGGGTGGGCAACAGACTTGGTTTCCCATTGGGCAAGTGGAGGCCACTGAACGTCTTTTTATAGATGTAACCTACTTTTATGATGAATGAATGAAGAAGGACCTACCTAGCTTATAAAAAAAAGTAAATAAAATCAAAAACAAAAATTTAGTAACTAATAGAAATAATAATAATAATAATAGAAAAAAGAAAAAAAAATTAAAAACCAAAAATTAGTTACTAATAGAAATGAAAGTTACTAAAGCTAAGACCTCAACCAATCACCTTACAAATACATAAATTTAAATAATAATAAAAAATAACAAAAATTGAATTCTCAATGTTAAATTATGGATAAACTGCATAAAAAGTGAATGAGTAATACCATGCCTGCCATAAGTATAATAAATTTAAAAATAATAATTATATCATGGTTTTTAATATTTATTATTTTTGTTAAATATATTTAAAAAAATAAAATTTGTATATTGTCATCATAATAATCTCCATAAACCATTTTTATTTTAATTATAATTTTAAATTAGATAAAAATAATATTTTTAATAAAAGCTAAATTCAAAATATTTAAACATTCTTATTACAAATGGAATATATTTATTATTAATCATATGAGATTTTATTAATTTAAAATATTTGTAATCAAATTTCAAATAATAATATTGATTTTGATTTCATTATTTTAGATAAGTAAATACAAACTATTTTTACTATGTACAACAATTTAATATTTAATCTTTCACAATTATTACTAAATAATCTTTCACAATTATTATTAAATAATCAAATTTATAGAAGTTTTTAGTATATTTGTTGAGTCAAATCCAGGTAAATCTATATATATTTTGAAGATAAAGTTTAACTGTTTTAACTTTAGCTTTTTCACAATTATTACTAGATAATCAAATTATAGAAGTTTTTAGTATATTTGTTGAGTCAAATCCATGCAAGTTTATATATATTTTGAAGATAAAGTTTAGCTGTTTTAACTTTTAGTATATATATTTTGAAGATAAAGTTTAACTGTTTTAACTTTTAGTTTTTTTCATGATTATTACTAAATAATCAAATTTATAGAAGTTTTTAGTATATTTGTTGAGACAAATTCATGCAAGTCTATATATATTTTGAAGATAAAGTTTAACTGTTTTAACTTTTAGTTTTTTTCATTGGAATTTGGTGATATTGATATTATTGTTTTTAATGATTTGAATGCATAGATAAATTTAGAATGATGAAAACTCTTAAAACACTCAATGTATATTAATTGTATATATAAATTTAAGAACTTAAATTTGACATTCCAACTCCTAAAACACTCTGTATATACAAATTTAAGAACTCAAATCTGACATTCCAACAATTTTGACCAAATTTCAAACAAAACTCATCCAAAAATATAAAATATAAAAAAAAAAAACCAATTACACTTATTTCACATCCATATAAATCTACCCAATATATCAAAATATAAAACTTAACAAGAATATCAGTATGCTGAATATAAAACCTCAGCATACTAATTTCCAAAACATTAGGATGATGACAAATGAGCTGGAGTAATTTCTAAAATTCTTGGGTCCAAACTTTTTATCAGAATTTGATTAAGGGGGCCATCAAATTGAGAAGCTATTATCAGTGACCTCAACCAAATCATTCAGTTTAGTTGATGACGAGAATCTAGGGTTGCAGTCCCATGTAAATTATCTTTCCCTTTACTCCACGGTGCACAGGAGTAGTGTGTTTGAAGTGATATAATCTGAAAGGCTGCATGCACTTTGTTGAATAAACTAACCGAACCCAAGTTGAATAACGTTCATGGACCGGAATGCAAAAACATAACGGCCAACAGGGAGAAAATGGTGGAAGCTGAATTATTCCCAAAATTTGGAAAGCTACACATTGCGTGCAAGAGAGACAGTTACATTTAAGGCCGGTCTTGTCATGCATAATGTGAATGAGGATGGCATGTATAAGTAATCATTCTCTTCTGCTATTAAGTGCTTCATTACCTTTCAATGATTCGGTTGCCCCTAATCCTGATTTGTAATCCAAGCAACCCAGTTGCAGAGGGTCTCATTATTCCTTCCAAAGGATGTGAACATACTGTATTGTCAATGTGAGGACCAGGAATCATTACAAGCAGGGGAGAAAGAAATAAAGAAGGCCACTTCGGCCTCGGAACTATTCGGAGAGTAGAGTCGGTACAGAAGGCCTAAAGATGGGCACTAACTGTAATTTCAGACCGGTTGAGATGAGTTGTGCTTGGGTGAATCAATTATGAGCTTAAATGAACTGGGTTTCGATTAAATCAGAGAGAAACATACCTGGGATATGCATTATTGTGTTCAATATAGCTTATCGGCAAGAGCTCTTCGGCAGGCCTTTATAGGCTTCCTAGGGCTAAATGGCTGCGAGCCTGATAGATAGTGCAGAGGAGTCGAAAGTGGGTCATTGCTGGAGAATTTTAAATGTTTGCAGAGCTTTCTGGACACACCCAGGTGGAAATTTCTGACACACAGAAGCTATGCAGGGCAAGACATCCTTTTGGGTATGTTTAGTGCTTTTATATTAGGAAACCGAAATGCATTTTAACATGTCTTGGAATTGAATTGAGAAGAACACGGCGCGATTGCTTCTGTTAGTGTTTGTTTATGAACCATAGTTTAGGAAACAGTCGAGCGTTTAGCCCTACATAATGGTTTCTTAATGCAGATTTTGTAGAGAACACAGTCCTGGCATTGAGGAAAAGAATTAATAGGAATATAGTGCAGAGGGAACCCTGTAAGGGATTGCATTGTTGAACCATGGAACCATCTTTTAGCTCTCCCAAGAGCTTCAAACGGTTATATTGTAACTCTAAAATAGACCCACAAGTTTGCAGTGTGAGTATATTTGCCTTGTCTTCCCTCATTGTCTTTTTCTTCTGCTTCGTGTACATCGACATCAGGGCAATACCTGCAGGGTTTAGTATTCGTAAAGAGGAAGGGAAACGCAATCTCTTTGCAGAAAATTCTTCTGTCGTCGAAGAGCCCCCTGGTATTACGAACGCTTCGGATCTTCCCAGGCTTGAGTATTCACAGAGTTTTAATCAATGTGACTTGTATGCTGGATCATGGGTTTGGGATGAATCATATCCCCTTTACCAGTCCCCCAAGTGCCCTTTCATTGATCCCGGGTTTCGATGCCAGGAGAACGGGAGACCAGATAAATTTTACATGAAATGGCGGTGGCAACCTTTGGGCTGCAATCTTCCCAGGTCAGTAGATCTCTGCCCAATGTTTTTCTGGTAATGTTACTATTAGTTTGGAGAAATAGATGTCTCGAGTTTGATCTAGAATTTCTATTAGTTGGAAGCTACATTTCAAGCTACAGTAAGAACATGGTTGCCTAATAAGAATGTAGTTGCATTTGAGCCCTGAGCTTTGCCAATTCAAAATCAAAATTGATATTCATACCAAGAATAATCCAAAAGAGTCGCATGACTGTCTTATACTTGTAGTCTTATACTTGTCTTGTTCTATTCAAGAAGGATCCAAAAGAGACCAATGGCAGTCCTATCTTATATTGATGTTATGCGATTCAAAAAAGTTCAGAATGGGACCAATGACATTCTTATACTGACTTTGTTTGTTTAATTTGATTGGTAGTGTTTTACTGATGTTTTTGTCTTTGATGTCAGAATTTTCACAAAGTTTCAGATTGAACACCATTAGAATGTTAAAGCAAATTGAGCAGTCTGGTAACCTTGTGGGAAGCAGAAGATAGGGTAAGACATAACCAATTTCCTTTTATGTGATATCAGATTCAATGCAAGCAACATGCTCAATAGGATACGAAACCGTCGAGTAGTCTTTGTAGGTGATTCAATTGGAAGAAACCAATGGGAATCACTCATTTGCATGCTAGCAGAGGCAGTTCCAAACAAACTCCAAATATATGAGGTGAATGGAAGCCCCATTTCAAAGCACAAGGGATTTTTGTCCTTTAAATTCGAGGAGTTCAATTGCACTGTGGAATATTACAGGGCACCATTTTTGGTTTTGCAAGGCCGCCCTCCGAAAACCTCTCCCCCTGAAGTTAGAATTACACTAAAATTGGATTTGGTTGACTGGACATCTCGGTATTGGAAGGATGCAGATATTCTAGTCTTCAACACAGGGCATTGGTGGAACTTTGAGAAGACCTTGAGAGGGTAAGCTTTTACTTTGCCGTTTGACAGCAATGCAATTGCTGAATTTGGATTCTTTGTTAGTCAGTTTGAGGCCTTAATCATGGAAGACTACATAGTTTATGTTGGTTTTATGTTTCTAATAAAAAATTCTAATTTAAAATATCACAGTTCTTTCTGTGCATTCTATATGTTATTAAAATTGAAAAGCTTATTTCCTTGTTAGAATTTGCACCTCAGGTTTTCCCTATGGACTGACAAAGAGAGTTTCACAGGGGCTGCTATTTTCAGGAAGGACAAACCGTAAACATGACACTGGATGTTCTAACTGCATTTGAGAGATCTATGAAGACTGTGATGGAATGGATTCGTCAAGAAGTAAATACAGAAAAGACTCATGTATTCTTCCGTACCTATGCTCCTGTGCATTTCAGGTTTGTGTTATGTCTTACTCTATCTTCTGCTTGGATATAATCTCTACACATTTAAATATTTGGCTCTTATGGTAGAATATCCAAACAAAGGAGATTGTTGAATTTCCCCTCTATCTCATGTTGTGTGCTTCACATGCAGAGGAGGGACATGGAAAACTGGTGGGAATTGCCATTTAGAGACCCAGCCAGCACTAAGTCTAGCTGATTTCCCTGACCCACATTTATGGAGCAACAATCTCATCATCTCCAAAGCACTAGAGCAGCTTAATCACAAAAAGAATGTTCAGCTGCTAAACATAACATATTTGAGTCAACTGAGGAAAGATGGTCACTCATCGCTGTATTATTTAGGCAATGGATCTGGACCTTCTGCCCTTAGCAGGCAGGATTGCAGTCACTGGTGTCTTCCTGGAGTGCCAGACACTTGGAATGAACTGCTCTATGCCTTTTTGATTGCAAGAGGCTTTGGAGATTAAACAAATGCAATTTGCAACATGTAGAATTCCACCACATTCTTTGTAAAGTTAAATTTTCAATATCTATTCTATCCAGGGGTTATTTATTTATCAAATGCCAAGTGAATTTGTGAGGAGGCATTCGGTTCAAGTAGAGAGGCAAAAGCAATGTACGTTTTTCTAAGAGTTTTTAGTCACCATTGCATGCCATATTGGGCTGCAAGTTGGGAAAGGAAGAGCCATTCTATGATGATTGCTGTCTTCATGGTCATCTTGATCTGAGTGACTGCTATGTTACACAATCGCAATTACAGCAGTAAGTGGTTGGTTGCTGCCAAGCAGTATGTATTCTACCCTTACCATGGACTAGTGACTGATTATTACAATATTAAAATCAATTTCAAGTTTTGAAATTCCTTTTCATTCTGGTTCTCTCAGGACAAAATGTGTTGTTTTTTCTTAATAAAAATTAATCACCCAAAATTCAGAAAAGACAGGATCATCAGAATAGGCATGCCACAGTTTGGTGACCCACTTTCTTCTCATAAGGCAAAGGCAAAGTAAATATGTATGGTAGTTAACAAGGGAAAATATTAAGCATTGTGCATTAAGTTAATCTTGTTTGTTGAATGTGAATAAAGTAATATTCAATCCATAAAATTCAACTAATCATTAAGCATTGTGCATTAAGTTAATCTTGTTTATTGAATGTGAATAAAGTAATATTCAATCCATAAAATTCAATGACATTAAACTAATCATTAGTTAGTGTTTCAATGACATTAAACTAATCATTACTGAGTGTTTCAATGACATTAAGCTAATTATTAGTGAGTGTTCAATGACATTAAGTTAATTATTAACTTGGTGCTTAATATTTTCTCTTAATAAAAATTTCTCAAAACTTACAATTTGTTACTATTTAAATAAACCAAGCTAACTAAATTAAAATCTAAATCCAAATTAAGCTAACTATCCAAATTAAAATCCAAGTCCAAAGTAAAAACAGCACAAGAAGTGTTCTCACCACCCAGGTGATTTAAAAACAAGAAAATGTAAAGAATGAAATAAATGGGCATCAATGAGGAGAATGTGTTCTGAAGCTTTCACAACCAATATCTTTGAGTACCTCTATGACCTTGCTTTTAAAATATGATATTTAAAATCTTTTAGTTTTAAACAGCTGTCTAATGTGGCCAGGGCTAGAAACAGTCTTTGAGTACACCTCTATGACCTTGCTTTTAAAATATGATATTTAAAATCTTTTAGTTTTCAACAGCTGTCTAATGTGGCCAGGTCTAGAAACATAGTCTTTGAGTACACCTCTATGACCTTGCTTTTAAAATATGATATTTAAAATCTTTTAGTTTTCACCAGCTGTCTAATGTGGCCAGGGCTAGAAACACAGTAGGAGCAGTAAATGTTTTAGTTTTCACCAGCTGTCTAATGTGGCCAGGGCTAGAAACATAGTAGCAGCGGTAAATGAAACATAGTAGCACTGGTAGCGTTACCGGGATTGGGATTTGGGGAGTGTGTACCGAGCTTGTTGCAAACTCTCCTTGCTGGAAGTTGTTTTTTTTCTTAATAAATATTTTATTTTATTTGGTGGGGTGGGGAGGAGAGCTTGGGAAGAGTTTTTTTTTTTTTTTTTTTCTTTCTTCCTTTCTTTCCATGTGTGTGTGGAGAGGAGAGCTTGGGAAGTGTTTTGAAGTTTTTGGTTTTTTTTTTTTGGGAGAGGGGAGGAGAGCTTGGGAAGTGTTTGGAAGTTTAATAGAAATTTGATAAGATAATTGTTTTTGAGAGTTTATAAAATCTTTTTATTTGTGTAGAAGTGTTTAGAAGTTTTATAATTAGTTAAAGAGTTATACAAATTTTTGAATGTGTGTGTGATGGTGATGAGTAATCTAGGTAAGGCCCAGATCAAATTTACTGGCTTCTACTATAATACTAAGTGGAGGAGTTGATGTCTTAGTGGGATTTGAAATCAAGTGGAGGGATAATATCTTATTGTGTAAACCATTCAAATTTTGTGGCTTTTACTATAATACCAAGTGAGGGGATGATGTTCCAGTGGGATTTGAAACCAAGTGGAGGGAGGGATAACATCTCATTGTGCCAACCACTCAATTTAGTAGCTTTTACTATAATATAATCCCAGGTGGAGGGGATGTCCCAAAAAGATTTGAAACCAAGTGGAGGGATAACATCCCATTGTGATGTCCCAGTATGATTTGAAACCAAGTGGAAGGATATCATCTGAAGAATATCATCTCATTGTGCACTGGTTGTTCCATAAAAAAACAAAAATTAATTAAATAATATAAATTTTAATATTTTCTAGATCATATGAATTAGATACACTTGTCCCTCTTAATTATTTATATCTATTAATACTCAAAATATACATCCATTCATACTCAAAATATAAGTAACCAATATTCATATGTAAATAAATATAAATGATGTATTTTTTAAGTAGTAAGCTTATCTAATCTATATTTTAAATATATTTATTCACATAACAATTTAGAATCATAAACATTTTCAAAATTAAAATATAAATAACTGAAATTTTGATTGGAGTTAAAATAACTAATTCATCTAAATGAAAATAAACAGTGTTTACCATCTTTAAAAAAGAAAAAATTACAAACACCCAACCGAGCAATAATGGACTTCGGCCAAAAACTCTGTTTGGAGCATCAAAATAAATTTATAAAATAAAATGAAATTGTAGAGCAATAAAATAAATTTATAAAATGAAACCAAATTTACAAAATATATCATAACATAAGATATATTATATTTAGTTATATATAATTAATAAAATGTTGATTTAATATTATATTAATTTAGTTCTATTTTAACTATAAATCTATAATTAAATTTGATCAAATCTTTTTTGTATTTCAAGAAATTTGATCATTCTTTATATTTAATAAATCCAAAATTAAAATAATCTAAACTGATTTAATTATTAATTATTAATTTTATATTTATATTTTTTTTACATAAATTAATCAAATTAAAACATTTTATTGATAATAATAATATACTTTATATACACATTTACAAAAATTACATAAATAAACATCACTTACAATAAAATAATAACATATTGGTAAATTATAAAATTAATCGCATCCACAATGCACATAACTTAACTGACAGACAAAGCCTCCTTTAATATATATTTTCTGACAAATGCTTTTCAGGTAGTTTTTATGTGATGAACAGTGCAACAGGATATATGCTGAATTTGTATATATTTGATTTTGATGACTCTAGGCATCCTGTCATAAACAACTTTTTCTAATTTACAACTTTTTCATAATTTATTTTTTTTATTTTTATATTTTCCTGGTTTTTAAAGTTTTCTTTAAAGTTTTTACACTAATATATCAAATGTATTAATAAACCAATTTATAATATGTATCAACAAAATGTAATTTTTCATCCGTTAATGAAAAATTATATTATTTTCTTAGGAAAACAATTTTTTTCCAACTAACATATATTCTAAAAACTCAAGCAACATAGGTTACCAATGATATTGCTTTGGGTATATTGAACTTTTATATTTTACCTGTGATTATAGCTGGGCTGACTGACACCATGAGCTTTAATGACCTATACTAGCAGGGCCATAACAGGACAGACGAACACCCTCTTGGGCTGTGATTTCTATACTTCATATGATGTTGAAAATATCATTAGATTGGTCACGCTTTCAGAAATTAACAGGTTTAAATCCAAGTGATGTTTTATATTGCTCTGACTGGTTGTCCAGATGGAAACAGTTGAACTGATAATCTGCTGCATTGGTCCAGAGCTGGCAGCAATATTGATTAGAAAACTCTTTTCTCCAATACCATATTTGAAATGAAGAGGCAAGTAACATAGTGGAAGAAGAGAATACCCTTACCAGTGTAGAGGCAAATAATCTTTAAAGTGACCATGGATCTATCATTTTGTGGTTTAAAAGTAGTTAATACAATAAAAATATTGCTATATGATTTAAAAGTAGTTAATATTTTTTAATTCAAAGGTTGTTAAGTTGATTAATATTCTGGAAATAAAAATATTTAATACAATAAATTTATTGTTTTATGATTTAATATTATTGACCAATATCTTGGTTCACTTGGCTCATTGTTTAACTATGACATACTATGACATATTACACTAAGACATATTACACTAAAGAATTTAAGTTTTTTAAAAGTTTTAATTATATGTAAAACTTCCGTTAATGAGAACCATTACTTTTTTTTGACTCTATGACTTCATCAAGTTTATCTAACTATTAAAGTCTAGACTCCATCCCCAATCAAATTTACCTAACAATTATATAACTGAGACTGATTTAATTATATGAAGCTGATTTAATTAATTTGTGTGGATAAAAAGGATTTGTCCATGGAGGAGACAATTCACTTGGACAATGATTTCTCCCAATCAAGTTTACCTAACCATTAAAACTTAGACTTTATCCCCAATCAAATTCACCTAACAATTATATAAATGAAACTTATTTAATTAGATGAAGCTCATTTAATTAATTTGGGTGGATTTGGAAATACATCTATGGAGGACCTAAAGACGGAAAAAGGATTATGGAAGAAGCTCCATGATCTATATGAGAAGATCACAACATCAAACAAAGTGTTCTTGATGAAGAAGCTTTATAATCTCAAGATGAAGGAGGGTACTTCAGTTGCTGAACACTTGAATGAGTTCAATATTATTACTAGTCAGCTTGCCTTTGTGAAAATCATTCTAGATGATGAAATTATATCTATCTTTCTAATGTGTTCTATGTCAGACAACTAGGAAAATTTTATTGTAGCTATAAGCACTTTAGCACCTATAGGGACCCTAAATTTTGATGATGTCAACAACAATTTAATGAATGAGTAGTGACGCAAGTCAATTGCATAAAACAAGGGAGGCGAAGCTCTAGCTCTAGCTGATTGTGGTAGGGGAATTGATCAAGGCCAACAAGAGTGATCAAGATCGAGAGGCCGATCGAAATCAAGGAAGGGCAGTATCATCTGCTTTCATTGTGGCAAACCCGAGCACATGAAGAAAGAATGTCGAGTCTGGAAGAAAGTACAAAAGGATCAGAAACTGGCTAGTACAAATCACAAGTCATCCAATACAAATGAAGATGAGACTACTGTTGTATTCACAAATGGTGATGTGTTATTTACTGTTTCAATAGAGGATGCATGTTTATATACATCTAGCAGTAGCTTTGATTGGATCCTTGACTCTGGGGCATCTCACCATGTAAACCCATGCAAAGATAGTTTTGTTGCATATAATATTGGTGATTATGGTAGAATGAATTTGGGGAATAATCACTTTTGCAGTATTGTTGGAGTGGGAGATATCCATATCAAGATGAAAGATGGCCAAGGTATATTGTTGAAACAAGTCAGGCATGTACCAAAAATGCGCATGAGTTTGATCTCTATGGGACCACTGGATGATGAAGGCTATTCCATAAGCTTTGGAAAAGGAGGCTAGAAAATTAGCAAAGGAGCATTGGTCGTGGCTAGAGGACCCAAGACAGGAACATTATATACGTGAAGGAAATAATAGGAAAATCATATTTGGTTGTTATCATAAAAGAAGGAAATTCAACAGATCTGTGGCACAAGCGCTTGGGTCACATGAGTGAGAAGGGCATAAAAATCCTTGTTGCTAAAAATTTACTACCAGGTTTGAAAAACTATAATCTTGATCTTTGTGAGAATTGTATATATGGTAGACAAAGAAGGGTTTCATTCCTTAGAGGTGGCCATGACAGAAAGAAAAAAAAATGTTAGAATTGATACACTCATATGTGTTTGGGCCTGTTAAAATCAAGTCATTAGGAGCATCATATTTTGTAACATTTATAGATGATGCATTCAGGAAGGTTTGGGCCTACCTTATGAAAAGTAAAAGTGACGTGTTTGAAATATTTCAAAAATTCCATGTAGTTGTTGAAAGAGAGACAAACAAATTACTCAAGTGCCTAAGAACAAATAATGGTGGAGAATATTGCTTAAATGCATTCAAGGAATATTGTAATAGGTTTGGCATAAAGCATGAGAATATTGTGCCTCATACTCCTCAACATAATGGTATTGCAGAAATGATGAATCACACCATTATGGAGAAAGTGAGGAGTATGTTATCCAATTATGGTTTGGAGAAGCAATTTTGGGTAGAAGCTGTAAGGACAACTTTCTATCTTATAAATCGATCTCCAACTACAACCTTAGATGGTGACGTCCATGAAGAAGCTTGGACTGGTAAGAAGTTGAATTATTCTCATTTGAAAATCTTTGGATGTGAAACATTTGTACATATTCCCAAAGAAAATAGAACTAAGCTAGATGATAAATCTATGAAATGCATTTTTCTGGGATATGCAGATGAAGAATTTGGTTATCGTCTATGGGATCCAGTCAAACATAAAATCATTAGAATAAGGGATATTATATTTAATGAGTAAAAAATGTTTAAGAGGTTTATAGATGAGTTGGAGGTCAAGAAAGTTATAGACAGGTTTGAAGAGTAGCATAAAGACATCCCACCAATGCAAGAGAATGGATATCAAATTCAAGAGCAGAAATGAGAACAAGTGGAAAATGATGAACACCAAGAAGAAGGAATCTTGAAGGAACCTTTACAGGAGATTCAACCTGATAATGCACCACCGCAGTTGATTCGCAGATCTTCTAGGCCACATAAGCCTTAACAAAGGTATCCTCCTTCAAACTATATCCTAATAAATGATGAAGGTGAGCTTGATTCTTTTCAAGAGGCTCATAAAGTTGAGCACAATAAAGAATGGAAGAAATCAATGGAGGAAGAAATGAACTCTTTGCTAGAAAATAAAACTTGGGAGTTGGTAAAGCTCCCAAAAGGTAGAAAGGCTCTATAAAACAAATGGGTATATAGGATTAAGCATGAAGGTGATGAAAAGAAGGAGAGGTATAAATCATGGTTGGTGGTGAAAGGATTTTCCCAAAAAGAAGGTATTGACTTCACTGAAATTTTCTCACCTATTGTCAAAATGTCATCCATCAAAGTCATTATTGGTCTTGTTGTTGCTTTAGACTTAGAATGTGAACCGTTAGATGTAAATACTTCTTTCCTTCATGGTGAACTAGAAGAAGAATTTATATGGAGTAGCCATAAGGCTTCATAGAAAAAGGCAAAGAAGACCTTGTTTGCAGGTTGAAGAAGAGAATCTATGGGTTGAAACAAGCACCTCGACAATGGTATAATAAATTTGATTACTTCATGTTGGAACATGGTTTTCACAGATTGGAAGTTGACTGTTGTGTCTATATCAAGAGGTATGATCAAGGAAAGTATCTCATATTATTGTTATATGTGGATGACATGTTGATTGTTGGGCATGATAAGAATATGATCAATAGGTTGAAGAAAGATTTGGGAAGAAATTTTTCAATGAAGGATTTGGGTCCAACACAACCTATATTGGGCATGAGGATCATGTGTGACAGGAAAAACAAAAATTTTTGGTTGTCACAAGAAAAGTATATTAAGAAGGTACTTGACAAGTTTAATATGAAGGATGCCAAGCCAGTTGGTACACCCCTTGCATCCCACTTAAAGCTAAGTACTGATTTATGTCCTAGTGATGACAAGGAGAAAGAAGAAATGAGCAAGATTACTTATGCTTCAGCAGTTGGAAACTTGATGTATGTTAGGGTATGCACATGACCAAACATTGCATATTTAGTGGGAGTAGTGAGTAGGTTTCTTGCCAATTCAAGAAAATAACATTGACAAGCAGTAAATTGGATTTTGAGGTATCTTAAGGGTACTAGTCATTATTGTTTATTTTTTGATCATAATGAGACTGCGCTTGAAGGATTTACAAATGCATATATGACTATAGATATCAATACCAGAAATTCCACTACATGTTATTTGTACACATTTGTAGGGGCAATAGTATCTTAGGTATCAAGGCTACAAAGAATAGTAGCTCTCTCTACAACATAGGAAAAATACATAGCTACAACAAAGTCTTGTAAAGAGATGTTGTAGATGTAGCAATTTCTAGAAAAGATAAGAATAAAGTAGGACAAGTATGTGTTATATTGTGATAGTTAGAGTTCCATTCACTTGCGAAAAATCCATCATTTCACTAAAAAACCAACCACATTTACTTAAGGTACAATTGGATCCAACATGTGTTCGATGAAGGGTAGTTATCCTTGGAAAATATCCATACAGATAGGAACCCTGTTGATATGCTCACTAAGATTTTATCAAGAAATAAGCATGAGTCATGTAGAGGCATGATAGGACTCAATGTGACTTGATTCAGGATTCTTCATTCGACTTCAAGTGGGAGAATGTTAAACGTGAAGAAGTAATGAAGACATCGATGTCGACTCGCTAAATTCTCCAACCATTTCTCTGTCCACAGTCCACAGTCGATCGATTGTCGTCCATCGTCATTTGGCTTTTAACCTCACTGTGTCCATGAATTTCACATGCAAAATTCCAGATCTTCCTTTTTCATCTATAAATTTTTATTTTCTTGAGACTTAGAATGCAAGCCAAGGCAAGGCCCTCTAGAAATGAAAATTTGTTCTCCATTCTTGTTTTCTCTCTATCTCTCTATTTGTTGTCTCTTGCGTTGTGGTCTAGACTATCCTATTGTATTCGACTATATCTATCAGAGTTTCTCTCCTCTGATCCCATCGATTTGATCGTGGATTTTTCCTTTCGGCACAATGGAGGTAGGATATGCAGGGACAAAATGTCAACATTAGAAAATCAGCACCTAATCAGGAAAAAAATCCAAGAAGGGACCCGTCATAACATCTCTTCCCTTGCAGCGTTTTCCCTGGAGGTTAGTCTATCTGAAGAAAAACATACTTGTATTGGCCCCTCGAATGTCTCGGATAAGGACCTGAATGATCATCACAAAACCAACTTTCAAAGGGAGTCATATATATCCATTCCTTGACAAAATATCACTACAACGAAGAGAAAACTCAAAGGTAAGGACCAACATGATCGTAAGTCCAAAAGGAACTCATTACTATCGTCTATATTTTATCAGCCTACACAGGAGGAAAACCTTTCTCCCATTTCAGTGGATTTTGATTTGGAGGCTCTTGTTGAAAATTCGTCATTGGGCCTTGAACCATTGACCATCAAGAAAAAGTTCTTTCAGGTTGGTGAAAACTCTACAGGTCAAGTTTCAAATAAGACAAAATTTAATAGGAGGAAGAAGAAAGACGTAAGGTACACACAACTTTCATTATGTGGGGGAATTGAAGTATATCTGAACTTGTGATTTTCTGAGGCCATGGAGGAGGCATTATACCCATCTTTCGATCCAAGACCATACAATGGAACTATTGGATCCTTAGATGATTCTCAATCTTGGGACCTTAGAGCAATGTATCTTGGTTCAATTATTTCCTGATGAAAATAATGTCCTTAAATATAAGAGGGTTGGGATATGCCTAAACCAAAAAATCCTTGCAAAGTAGAATCCAATTAAGAAAGCATAACATAGTTCCGATATAGGAAATAATGAAAACAAGGAAAAGGCTCAAGAGGCCCTACTTAAAATATGCCCTTCGTGGGAAGTATATGCCACTAGTGCTTATGGTATTTCTGAAGTGCTTGCAACTATGTGGAATCCTAGGTATTTCACATTTAATGCCTTCAGGTCATGCATTGGGGTTATATTGTATGGCTTCTGCAAGGGTTCATAACACTGAGTACACATTCTCGACATTTATGCTCCTTTCAACATTGGTAAATCATTTTTGGAGATGGTTGATGCAACTGGGATCCTGGACATCCACTCGTTGATTGTTGTAGGTGACTTTAACTTCATATTGAAAGAAGGTGAAGTTTGGGGTTATAAAGCAAAAATGGACCCATTGGTAGGTTTTTCAAAGATATCTTTAATCAAAAGATGCTTAGGGATATTGCTCCCTCTCCATTATTCTCGAACTGGAGTAATGGACGTTCTGGGTCAATGGAATAGCAAAAAGGATTGACAGGTTAGGATTTGTACATTTGTTTCTATGTCAAATAATGAAGCAGATACAAAATTGGTCCTTTTTTTTGGAAATCTCAAACCATGATGCTAATATCTTGGAGTGGAGTGATGAGAAGGACCAAAACATATTGTCTTTCAAATTAAACCAAATTTGGTTGAATGGACCGAATTTTGATGACCTGGTTTTCTGCTCCTGGAACTTCCCTATTGTGTCTAATATTGGAAAGTCGTCGATGTTAGTCAATCACAAATAAAAGAGGTTGAAATCTGAGGTTAGAGAATGGATTTCTAAACGTAAAAAAGATCTTTGGAACGAGTTGTCTACAATAGAAGAAGAGATTGCATCCTTCATGGACTCCTCAACCCATGAATATTTTTAAGAACAATTCAAAAATGCCATTTTAGATTTGGTGGATAGAAAAAATTAAATTATTAAATTTTAAGAGGAGTGGAGGTTTAATAGTTGGTTGGCTTGGAACAAAGGTGGGTATAAGAACAAAATATTTTTTCACAGGGTTGAATCTAAAAGAAAGAGTTCCAATTCAATATGGCCTTTTAAAGATGACTCAAGCAGAATTATTTCCTCTATGAAGGATATCAAGAAAGATGCATGCTTATTCTTCAGCAGGAAATTTAAGGGTGTCAGAAGAGGCCAACAGAGTAGAGAAAATGGAGCTAGCTAATATTTTTGCTAGAATGGTCAATGAAGATGATATAATGCAGATGGATACCCCTATCTCGGAGGAAGAGCTCCTACAAACTCTCAAGGAAATGGATGAGGATAAGAGCCCAGGGCCACATAGATGGCTTGTCGAAATTTTTCTCTTTTTCTTTGACTTCATGGGCCCAAAGTTGACGCTAATGGTGGAAGAATCTAGATGCCCAGGTCAAATACAGGTGCTACCAACTTAAATTTTCTCACTCTCATTCCTAAAATGACAACCCTCTTTTTTCTTTGATTTTAGACCCATCTCCTTATGCAATTCTCTTTATAAAATGATTTCTAAACTCTTAGCTAACACAGTAAGGCAATTCTATCCCAACATATCACTCTAGAGGAATTTTTTTTTCTTTTAGATTGAAGAATTTTAGGATGTGGTTTCCATTGCCCAAGAGTAAATTCACTCGATAAAAACCATGGAGTTGAATGCATGTCTCATGAAAATCGACCTTATTATGGCTTATGACAGGGTAGACTAGGAGTTCCTTAGTATTATTCTCTATAAAATCAGTTTCCCACACATACATGTCAAATCGATTATGGCTTGTGGGACATCAACATTCATGATTGTTCTTATCAAAGAAAAGCCTACCAATTTATTCAGAATTCATAGGGGACTTATACAATGATGTGCACTTTCCCCTCTACTTTTTATCCTTGTCATCGACACTCTTAGAGAGGTATCAAAGCTCAGAATGCGTCAAGCTTAATAACATGCTACAAGGTTTCAAGGAATAGTAAAACAACACACCTCGTGTTCGTGGACGATGTCATCTTCTTTGGGGAAGCCAAATATTCAGAATGGGAGGTTTTTTACCAGGTATTTGATAAATTTGGAAAAGCATTTTGGCTCATCATTAACAAATAAAAATTAGAGGTCATTTATGATGATGGGGACTTGAGGTGATCCAACAATTTTATTCTTGTTTGGGGTCAAAATACAGACCATGTCTCTAGTTTTAAATACTTAGGTTTATATTTAAAACCCAACAAATACGACATCTTGGACTAGTCCTGGCTCATTAAAAAATTTGAAAAAAAAATGACCTAGTGGGACCATAAATGACTGACTCTTAGAGGCAAGGTAGCTCTAGTGAAGTTCGTTCTACAGGGAATATCAATATTCTGGATGCATTTATTCTACATTCCACAGGATGTCATACACATGATTGATGTATTCATTAGAAATTCTTATGATCGGGTGTTGGCTGCAACAAAAGGCTTCATCTTATCATATTTGAATCCATCTATAGACCAATTTAGATGGGCAGGTGGGGAATTGGGGACTCCAGGTGATTCAAAATTTCCTTATTATCCACAAATTTATGGAGGGTTTTCAATGAAAATTGTCTATGGCGGGACATCATTTTGGTAAATATCTCCAACAATCAAACCGAAGGATTGGATTGCAGCTGGGGTGCCATCAAAATCCAATGCATCTCTCATTTGGCGTAGTTTAATGATTGTTAATCCGAGGTTATGTAGAAATCTGTGTTGGAAAGTGGGTGATAGACAAAATATTCTTATAGGCATGGATGCAATCAAGGGATTTTCTAGGAATCACATCCCTTCTGGCCCCATCATACACATGCTCCACTTGCTTGGTTTTCGCTCTCTTGGCAACCTTTATGATGCCCATCGTACTCTATTCTCAATAAATTATCTGGCCATATGCTTGGGAGATTGGCCTTTCGGAAAATCTAGAAGTTAAGTGGGAATGGTGCCATAGTAAATTGAGTGAGGCTTTCATCTCCTTCTCCCAAAAGTAGGGCAGGCTTGTATGGGGTCGACATGTGGTGGCATGGTGTATCTCTGTTAAAGAGGAATACTCATACATATCAATGAACAATCAATCATTTACCTATGTAGATTGGACTGCTCAAATGTGGAATTGGGAGACTTTGCTTAAGCTCAAGCACTTCGTATGGTTGGCTATTCACAACTAAATCTCGACTCAAGAAAATCTAAAGAAGAGGGGATTTTAGGGGCCAGGGGAATGCCCACTATATGGCTAGATTCAAAAGACTGCATACATCTATTTTTAAACTCATCCTTCACTGTAGCTATTTGGGAGTAAGTTTAAAGGCTACTGAAGGTCAATGTTCAAGTGGACTACACATTGATATTTATTTGCCTTTATTCCTGGACTGCAAGACATAAAGCTCTTAGGGCAGTGCCTTTGTATATCGTTGTTAGTTTTTGTAGCATCAATGTGTTCTAGCCTTGAAATTTTGAAGAGAGGCTAGAATACATGAGATCTTTAAAACCCAGAAATCGTTTTTGGAAATTCCACCTAAAGACAACTTAATTTGATTATTAGTCAATTTTTAATTGTTTCCCAAGTCTAAACTTAGGGAATATGATTAATTAATCATAATTAATTAATTCATGGTGTGAATGTTCTAGAAAGTCACATGGATCGATTTCTAGTTAATCCTAGCAATTGATTAAGATCTAATATTTGTCGTTGAAGTCTCAACGAAGAATTATAAGAAGAAGTTGATGGGGCTTGGAGAAAACACTCGAGACACTTGAGAAGTTTGATTTCCCTGGGAAATTGATTTCCAGAGTAGCAGCGTTTTGTTGTTGGAAGTGATTCAGTGAGGTCGAAGCAGTGAGAGAGAGGAAGAGATAGTGAAGTCGTAGGAGGCATTTCAGATCTAATGAGTACATTTGTAGAGAGGCAGAAAAGTCTCAGTGAGGCTGATGCAGTAGCTTCAATGGGTGATTCGTATTTGTTGGAGGAGAAGCAGTGGTTTAGTGTCGGAATTTGGGCAGCGTTTCCAGAGGCCAGGAGGGTCAGTTTCTTAGACAACAACTTGAGGCGATGCAGTTCCACTTTGGGTGACATAGATACTACGTGAGGGTGACATAGAAATTATGCAAAGGTAGTTTGGATGACTCCATTTTGAGCTGAGGTCAGTGCTCGGATTCACCTGTGGAGTAAGGAAATTCCTCACTAGATATTTTTTCCAATTTTTCTCTGTAGGATTTCTAGGTTGGGCATCGAGTTGTAATTAGATATTCACTACTTCATAATAATAAAACCCCCAATTGTTGCACTGATTTTCCCAAGTTGGGTTTTTTCGAGGATATTGGTCCAAAATTAATGGTGTTATCTATGTGTGCATATATTTCTTCCTACATTTTTTTTATTTGGAGGTTTATTTGTGTAGATTGCAGTGTGAGGAATTCAGTGTTTGTCGTAGAAAACTACAAATATATTGTTAAGAATTAATTTAACAATTAGGATTGCTGCAATAGGATTCAAGGTTAGTTGAATTTTCACATAGTATCAGTGTGGATGAATAGACAGAGAGCTTGGTAGTAGAATAAAAGAAGAGTTTCCCTGCTCAATGTGAGCAACAGTTCAAAACCACATAGGGAAGCGCAGTTCCCTGGAGGCCGCATTTCTTGAGGAAAATAAAATTTATTTTATTTTATTTATTTATTTATTTCTCTGAAAGAGCAACATAAAAAATTGATTTATCTAGATCGAGAAATTCCAGAGACAAAGGGAGAAACCAATATTTTCTTGTAGAGAAGATCTCTAGCTGGACGGAGTAGGTTTTTAGCAGTTTGCTAGAGCATAACTAGTGTTAGGTGGAAGAAGATCACATAGTGAGGGAGAATTTTCCTCAGGGAACTTCTAGTCTCAAGAAGTTCGATTCCCCTTGTAGATCAACAGTCGTTGTGGGAATAGTTTCTCAATCCAGAAGGGAGTGCATAGAGCTGGGCATCAGTTGAGCAGAAGGGAAGAGGAGATTTTTGACATTTTTTGTTGAGATGGCCACAACCGGGCTTTGGGATTAGGATGGGTTGGATGGAGCTTCCAATGATGTGATGTGGAAGGCAAGGATTTCCATCCTTATAGATGAGTGTGATCTGAAAACATATATAGATAGCATGGTAGCTATCCCCACGGATCTAGATCAAATGAAGCAGTACAAGAAGGAGATGGTGAAGGCAAAGAGATTGATCCTTGATGGAGTTCGGGATCATGTGGTATCTCACATAGCGGCCTTGGGAACGACCAAAGAGATGTGGGATTATCTTTCCATGCTATACCAGGGATCTTCCGAGCAGAGGAAGATGTACGTAGAAGAAAAGTTGAGATTCCCCTGTATGCTGAAGGGGGAGAAAATAGATACTTTCCTTACCAGGATTCAACATATCTGAGATGAGCTGGGAGCTATAGGGTCAGCACCTCAACCCATAGAGCTAGTGCGAGTAACTCTCAATTTTGTCTCCGAGGAGTGGCATGTATTCATCCAAATTATTTTGGGTAGAGAAACCTTGCCAAGATGGGACATAATGTGGGAAGACTTACAGCAGGAGGAGTTGAGGCGAGATCTGATGAAGAGCACCATCAATGGCAACAACAACAACGATGGATCAAAGGAGGTAAAGGAAGAGGAGAATGTGGCCCTCACACCGAAGGGTCCTAGTTAGGGACAGGGGGAGCGCAAGATGAAGAAGGACTTGTCGAAGTTCAAGTGCTTTAGGTGTGGTGAGGTAGGCCACTACAGTTCTCAGTCTCCTCTCAAGAAGAAGGACAAGGAGGAGAAACATGACCAACATGAAGCTTATGCCGAGATTGATAGGATGTCCTTGAGGTTGGAGGACGATTTCACCATGATTATAGACATCCCTCCAGCAGTGAGGTGGGGTGACATGGTTTTTTAGCCCCAGAGTGCTACAGATGGGCATGATTCTTGAGGAGGTCCACCTCTTGAATCAGTACCTTTCTATGGGAGCCCACGGTATTTCAGTAGCAGGATGGACCAGTAGCAGTTGGTGCAGTCAGATGCCATAGTGACAGTTGCAGTGACTAGTAGCAGTTAGATGCTGGGGAGTGCAATGCAGAGTTGGAAGCAGTGCAGAATCAACAACAATGCAAAGCCTTCAGTGACAATGCGAAGGCTAGTAGCAGTCAAGACTCGAGTAATAGATGCATCATACTGAACACAATGGGTTCAATATTTTGGATGTTTTTATATTGTAGATGTTGCAGTTGTATTAGCAACAGATGAGAGGGAGTTGCAATGAAAATGCAATTTTGGAAGCAGTTAAGCAACATCACAGATGCAACACATATCAAAGTTGCATAATGGTTGGTGACAAGAAGTAGCCAGACATTAACAACGTGACAAGAGATGGTGCAGAAGAAAAGTATTGCTCTAGAGGTGAAACAGTATTAGAACGCATTCATAACTAAGAGGGAGTGTTAGATTTTGTTGCATCAGATGTGTTCTAGCTTTGAAATTTTCAGGAGAGACTAGAGTATATGAGATCTCCAAAACCCAAAAAAATTTTCTACAAATTCCACATAGAGATGACTTAATTAGATTATTAGTCAATTTTTAATTATTTTCTAAGTCTAAACTTAGGGAATATGATTAATTAATCAAAATTAATTATGTCATGGTGTGAATGTTTTAAAAAGTCACATGGATCAATTTCTAGTTAATCCTAGCCATTGATTAAGATCTAATCTTGGGCGTTGAAGTCTCAATGAAGGATTATAAGAAGAAGTCGATGGGGCTTGGAGAAAACACTTGAGACACTTGAGAAGTTAGATTTTACTAGGAAACTGATTTCTAGAGTAGCAACGTTTTGTTGCCGGAAGTGATTCAATGAAGCAGTGAGAGAGAGGAAGAGATAGTGAAGCCAGAGGAGGCATTCCAAATCCGGTGAGTATATTTCTAGAGAGACATAGAATCCATAGTGAGGCTGACGTAGTGGCAGCGCAGTAGCTCGAGTGGGTGATTTGTATTTGCTGGAGGAGAAGCAGTGATTCAGTGTCGGAAGCTGGGCATAGTTTCCAAAGGTTAGAAGGGTCAGTTTCTCTGATAACGACTGATGATACAACTTGAGGTGACGTAGTTCCACGTTGGGTAATGCATAGACTACGCGAGGGTGTTGCAGAGACTGCACAGAGGCAGTTTGGATGGCTCCATTTCGAGCTGAGGTCAGTGCTCAGATTCACCTGTGGAGTGAGGAAATTCCTCACTAGACATTCTTTCCAGTTTTTCTCTGTAGGATTGCTAGGTTGGGCATCCTACTGTACTCAGATATTTCACTACTACATAATAATAAAACCCTTAGCTATTGCACTAGTTTTCCCAAGTTGAGTTTTTCTAGGGACATTGGTCCAAAAATAACATTGTTATCTGTGTGTGTGCATATATTTATTCTTACGTTTATTTTTCTTCCATAGTTTATTTGTGTAGATTTCAATGTGAGTAATTCAATATTTACCGTAGAAAAATGCAAATAGATTATTAAGAAATAATTTAATAATTAGAAGAATTATTTCCAGTTGGTGCAATAGGATTTAGGGTTAGCCGAATTTTTACAATTTTGTGGGGGATTTGGCACTGTAGGAATGGTTGCATCTTCAAATACAAACCTCATGATGTTACGAAATCTAGCTTGATGATTGTTGGATACTTCTTGGAGATAGGTCCTCGGTCTCCCGAGGCTCATTCCCACCCCATATCTTATGTTGACTTGGGAGATTTGTTCCCTATTGGGTACTTCAATGGGGCATTAGGGGAATTTTGAGGTCTAAAATGGGCCTCCTAAAGAAATAATAAAATAATATCTAAACCAATAAAATAATATTTATGAATTTGCATTTTACTTTTTGCACCACAATCCATGTAACTATGGTTAAATTCAGAGTTGTCGTTAGTGCGACTTTTTGGAGTTTGAGGTGCTGGAATCCGGTGAAAAAAATTGAGGTAAAATTTTGATTTATGTTATTTAAACTAGTTTTTTTACTGCATATATGGATTCAACACCCTAAAAAACCTCTAGGGCACTTCCATTGTTCAGATTACCCATCAAACTTCTGTTTTTAATAAAATCCTGCCATATTTTTAAGAAATTAGACCAGAAAAAACCACCGTAAAACCCTTCAAAAAGTCGCACTAAATACTACTCGGTTAAATTCAGTTGACAAAATGTATCAAAATAAAATTAATAAAAATATTGTATTGATGTGACTATAAATAAGAATGAATTTTGCAAGAAAATGTCATTATCATTGAACAACTAAAGAATTTGTCCCTTGTACTTACATAACTTAAAATAAATTATAAATATAAATTCATAAACTCTTAATTGTATAATATACTATTAATTAAAATTTATATTATTTAAATATATGAAAATATACAAATAAAATATTTATTTAAAAATGTGTAAAGACATAAAGATTATGTAAGGATATGCATTGTTTATTTCAAAAAATATGAAATGACAATAATAATATTTTATTTAAAAAAGTGTGAAATGACATTTATTATTAATACTTTACTTTATGACTTTAAAAGTACTTAAAACACTACCATGGTTAACCATGAGCTTTTATCCACCATTGACAATGTAAGAAGTAAATACCTTTAATTCAAGCAATGCCACCTCAACCATTGGGGATGATGTCATCCCCTAAAATATGATTGGTTCTCATAAAGTGAATTTTGATTGTACATTTTCCTTATAAAGCCCATTTTAGACCTCAAAATTTCCCTAATGCTTCATCTGCAGGACTGTGTGGACGTGTTGTTCTCATTAAGATTAATCCTTCCCTCACATTCTGCATCTCTTGGTATGGGAGCTTTGGCTCTAATTGCAAGGCTGAAGTGGTGGCACTTTGGGGAGCGATACAGTGTTCCCTCTGGCTTGACATTGACAAGATCTTGATTGTTGAAGATGCATTATCTATCATACATTGGTTATAAGGGAAAAATGCTCTCGAGGTCCCTTCCTTATGCAACAGGGTGGAGAAGATCTAGTCTTTATTGCTCACTTTCTCTAACATCTCCTTCCAGCTTGTTTATAGAGAGCAAAATTCAAAAGTTGATGCTTTAACCAAGCGGGGCATCTTTCTCTTCTTGGGGTACATGTTTTTTGAGCTCCTGGAAAATGGTTCAGTCTGTGGAGAAGGTTGTTTTGAGATCTAATCTTTTAAGGTCTCTCATGGCTCTATTTTGTTTGGCCTCCATGATGGCCTCCTTTTTGGAAGGTATTTCGCTGTTTGATAGGCACATTAGGATGTATTTTTCAGGAATTTGTTTCCAGTCATTTTGCTGTCATACTTGCCCAGTATCTTTTGAGATTTTGTTGGCTCCGAGGCATTTTTTGTATTCCTCTCAAGCTGTTGGCCTTTTGTACTGATACTATTTTTAGGTTGGTTTTGTTTTGTTGATCTCATGACAATGTTTTTTCTCTAGGTAATGGTGGAAATCTATTCAACACCATCAAAAACCTCTCGGGCAACCAAAATCCTTAAACTTAACAAAGGTAACCCAAATTTCCAAAAAATTCCACCATTTTTTTTATCAAAATTATACCAAAATTTCCTTTATTTTCCAGACAAAATCTCCTTAGCCTCCAAAATTTTGGAAAATGGTGATTAGCCATCGCTGCCCCAACTCCCAAGTCACTTGAAAACATGCTATATTTATAAAATAAAACAACAATTGCCACGAAGCTCCACTTATCCTATTAAAACACTAGTGTCTCGTAACCGTGCAGTTATGCTTGAGCCGTTAGCTTTACTAAATCTAAAAGAAAACAAAAAAAAATGGCATTAAAGCTCCACTTTTGACTCGAAATTGCTGGTCTCTTCAAACGGTCAAATTAAATATATAGTTCATGGTGGACCAAGGCTCTGATTTACATGGATTTCATGCTCTGCACAATGGAGGGGGCCGCTCTGAGAGTATCAGTGATTGCGTTGCATAAATTTTAATGCGCCAAAATCCTTAAACAGATTAAGGAGATATGCATATGTATTTTCTGCCAACATCCATTATTAACCTCGTTGAATTGAGAGACTTGGGTCCCAATAAAAATGGTTGCCAACAAAGAGATATAGATATATACTGTCCCAATCTTGTATGAGTTACTTTCACTAATAATATCTAATATCGTTAGAATTAAGATAGATAGTTATCGTTAGAATTAAGATAGATAATTATTTTATATAGTTAAACATGTCATAACATGAAATTAGAATCTGTTTGGGAGGAAGATTACATGCCGTCCCCATTACATGACTTACACTTGTTTGATAAGAGGTTTAGACTATTATATGTAAAACAGAGATCTAAATAATTTTTGGGGGTAAAATTTTCAATTAATTTTGATCTAAAATCTGATTAAGCATTAGAAAATTTTTAATTTCCAAACTTCTCCAAAATATTGAATCCATTACTTCATGATGTGATAAAAAAGAGTATCTTTAGATTATTTAAAAAAAAACAATTAATTATTTGTTAAATTTGTGTTTTGCATGCATTATCATTCTTAACAACATTCTATGGATTGCCTTATGTTTAAACTCAATTGCTAACTTTGAATTGCAGAAAAGATAAGAAACTTGCTCTAGAACAGATGAAAAAAAAAAAAACAATTGATTATTTTAAAAAAACAATTAATTATTTGTTAAATTTGTGTTTTGCATGCATTATCATTCTTAACAACATTCTATGGATTGCCTTATGTTTAAACTCAATTGCTAACTTTGAGTTGCAGAAAAGATAAGAAACTTGCTCTAGAACAGATGAAAAAAAAAAAGAAATTTTCCCTCATGACCTGAATGTGGACAATCTCACAAAGTATATACCTATGTCAGTGTTGTTGTACTTTTTGTTTGGGGTGTTGTTTAATTATTTTAAGTTTCAAATTTAGATTACTAGTTGTCTTTAATGAGACTTTTTGAAAAGTTTTCGGGTGGATTTCTATGATATAATTTGTATAAAAGCCAAAAGTTTGACGAGTAAACTCTGTACAATCGAAGTGCTTTGGGGTTTTTCAGGGTGCTGAATCCATATATACAGTCAAAAAACTAATTTATATCAAGATTTCACTTCAATTTTTTTTGCCAAAGTATCCACGTGAAACTCTAACAAATCTCAAAAATCACAACTCAAATTTATAATTCCAACAAATACGTACTTATTTTAAGAAAATTTGATACTAAAATATACCAAAAATTATTAAAACACAAAACTTTTAAACTAATACATTTATTTATTTAACTAATACTCAAATAAAAAAAATATTCCTTTGAAATGGAATATTTCTCAACAAATCAAACATAGAATTACATAAATAATTACATTTCACATAACCTTCACAAAAAAATTGAAATAACATGTTTTGAATATATCTAAATAAATTGCTTTTAATATACATGGACTGCAACTTCAAAAATGATTTAGATTTTGTCCTTCTAAATAATGTATTGTCGGTGATGGTACCAGAGTCAGACTTGGACATTGCATGTAAAGTTAGACTTCTTTGTTCGTACAAATAAAATATGAATACGTTTCATAAATGTCAAGCAGAATCATATCATGGGACCCAATGTCTATATAAATTAGCTCTATTATCACATTAAAGCTATACAATTTGCCATTATAAAATTGAACTCTGAAAAGTAAATGGGAATGGGCTGAGGGAAGCGTAACTTTTCATTGTTGTTTATGTTTTTTATTTTTACATCGAAGGTGTTCTATTGCTGGCTTTGCTTGGGAGAAGATTCGCCCTTCATTCCAATTAAAATTTGACACGTACCATGATCCGCTGCCTCCTAACTCCACCACGATCTGCTGCCAAGTGGCGATGTCATGGATCCTCCGATGATCCCGATGCTCCGCTCGCCTCCTTCGGTGTCCCGTCGGCTCATTTTAATGAGCAAGTACTAGTTTATTTTAAAAGGGAATGATAAGAGAGTTTTCTTTAATCTAATTTTTCCAGAGTGTCTGGTGGATTTTTTTGGTTGGAATATGGTGAAAAAGAATTTAAATAAAAAAATAAATTGGATTTTTTTTTTAATAAATCGCATTAAAAATTAAAAACAATTTGTATTTTGATAAATATTTAATTACATAGTATTAAATGTTTTGTATATATATATGGAGTTGTCTATAGTGTGATTTTGGTGAAAAAATTTATGGTAAAATTTTGATTTATGTTATTTAAATTGGTTTTTTGATTATATATATGGATTAAGCAACCTAAAAAACTTCTAGAACACTTCGATTGTGCAAGGTTACCCATCAAACTTATATTTTCAATGAAATCCTGTCGAATTTTAGAGAAATTAGACTGCAAAAACAAAGCCTTCAAAAAATTGCACTAAATCGCACTAAAAACTACTAATATATATATTTTGTTAAATTTGAAATTTTCTAAATTCAATTAAATACGTTCAAAAAGTATTAATATTTTATAACTATTATAAATTCAATTTAATTGAATATATTCAAATATTTTATTTTAATGTTATGTTTTGGACATGTATCATTAAATTTGAAATTATTTTAAATTTAACTATGTACATTTAAACATTTTTTTCATACAGTTGAAAATTTATTATAATTTAGCTATCAGATGTATAGTGGGGACAATCATGGCTACCTGTCATCTGCAAAGACATGTTAACTCATTACTATTATAAAGAGAACCTCACCACTTGGAATTATCCTCTGGTGGTCTATAAGTGGCATGACTATTATAAAGAAAACCTCACCACTTGGAATTACCTTCTGGTGGTATGTAAGGGGCATGCTTTCACTCCTACCAAATACTTTTGGATCTTGGGTTGTTACTAGTTTCCTTACATTTAAGGGTAGACTTTCACTCCTACCAAATACTTTTGGATCTTGGGTCGTTACCTTTAAGGGTAGAATTTCACTCCTACCAAATACTTTTGGATCTTGGGTCGTTACTTGTTTCCTTACATTTAAGGGAAACTGCTCACACTTTCACTCCTATCAAATACTTTTGAATTTTGGGTTGTTACCTATTTCCTTACACTTAAGGATAGACTTTCAATCCTACCAAATACTTTTGGATCTTAAATCATTATGTGTTTCTTTACATTTAAAGAAAACAACCCCTTAACCAGTCACAAACAGTTTTAAGGCATACAACATTTAATACCTGTAATTAAATATTAAAAAAGAGAAATGAAATAAATATCCTGATGTGATGGTGTTTTATTCCAATGTAAGGATATATTTTTAACTCGGCTTGGTTTTGGAGCTTGGTTGTTAGGGTCTAGGTACATTATGTTCACTGCATTATCATTCAAAGTTGTAGCACTTTTGTAATCATATGATGTGGACCCGCTACAGACACGGGATTGAATATTTGGACTGAAAATTACATTCAAACGACTGCCCCACTTTGAATGATTTGTAGTTGCGTCCCATATTTGAACTAGTTGCGTCAACATTTGAAAATTTGTTGCAGTGACAGATATGAACTTCTGTTTAGACTTTAATTTACTGGTGAGAAGTTCAAATATGAACTTCTGTTTAGACTTTAATTTACTGGTGAGTAGTTCAAATCGTTCAGACATAGAAGCTTTCTAGGATATATGATATAGGTCAAAATATTGTTTAATTACGTGTTAATAAAGTAAGTTTTGAAGATAATAGTGGCGTATTTCACAATTGAATAATAAATTAACCATGATTCCATCTAATAGTGACATTGATTTTGATTTGACTCTGACTTGAATTAGGCTTATATAAAATATTAAAAACAAAACAAACAAAACTTTGAAATCTTATGATCCTTTTCATACGGTTGGATTTAGATAATATTTTTTAAATTTATATAATAATAATAAGATTAATGAAAGAATGTATTTAACTTTTGAATGTGTAAGATTTATTTTTTGGTTTATTTTAATTTTTTTTTTCATATATTTAATAATAAGATTAATTAATGAATGATTTAATTTTGGTTATATATATTTATTTTTTAAAATTTGTTTTTGTTAATTGATTTTGATTGGGAGTATTCTAATTAATAGACGAAAATGTTTTTCTAATGAGAATTTGACAATATAACATTAAGTAAGATTTTGGGTTTTTTTATTGTTTAAAATACATAAATAGATTTAATACCTTAAAAAACTCTTAATGTATTCAAATTTTGTAGTTTAAACAACTTAAACTTGTGATTCTTATAAATTTTTATCATATTATGAGTAAAATTAACTAGGAAAAATGCTTAGAAAGAAGCCTTTTTGATTATATGTAAATTTTAAAATAAACAATTAAACTATATTTTTATTAATATAAATAGACATTCTCATATTATTGGAGATTTACATATGATACTATTATTAATTTTAAATAAACAAAAAATTTGATATAAATTGACATATTTTTTTTTAAAGCTCATTATTATAGCATATATAAAGTTAGACATATATAAATATTTATAGATATGATAATAAAATTGAAGTATTTATGAATATGAAACACAATTTTTATTAGACAGATGCTTTAATACTAATAACATGTTTACATTATTTGGATTACCATTCAAATCAAAATGGATTTACATATTATATGTTTTAATAGATATTGTGGATTTGGGAAGTTATAACTTAGGATTTATAAAAATGGGTTTGAATTATAATTTAAACTTTGCCTTAATAGATTGAAATTGAGAATGTTGTATTTTGACATTAAAAGAATGTTGTATTTTGACATTAAAAGATGGAATATTGAGGTCCTTGACTTTAATAACAATTGTCATTGACGTTATAGTTTGTTTTTTTCAAATTAGTTTTTATGTGATAGTTATACTAACAAGGTAATAATTTAGTTATTTTTAGCATGTCCGAGTAGCAACTATGTCTTATCACCAAAATGCACTCATATGAAGTAGTAACATATGGGAATTAATTAGAGAATTATGTAAACATCATGAAGATTTCAAGTTTCAAAGACCTTGATTCTAGTTATCAAAATCTAGTAGAAAGAGGAGAAAAGTTCACTGATTTTGGTTACTTTTGTTTTAATATATATATATGAGCAATGAGTGTGAAAGACACTAACAAAATAGAGAATCAATATGTAAAAGATTGTAGCAAATCTCTATCTCATAACTTTGCAACAACCTTGAACCACTTTGTATTTTATATAAAAGTCTTCAAACAAATATTACATTTTTCTATAATCCAATATATATATATTTACCATTATATAATTATTTTAATATCACATTGTTAAAAATCCACTTAATATGATTTATTATATATATAAATATTAGATAAATCTATTAAAATAAGAGGCGAGTAATTACATCATGGAGAGTTGGTACGAGCAACATGCATCAACAACCAAACCCAGAAAGATTTAAACATAGCTAAACTTTGGAGTTGCTGGTGTATAGTTTTGTACAAAACTTTGCAAGTAGAAGTAGAAACAGAAACCCCCAAAGTGGGGTGTAATGGAGATTTTCCAGAGGGGCAAATTACGGTTACAAAAGTTGAGCTACAATGTAGCCTCATGCTAGTGGCTCGGCTGGCCGTGGTTGAACTGAGGGCCCTCGTGGGCCGAAAAACACAGTGATAAAGTATGTAGATAATAGTAAGGTAGAAGAAGCCCATGCCAAAAATAAAAACCCGAGAGGAGCAGTAGTTAAGCCTTCGAGGATAATTGGCCTCTCCGGTGTGCTGCCTTCGATGTTGGTGTCCTGGATAGGCCGACTGGTCGTAGCTCCCCCTGCTTCTTCCTTGACAATTGGCGTAGCTTCAGTGCTAGCCATCATTTTTTTTAGCATAGCATAACGTGGTGAGTCTCTGGTTACAAAATGACGATGATGAACAACTCCCACATAGAGCGTAAATTTCTCTACGAGAGCGTCAATATTTTTTTCCAAAACGTTGTTGCGATTGTGGTGAGCTTGCATGGCTAGACCCAACATAGTTTTGCTCTACCAATGCAGCTCAATATCCCTGCTAAATAGGTTCTCCCTAGCCCTCGTAAGGCTGGGGTCAGGAATCCAATTGAAATCTTCGTCGACCTCCCCCGTTACGATGCGTTGGCAGACTAGCCTGGTTTTCCAAATTGGCGACCCTTCCATGGCTGTATTGATTTACAACAATTTCGTAATCCTTAGAAGCTTGCCTCGCCACAGAATCTGCCCTGGTTGTGAGAGTCATGCTCGGGGAAGACCAACGTGAGGAATGGGCTCCTCGGCCACGACCACAACCTCTCCCCTGTTGAGCAAGGGAACTGGCTCGACAAGTGGTCATACTGATATGGGATTTTGGGTTGCAGGGCGTACAAAGGTAGTATGGACGATGGCCGAAAGGGAATGTGGCGGAGGAACATAGTAAGGAGGGGATCTCAGAAGGAGCACAACAACATAGCGATGAGAATAAGCAAAGGAACAAGTATACATAGTCATAGGTTGGAGAGGTCGGGTGAGTTGACTGGGAGTGGGGAATAATAAGTGCACAAGTGAGGTTAAGAGGGTGGTCGAGGTTGCAGGTGCACCAAAGTGTGGAGAGGCCATTTGGGTGGCTCAACATAATGTGCCTTGAGGCACTCGTACTCCCTCTACAATGATCTCACATGACAGTGGCTGAGATCATGATTATTTTCTTGGAAGGAGGCCCTGTTCACCTGAACATTGTTAGGTATGTTCGGGAAGTCCTTTCTCATGATAGCAGCACACTCAACCTTTAATTTCCCCTGTTCGAGCTCATCCCAAGCCAACGAGAGGAGCCTTTGAGAGTTTTCCACAGCTGCATTTTCCAGAATATTAGCTAGCTGGTTACCTGTGTGTCTGACAACCTGGAAGGTTATTCCATTGGCATGTTCAATGTGAGTCTTAATCTTGTTTAATATTTTGTTGAGCCTCCAACTGTCAGAGACCTGTGTCACATTTTTCCCATGTTAGATCTTCCTACAAGATTGGGTAGCGATTAAAAATTATGTATTAAAATATAAGATTACTATACAATAATTATAAGCTAAATTCCATTTTAATGAGAATCTCCACAATCATCACTAGCTTAAAAAACATGATATGTAATAATAAACTCATTAATAATTATAAACATTTTTTACAAAATCACTTAAAACTAGATCTTTACTTTTATAATAAAATATTCATTGTGTAGTCATGATAACATTAAAAAGAGAGGTAAATATTCGAAATGATTTTAAACTTGTAAAATATATAATAGCAACCTTCTCATTAAAGTGGTTTATATCTTTTAATTTTTGTTAAGAAATTTTAATCTCTAATGATCAAACTCTTTTAATTATCCTTTTTGATATATGTTTTTTTGTTTTTGTTTTAATTCAAATCAATACAAAACCTCTCCAAAAGTCTTAGGCACAATCATTAGCTGATTTCTAGAAACCTTGTACGAAGAATTAAGAATGGAGTGTGGAATGAAAGAGACGATTGGTCTGGTAACAATGAGAGTTATCTTTGGAAGGAGTTTAAACAATTATTAGATACTAGACCTATTAGGGTCTCACAACATCCGGATGTTCTAAGATGGGGTTACCAGTCAACGAGTAAATTTACATTAAAAGAAGCATATCAAATACTAGCAGTTTTTCATGTAGATGACAATACAAAATTATGGAGGAAACTGTGGGATAGTAAGTGTTAGCCGAAACTAGTTCTCTTCTTATGGCTGCTCGCACATGGAAGAACCTTTACATGGGACTGCTTAAGGAGAAAAGGCTACAAAGGATCGTTGATCTATCCATTATTGTTGGCTTGATGGGGCCTAGACCCAGGTTCAATGTGACTGTGCAGTCCAACAAAACCCACTATTACCGGCCCTTTCGGCAACGACCTGCTTGCGCAGATCGAAGTCTCACCCAAGGCAATATAGGGGGATGCTAGAACAAGGTTTATGCATCCAGAGGGATAAAGGATCATGGGTTTAAGGATTTTCCTTCTTTACATAGCTCCGTAGGTCAGATCTATCAATAATACAGATGTTGTTCAACCCATATGTTGAACTTAATAACGGACTGCGCGATCTTACTCGTTCATGCATTAAATAAAGTAAAAAACCATAAACAAGACTGCGTTATTCAATTATATAAAAAACTATTATTCAACACAGATATTCATAAATAGTAAGTAAAATCAAATACATCAGTAGAACTCAAATCTATCCAACAGTTCTTTCATCAATAGCCATATCCTTCTCATACATTCAGTTCCACCCCGCGCACACAACTACAAGACCCTGCACACACAGGTGCAGGGGTCTGCACACACAACTGCAGAATTCCTAAGGTCTCCGCGCACTCAGCTGCAGGAGCCTTTCCTCTAACCCAAACACAAACTCTGACTCAAAACAATCTTACATCCAAATGCATCTCATTAGATCTATCATTTAAGCCTATATTTGACCTATATCTAGACTCCTTATATAGGTTTTGAGTTTACAATACCATGGTCCAAAAACATGGGCGGAGTCCAACGTTCACAAAATAATCCCATCCAATTACACAATAAGGGGATTTGACCCACCCCAAATCCCCTAAGACTCAAAATAGACCATGCACTGTGCGCTCTTCTCCTCGATCTGCAGAGTCTTTCTTTGCTGCTTACTTCGCAGGGATCCCATCTCCAACAGGCCCCCAAAAAAAAAATATGACTCATCTCGAGTCACAAAGGTGGTGCACTTGTTATCTTCGCTTCGATGCTGCTGAAGGCATCCTTCAACGACAGATCTGCTTCAGTGCACTGCTTTTTAGAATCGTTGATTTATTTGAGTAGCATCTCTGTGACCTTCTTGGATGCCTTCTACTTAACTCCCTTATGTGTCTTCCGCAGAGTTTTCATCTTTCGTTCTACTATTTGGGAGAGCTAACTGGCCTTAGCTTCCCATGGCTTTATCCTAGCTTCAAGTAGATGCTAATTCTTGCGCAACGTATCGACTTTCTCTTGTAAATATTTACCCTCTTTGAGATGGGTAAGTTGCTGCATTGGTACTAAGGTCTTTGCAATGACCTTAATCTGATCCATTTGTTCAATTTTCTCTGGCACTTCAGCTTCGATCTTCTGTACCTGAGGGTCCTCCTGTAGTGAGGACCATACATCCAAATTTTCTCCAAAGATATTCGCACACTCCTGTATGTGGGACTCAATATTTTCAGTGGCTTCTTTCATCTCTTATGCATGCTTCTCTTGGATTTATGGCAGAGTGGCAGCCTACAATTGCAGTTGCAGCTCGACAATTTTCATCTGAATTTCCATGTGTACTTTGTCGACTTTGGCCTGAGAATCCTTAATTGTTGTGGCAATGTTGGCCACTTTCTCTTCGGGCACAACTGCAGCCTGAATCTGGAGCTCGGGTAGCTTGCTGCAAGCTTTAGAGATAACCTCCTCCAGCTTCTATCTTTGCGAAACCTCAACCGCGTGCTCTTGTACAACAAGCTACTTTTCCTCAGCCATGCTCTACCTTTCGTTCTTGAATTCCTGAATAACCATGAGGGTTCATTGTTCCCAGATCTTCAACTCTTTGTCGATGCCTTGGTGGAATTCATGCAAAGCCTGCAGTGGTATTGCAGTAAGGTTCAACATCGTGTTCTGCTAGTGGACTACCTGCTTCATCTGTTCTATCGTATCAAAACTTAGTGTGCCTGCAGGGATAGGGACCGTGTGGGTATCCAAAGTCAACGCCAATTCATGCGTTGTTGTGCTTTCACCTACTTGCGCTCTACTCGGTTGAACGACGCTCACTTACAACTCGCGCATGCTCGCCTGAACAACACTCATCTGCACCTGCAAGTCTTGCAAGCCCTTGTGAACATCTGCCAACACTTTCTTATATTGTTCTTCAATATTTCCCAATAAGTGCTCAGTTTCATGCTTCACGGTGTCCCCAATTTCGTCGAGGTCCCCTTAAGTAAGGACCATGGCTTCTGGGCCAACGAACTTATCGAACTTTTCCTTCTTCCTCGCACCACCCTTTTGTGGCTGTCTCCTCTTTGTAGTAAAATATGGGTCCACACTAATATCACCGCTGATAGTGTCATCCCATTTTGTCTCCCAAATCTCTGCGTCAGTTTATTTCTCTATCATGAATGCGACTCTCGTGTCCTTATTTCTTGTAGCTATAGTGGGCTTCACGCCACTCGTTCCTGCCTGATCCGTGCCTTCAGCAAGCGGGGTTAACCAATCATTCGGCTAGCGACTGATGATGGCCTCCGCATCTTCTTCTTCAACAAGGTACAACAGCTCGTACCAGACCCCAGCAAGGTCCTTCTTCACCTGAATGTGTAAGTGATGGAAGTTTTCTTTGAAATTCGTGACCTGTCGGTACTACTCCACAATACTGGGTGATAACTGGGGCTTTTGGTTAATCATTGTCCATAAAATCATCTCAAATCATACCCAGAAAAATTTATTGGCCATAACCCTCGATGGCTCTGTCGAATGACACAACGAAGCATATATGGCTGCTTCGAATAGGCCGAGGTCTGCAACGTTGAACTACGACCCCTCGAGCTCTCTCCATTCCATCAATGCAATGATAATCAAGAGCCACGCATAGTGGAACTACTTGCCCTCTTTTTGAGCTGCTCTGTAATCGATGAGGAATTCAGTACATAAATATCCTGTACAGTTATATACAACACCCTTGGCGCACTCTGCAGCTAAGGCTATGACAAGCACATAAGCCTCCTCTCGGTGACTTTTCCTCATAATATTTCCCGCAAGAATGTGCGCGATGAAGCACACAATTCCATCAGAAATGGATTTAATTAAATGACCTCGGGTTCCCTTTGTCAAGTCGTAATAATTATTCATCTTATCTACAAGATGCTTGCCTGGATTTTTCCCACAAAAGCCTCCGCAAGGTCCGACCCAAGACAAGGAAGGGCTGTAATTCTCCTGATGAGCATCTCGGTAATGGGGATATTTTTCCCCACCTGCAAACAATCATCATGCACTAAGGCCAGCAATTGGCGTACACAGATAGTGTTGATAGGACTTTGCCCGAAGTGTGGCACATAGAGCATGTTGAGTATCCCTTCCTGCTGGATACCCTTCACCCATTTCATCGACTCTAATCTTGTCACTTCGCCTGCATAGGCTTGATGGCGTAGATATCTATTGGGATGAAAATATGTGTATTTGCTCTGATCATTAGAATACCAATTCTCCATTCTTAGCTGAGGAACTTTAGCCAGTAAATCTGCTTCAACTGGCGCCTCATCTGGAGTCAATGGTGTAAACACCTTTTACTTCACTGCATTGGGGTCCTTCACCGGCTTCTTAGCCTCCAAATTCTAGGGAGGAATATAGGGAGGCAACCAAGAGATAGGTTCGACCTCCTCAACATCAATTTCTTCTGGGACTTCTTCTACTTCGTCTTCATCTGATTCTATCTCCATGGCCTTTTTCTATTGATATTGAGCTCCCTTACTCCACTGTTCCTTCAAGAGTTTTTCCCGGGGTGATGAACTTAACACTGGTTTCTTCGGCTTTGCGGACGACGTTGTGCCTGCAGTCAGCTACTACCTGGGTGACCTAAACCCTGTGGCAGTTACTGGTGGTGTATCCATCATGGTGTAGTATAAACCTAGTCAGATCGTATGGCTGAGCCTTTCCTTGATAAATGTTTCTCTAAATGCTGCGAAACTGTAATCCGACATGCAATAGCTTGCTCGACGCTCTTGCAGACATCAAATCTCACTTCTAAGTATTAGCGTGCAAAGTGTTTGAATGTGGAGCGGGATCCCTGATTTATAGCAAAATTCGAATTCAAATCCCATCATCGCCCCTAGATCGTCCTCATAAATGCCGACTTTGGTGCATATCTACCCAGATATGCCCATTAATTGCATCCCTCCTACTCCTTTTAATGACCAAGTCGTTGTCCAATCAATTTTTACTTTTCCAACAATCATATTTTGGACGAAATCCGTGAGACTCACACCCTCAGTGAAGTCCTTCCTTCCTCATTGCAGTAACCTCCAACTACACATACATTCAGTCTATTGTGCATTACTGCGACTGCGATGAAGCCACCCTCCAACAGAATCATTTTGTGTATGTTCACCTCGGCACCCTCAGATCTCCTCCCCCAACACAAACTTGCTGGACGGGTCTGTCCAATCGGGTTGTACCAACGTTCTTGGCTCCTTAGTAATTCGAAACACTCTTGCCTTAACTTCTTGAAGAGCCTCATTAATGCACTCCCAACCATCAGCGAAGCTATATGTTAACAATAACCCTTTGATCATCTCATCCCAATCCACGGTTTCATGGCTCAACTCCATGTCTGTTTCGACAGAACGTTGGCATCTAATCCTAGATCCAAAATGACTTGTTCCATCTCATAATCTTCGATCTGCATAGTCAACCGAATCTCTCGGCCGATTCTCTTGTTTTTATTGTACACTTTATTTACTACGCGTTGTTCCAATTGCAACTTTTCCTTGCCAGCGCAGTTATCTATTAGTTCCTATAATCCTTCTATGGCCTTCTATTCCCTCAAAAATTTCATACATGTCTGTAAAAAATATGCCAAGATAGATTGATCAACTTCCTTTACTTTGAAATTCTCCTCAGGATTACTCTTTAATGGAAGCAACTGTCTCTGTGGGGTAGGTGGCGAAGCTTTAGGAGTCATAAATGTATTCCTTTCTTCCATGAATGTATCTTTCTCATGTTGTACATTAAATCCAACATTATTGTCTTCTGCTTTCCTTACCCATGTCTCCATCATAGTATTTTTTCCTTTTGCGCGGTCTCCTCTGGTACTCACACCACTGCGCGTTACTATATTAACACTTGGATATTCCTATAGCAGTTCAACCCTCATCATTTGTATATTATGAGTTGGCTGATGGATGTGATTCTCCTGCATTTTAGCTAACAAAATGGGACATTCTTAGATTTCATGACCAAATTCTTGACAATACTTATAGGAAGCTGTAGTAGGATTATGACAATCCCTGGAAAAATGTTTAGTCTTTCTGCATTTGTAAGATATGATCTGTCCTCATCCATGACCAGTGCCTCCTACTCGGCCACACCCTCGACCTTGGAAACCTCCTTGTGTAGTTGGTGAACCCGAAGCTTCACGCCCTTCTACCTGCATTCGATATGCACCAGGAGTTTTTTGCATCATTAGATCATAGCTCTTTAAATGTTTCTCATCATGTCCCACCAAACTGCAAAAATTGCAGAACAATTTCTTCGGCGATCTCACAAAATTTTAATGTCGGTGACAATAATCCATAGAATGCTGGCCTACAACTTTGCATATACTACACGATACATAGGGCCTTATACTTGTCCCAACACTCGATCCAGGTTTTAATGGACTCGGTATCCAAACGCCCAAATAATCTCTATAAACAAGGCACTGCACTTTATAGTGACCCTGTACTTTGCACTTGATACACCAGACTTCTGACCTTATATTAGATCAAACCTCATTTCCATTCTTTAGATCCCGGAGATCCATACATAAGCTATCTAACTGAGTTTGAATATGTTCCACTCCTATGCTTATATCAACTACTGACAAGGCTTCAAGCTTCATCGCAATCTCCAGCACTTAAATGTGAGTTGCAATCTTTTGTTGTGACAATGAAAGTCTGAGATGAGGCAACAACACAACAATGAACCATTATATATATTTTTCATTAGGGATCTTGAAACTAATTTGGATTAATAGTGTCTTAAACCTATGATTTACCTCCCATACGATTTGAGTAGCCAACTGCTTAATTTCTTTGATCTCTGTGATTCACTAGGACTGTGACTTTGGTTTCTTGAATTCAACGTTTAGAGCGGTTTTTGTCTCAGCCAAAGAAGCATTTGCATTCATAAAAACATATTTCATGTACCAAGACAATGCTCTATCTTGCAGTGTTGTAACCAACTGCGCTTTCTTCATATTTTCATCTATAACATTCTGCGCACTCCATATTTCTTCTGCAACAAACCAGAGCTGTTCAGGATCATCTAATACCTTGAACACATGCATATTTAGTGGTTGGGCCATGGTGAATGGGGGAGATGGAGGTGGAGGAATAGAATGGGATGGAGTGATGATGGGGGTGGAAGGTTGGTGAATTTCCTCAACAATTTGCTGACTTTCAAAACTCAGTGACAAACTTCTTGAGGTAGTAGTGTTACTTTCTCCCTTTTCAGACCCAAACAACGAACGGTGTTCAGTTTCATCGTAAGTACCCCAACATGTTCTAAATATTTTACCGCTCCGCATAGCATGTGGTTCTCTTTCTTCGAACATCAATTTGAGCGCATCCGAAGAATAACCTTTTCACACAATAGCTTTTAATTCAGAACTTCAGTGAATTCAGGTACTTACCTCTAGGGCCTCTGAAGAACTTGTACTCTACTTCACTATAAGACACAAAAGTCTCAATCAGGGAACTTAGTAATAAACCCTCCAAGGATACTGTCTGTCCAATAATCAACCCTCGCGATCTCGTTATCGGTCTTTTTAAGCTTCTCAAATAGATCTGGGGTCCATGCAGTGGGCTTTTTATTGAAATACCCTTTTTTTGCTGCTAGTCATGATATCCAATCGTACAACTCGCTAGCAAACGATGCAAAAAAATATCGTACTCATCTATATAGATATACTTCTGTAACTAATGTTTAATAGAGATGCGCAAACTTAAGTTTTCTTGTGCGAACTTCTTGTCCGACATTTCTCTTGTTAATAGTTTCCAGAATATGAGTTGATAATGGAGGTGTCTTAGGGAAACAATAACATATTTGGATTGTTTAATGTAAGCATTAAGATGTGTGCCATTACACCCACTTCTCTCTCCTTTGTGATTACTTCTTCAGACACTGGTTTTGGTTTGTTATACTTGTCGTTTGGGAGGTTCCTCTATATATGTTGGGATATCTCTTCAGGGTGGTGGATTACCCAGACCGTGTCTGTGGCAGCACACCATCTTGTCGTTGCTACTGACTACAACCTATGTCCTATGTCCGTTGCTGCTCTGCGGATTAGAGATAGTTTGTCAAAATATTTGTACCCATCCTGGTTCCTTTTCTCTACTCAGAGCATTTCTTATCATGTTTGGTTTGGGTCTGGTATGGTGGTTTTTCACTGTAGGTGCCCATGTTTTTCATCTTATTTGTCCACAATACAACGATAGGTCCTTCCTTCAAAATGGTCACCATATTTCCCTCTACATCCTCTCAAGTCCTGAACTCCACATACATTTCTTTCAACTGCCCAATCCTTGTTTGTGAAGTATGGTATCCGAGAACGTTTTCACTGTGGTTTTGATAACTAGTTGGTAACACCGCTCCATAGGTCGATCTATTATAGTCTTAACTATTGCGTCTCGTTTAAAACTTGTCAAATTAATGTTGTTGGACTAGGTTATATATGTTTTGATGTCTAGTTCTTCTTAGATGACGTTTTCATACAATTTGTTTTTCATACCTTCGCTAGTTTCCACACCCTTAAGTTGATTTCCTCCCAACATTGTTGTAATTGGGGTTGGGTAGTGCTTACATTCTATGTGATTTTCCATATGATTGATTACACTGTGCTTTACCCAACCCTATCAAGTTTTCTTCAAACAATTTCTCTTATGGCACCTCAACTCATCTAACCTAGTTGTAGGGGTGGTGCGGTGGAGCTTATTCTTCGCAATGTCGGTGTATTTTTGGTTGGAATTTTGTGGCATACCATTTTGAAATGGTTCCCCCGAAGTTAGAAACAAGATTCTTCATCTGGATCCAAGGAATCTAGTGACTGAGCTTACTACTCAGATTCTAAAATTAGTGGCTCCACCTTTACATGGTCGTCGGACCCGAGGAATTTCTGCAAAAGGAGATTACACTTTCTTCATTCAGTGGCTCTACATTGTCAATTGGAGACTTTTCATCACATGGTCATCTGTGACAATCAAGTCAACATTATAAGTTATTTGCAGGGCAGGTGGAGGTCAAAAGGATCCTCCAGGATATAAACTACAACTTGGATGATATAGTCTCCATAATAACCTGGGTGTAATGCTTCGTGGTGTCTGACTTCGATTTTGGCTCTAGTTCGCAACCTCACACTCCAACTATCATCAACGGACCACTAGAAGAAATACCTCAAGGAAACTCTAATGCAATTTCTCCAGTTATTGTCTTAGACTAGTAGTTCTACATAACACTTGTTTTCTTTTTGGTCAATGTTTTGCTTATTTCTACTATGCAGTCATGACAAACTATATTGCTTAATAGACTATATGTGCACATGGTTTTCTTCTGTCAAGCCCAATAAATCCAATGCATGGAACTTTCAATGGGCTAATTAGTTAATATGTCACCAAACATATCTTGTATTCCTTTTTGGCTAAATGTGGAACCATGGGAACAAGTTATGGTTAGTGTATTAATTTATAAGTTCTCACACAATTTTTTGAGATATGAATGCTATCAATGTAAATATAGTTTTCTCGTAATATAAATATTTCAATATATAACTTAAAAAAAAAGATATAAAACTTTTTTTAATATAATAGAAAAAAATATTTATTATAATTTTATAATTTGTAAATAAATGTTTTTATATAAGATATAAATTTATTATATATATATATATATATATATATATATATATATATATATATATATCTATATATATATATATATATAATTTAAATTAGTTAAAAAAATTTATAATTTATTATGCAATTTAAAATGGATAAAATAACTTTCTTTTTAAAATTTTTAGATTATAATATATTTACATTTAATTAATAATCTTCAAGTATTTATAATTATTGTTTTTTAATTTTATTTAAATGAAAATTGAGAAAAATTAAAATTATATATATATATATATATATATATTAATTATAATAAATTAAAAAAATTACAATACTAATTTATGAATTTTTAATATTGGAATTTGAGTAATGAAAATAACTTACCTGTTCAATACTATGTTTTTTCCCATACCGTAAATGTAATGTGTAAAAAAATTCATTAACATGGTTTCATCAATTCCTAAATATAAAATTAATTTTTAAAATAAAAAAAATTATTTTGTTTAAAAGACACTCAAAATTACATTTTTAACATTTTTTTAGTATAAAATTAAAACATTATACAAAATTTAAAATTTCACCGAAAAATATCTTATAACAAACTAAGACTTGACACTCCTATAAAGTTAAAAAGCTTGTCTTCTGCAACTAAAATGTCAATAAAGTTTATGATTTACTTTTTAAAAACATAATTGTCATGGGATGGAACCCAGTACTTATGTGATGAAGACCAACTATACATGTGATTTGAAATTTTGGGACATCTAAACGAGTATTTTGTTTTGATTGAAATTTTGGTACATCTAAACGACTACAAAACGCCACTTTATTGAAAGGCACTCTCAATATTTTATCCTCCTGTCCCTAATTTCAACATTTTACAGTGTGGTTGATATGACAGTACATTGCTTAGAGCATAATTTAATGGCGAGTAGTTCGGATTTTCGGACTTTCAAAAAGTGGAGATGTGAGGTTTACATGTTATCTTATTAATATAATTAAATATTAGTTTTATAAAAGTGGAGATGTGAGGTTTACATGTTATCTTATTAATATAGTTAAATATTAATGTTATTATCATAATTAAATATTAATATTTGGGATAGCAATTTAAGTAGGCTTGATTGTGGGGAAAATTTTACAGTTAAGTGTGTTTGACTTCCGAGGAAGTCCTGGTTACCGAGTACAAGTCCCGGAAGTGATGATTGACATTATGTGATTCATTTCACTAGTTTCAATCCTATTTCTTCAACCTTGTGAGCATCACCTGATGCAATGAGTGCTAAGTGGACTATTCAAAAATCAAGAGAAATTAGTCGACTACCTCTCCTGAAAATAGTCATAGATAAATGACTCATTTAACACAATTCAATCCCAACCAATGATATCCAATATGGACTATTCAAACATCATGAGAAATTAGTAGACTACCTCTCATGAAAATAGTGATAAATGAATAACTCACTTAAAGTAGTTGAATCCCAAAAAATAATATCCAATATAATACAGAGAAAAACTCCTCAATACTTAAATATTAATATTATTATCAACTTATTGTTTTATATTATTAAAATATTTATTTTAATAACCATAAAAATGATAATTAGAGAGTAGTGAGATTTGAATATTAATAAAAAAATATTTCGCTCAACTAATCAAACCATACCAAATTCCATAATTGTAATTTAATATAAGTTTTAGCAAAGACAATATTATACTTACCAGATATATGATACCATACTTGAAATTGTAATTTAATATAAGTTACTTGTAATTTAATATAAGTTTTAGCAAAGACAATATTATACTTACCAGATATATGATACCATACTTGAAATTGTAATTTAATATAAGTTTTTGCAAAGATGGTATTATACTTACCATATATATGATATGAGTTGTAAACCTTCACTAATATATATAGAGTTTAATACAATATCCACCATTGAGAGCATTGTTAGTTAGAAATTGTTAATTTTATATTACAATTTCAGTAGATATATAGATAATATAAACAACAATCTATAAGGGAGTGAGAGCATTGTTAGTAAGAAATTGTTAATTTTATATGATACACTTCTTACCATTTGAGTAGATATATAGATAATATAAACATTAATGTATAAGGGAATGAGTAAGTATTAGGAATTGTTAAAGTAGTTGGATATTGTAAATATTTATTATAACAAAGTGAATATAATTGATGGTTATTTTTTATTACATAATTATAACAAAGCGAATATATTTTATCGTTGTTTTTTTATTAAATAATTGTAATTAAGAATATTTATTTGATTAAAATTGAATAAAATTTATATAAAATAAATTTTAAGAAAATTTAAATTTTATTGGAGTTATTAATCTATTTTTTAAAACTAATATATATATATATAATTAAAATTCACTAAAATTTATATTATATAATAAATTACCCATTTTAATTAGCATATAATATACTTAAAAATTTATAAATTTTGTTATAGCAACTAATTTGCTTTTAATTAACATAAACTTAATATTATTTTTAATTGGATTATAATTAATTGATATACTAATTTTTTATTATTATAACTATCCACAACCAACATTTCAGAGGTCTTATTGAGCACTCATGCTTGTGTATAATTTTTTTCCAAAAAATCTCCAAAAACTTAATCCATTTGAAATACATTATTCATCATTCAATAGTAAAAGGATGTGACTCATCACCAATTTCTTTTTTCCTCCTTGGGAGGAAAGGGTAATTTAGACCAAGAAGGTTTTTGACTATATTACTAACAAAGACATGAGAATCATTAACTCCCTTTTGTTGATGGATCATGGTTGATTACAAGTCTTCTATTTGTTGGCAGAGAGCAACAAGCTCATCCTCATCCCTATGCATCTACTCCCCATGCCTCACCAATAACTTCATGGATACTATTAGAGTGGAAGTTGTCTAATTATGTTGAATTTTTAATTAATACAATATTCTTGTAGCTGGATTAATTGTGCCTCCTAGTCAATGCGCAACACTTTCTTTTTTACTTTTTTTTCTTTCTTTCTAAATTAGGCTAATTTCTATTAAAATAAACAAAAATACAAATCATGCTTCAGGACAGGTAGTTGCTAGACTAGCTAACCCCTGTTTGATAAGGGCTGTTCAAAAAATAAAAAATTGGGCTGCCTTTCCAGGGGAAACCAACCATTAACGTGTTCAAGAGTAATAGAGTTTGCAGGAAGAAGAAAAAATAAGCATAAAAACCATAGATGAGCCTATGTAAACTGAGATAAAAGAGGGCCAAGGAGTTGTAACTACCAATTTTGGGCATCATTGTCCACCTGTTGTGGATTTTCCTCAATCACGAAGCAACCATATTCATACAGGGTCTCTATGTCCTCCTTTGTGAGCTAGGGGAAGAGGAGACCATCTTGGTTTGCTTGACCATAGCTGTGCGAGCCACGTTGTCCGTAACTGCTTCTTTTTTCGGTACCATCCGAAGGGCAGCGCCAAGCGCTGTCTGATTCGTCCTCCGAGTTTTTGACAGGGAGTCCAGCGGATTTTCGGAGCAAGGGGGATGAGGAGAACCAGATTGTTGACTTGTGAGGCCTTTTCTTGCCTCTCGAGCCAATGTCATGTTGCTGCTCATTTGAGAGGCAAACCGAGAGCTGGACATAGAGCGTTTGGGAGTAAGAGAAAGGGTCGAGAACCTCCGGGTCTTCAAGGCATATTGAGAGGGACAGGGTGTGTACATACAAGATAGGGGCGAAAGCGCGGGAGGGGGTGCCTCTGCTACCTCCTCGATGACATTTCATTCTATGGCATTGGAACATGGTCTCAGCAGAAGGAGAGATTGCAGGGCAAAGGTCGAATGCACAGAGGGAGGCATGCGATGAGCAAAGTGACTAGCAGAGTGTAGTATCCCAAAAGGGAGAATGCAGTAATACTTAAACACAATATAAGAACTACAATTAAGTAAACAATAGATCTAAAGACAACATCATAATATATAGAGAAGCTGAGCCATTTTAATATATGGAGATGAATCAGTTACACAATGTACAGAAAATGAGTAGATCTAGCCCAAGAGGTGGCCTAGAATCACCCTACAATGATGTTGCAACTAGCACTGCGTAACTGGTGAGCTTACAGAAGCAATACTGCGTTGTCCCTTCTACTACTGATATACATGTCAATGCTGCAAAAGGAAATGCAGATATAGGGAGCTTATGAGCTCTGATGATGCCAAGATTCAAGATCTGGCCAATGTGATGGGAACCCAAGATAACCCAGAAAGGATTTTCCAGATCTTCAACTTTGGAAAATCACCCTCCTTGAGTTTGATCCTTTGATTGCTGGGTTATACAGATCTGAAGCTAGATCTAATCCAAAGAGGGATGCAATATTTTCTACAAACAGATCTGAGCTTTGAGGGTTGATCCCTCCTTCAGATCTACAAGCTAGGAGCTTGAGATCTTGTCTCCTCTTCTTCCTCCTTAAAGTTGCAACAACTGAATATGCAACGGCTATAGAAACTATGTTGTACAAGAGGGAGAGGCTCTATGCCTACTGAAATATGCTGCAATAGACTCCAGGCTGATGGAAATAGTGATGGAAAGGTGAGGGGATGATCCCTCACAGGATTACTAGTTGAAATGCTAGAAACTTCCTTCCTCCTTTGGATCTGCAATAATGGACAACATAATTATGGATGGAATTACTGCTGCTAGGAGGTCAATAACTCTTGGCCTAATGCCAGATTTGAAATGAAGCCCTAAGAATGTTGATCTTCAAGCCCAAGGTGATAGGAATAATCCTACACTGGTTCTCCAGTTGAAATACTGAAGACAACCTCCACCTTCCAACTGATCTTTAGAAATTGCATAATTCCTGAAGATATATGTTCTACAGATGATGGAAAATATAAGTGGCACCAATGCCTGATGTAGAATGAACTACAACCCTCTTCCAAGAGATCACTCAATGAAAGAGGATGGATTCCCGACTAGGAACACCCTGTGCCAAACAACACTTGCAATCTTTGCTAAAAATCCCAAGAAAGCAATGGAATGTCACATGAAAACTCCAGATCTAAAGAGACCTCAAAATATATAATCAATATCCTCCCTTCATTATTGTCTTCATCTCCTTTATATAGTGTATGAGCCTTCCCATGCCTTGGCCCTCATCTAAACTGCGTTGTGCATGTGGACAAGATCCTCCATGTTTGACTGCGCTGTCTTCCCAAGTCATCCATCATGTCTAGGTGCAATGTACACCCTCTCCATCATGTGTGCATTAATTTCACAACTTCCTCCATCACTTCATCATGAATGCTATATGATCTTATGTTTGATTCCTTCCAAGATCTTAGTTGACTGCTTCAACCTCCATGATCTATCTCATTAATGAGACATGATCTCCAATTCCATTCACATTAGTAGTGGATCCACTACCTCATTATGTAGATCTAGGCTTAATTAATCCACATTCACACATAAAAAGTGGATATTTATTCATCTTGAGGATTATGGGTCCGTCCACCCTTTTATTTACTTGATTAAGTAAGTTTATTAAGAACTCTAATATTCCAAATATCATGTGAAAGTTTGGGAATATTACAGTCCTCCCTGGAAAAATGTTGCTTGTCCTCAAGCAACTGCAACAAGTGGATGCTAAAGCAAACATCCTCCCTCCAAATGGCATCCTCATGTGGAAGGCCTTCCCATCTGTCACAATGTGTCATGCATGTCCAGCTCCAAAGCTGCCTCTCTAGAATGTCTAGAATGGCCTCCAATTGAAAAGTTAGATACCCATCCTCATCAATGAATCTCCCAGTGGAAACCATATGATGACCAAAGTTCTCCTCTATACATGAGATACATAAGATGAAGTGGTTCATTCCCAAAGTGGAAAGTCCCAACTCATGAATTATCTCTCTAACCCATGATACATAGAGTAGATTACATCTATCAATGCCCTCATCATTAGCCCTGTTGGCTATGTAGGAATCAAACATCACACCCTCATAGTGAAAGACAAGAAGTAGAGACATATGGGGAAACATGAAAAATGTCAAACCATATTCTCCTAATAACAACCAACGCAACAAAGCCTTTTGCTGCCATGCTATATCACCATGAAAACCAGTAAGAGATCTATACTCTCTCAAAAGAAGTCACCGCAACAATGCTTCTTGTTTCCATGCCAAATCATCAATGATAATATGAGAGCCATACTCTCTCAAAAGAAGCCATCTCAACAATGCCTCTTGTTGCCATATCACATCATCATTGTACCAAATATAGTGGCCACATTCTCTCAAGAGAAGCCACCTTAATAAGGCATCTTGCTGCCCTATCACATCATCATTATACCATGTACAATGACCATAATCACCCAACAAAAGCCAACGCTGTAAGGTCTCCTATTGCCATCCTCTGTTGAGATTGCAACAAGATGATGAGCTTACTGGAAAGAAGTCATCTTCACTAAGTGGGCTCGCAGGCTAATTTTGGCGCAAAGTCTATTTTTAGACTATGTCTATTTTTAGACATATGGATCATGTTCTATGAGTTTCAGGATGCTATTTGTGGATGGTTGGTCAAGTCGGAAAAAATAGATGGACTTCTATTTTTAGACATACTGGCCGTAATCTATTTTTAGATTGCTGGTCTAAAAATAGATATGTCGAATATTATTAGCTCTTAATAATATTTAGACTCTAAACATTATCTTATTCTCTTGGAGCACTTCAGTTAAGTGCACAGATGTGGCACAAGAGCTGACAGAAGGAATTATGCTATTCTTGAGGGTTATGTGGAGCTATTGCATGGATACTTCAGTTAGAACTCATGTGACAGAGTTTGGTGGAGTTGATTGAGGAAGTTAGTGGAGTTGTATTCAGTTTAACTAATCTAAACATAGTTGAGCTATTTGTATTCAGTTTAACTAATTGATACAATTAGTGAGAGTGGTGTGAATTAATTATTAATTAATTCACTAATTATCAACTCATTAATCAACTAAAGAATGCATCAGTTAACTTCAGTGCATGGACAGTTTCAGTGGAGACCAGTGCAGAAATAGGTGAAAGAGCAGGTTAACTATCAGTTGTGACTATACAGTTGCTATTTTCAACACACAGATAGGTGGAGAAGCCCATGAGGATTGCGCAGTACAAGCCAGGTGGTTTATCTATTTAATGAAGCCATCCCATAGCATTGAAAATGCAATAGAGGCTGGCTATCAAATGGCAAAAGATTGGAGCATGTGTTTTGCTAGATCTAGCTTGATAGTGTGTGGCAATTGAGGGTGTGCATGAGAGATTGTGAGGAGCTTTTGTACTATGATTGTTACATGATATCCATGACATATAATATACAGATAGTTGGGGTTTTCAGCTTTAAGCTTTCCCATTAAATATTGTGTTCATATGTGTGATTGTTTGTGGTTTTAATGTGTGCATGCAATTGATTTTATTTCCGCATGTGATGATAAATGGTAGAAGAGATTCTGTATTATGCATGAAGCTAAAATAGTGTGTGATCAGGAGAATCTCGGTGAATAATATATCAGTTATTCAAATTTCTACATGGTATCGGAGCGATATTGATCATTGGAGCAATTGCAAAACATTGAAGTGGTTGAGTTTTGTGCTGGTGGAATTTGAATTTGCAGTAGTGTTTTTCTTGGTGTCGAAGTTGAGATGTCTTTCAACGGATTGCGATTGGAGTATGCCCTTGAGGCCAGATCGAATTATATTGCATGGAAGGACAGGATGGAGGCGGTGCTGAATGACAATGGGTTGAAGGAGTTCATAGATGCAGAAATTCCAAAGCCTACTTCTAGTGATGCTGCCGTACTTGACGCATGGCAAAAGAAGACAGCAAAGTTTCAAAGGATTCAATTGGAGGGTGTGAAGGATCACATAGTATCTAGCCTTCATGGTAAGGCTTCTCCATTCTTGATGTGGAAAGCCTTGACAGATTTATTCCAAAGCAAGAGCGACCAGAGGAAGTTGGCGCTCAAGGACAAACTCAGAAACATAAAGATGGAGAAAGGCGACAGTATGCCCAAGTACCTCACGAAGTTCATCCAAATGCGGGGATGAGAGCACTGGGAAGTGTAGGGAGTTGCGGTGATGATGAGGACCAAGTGAGCTTGGCTCTCCTTGGGCTTCGAAGAGTTAGCACTCCTACTCAGGACTCTGTCAATGGTCGGAGAAATTACCGGATGGGAGCAACTTTGAAGGTCGGATCTTTTGCAAGAGGAGATAAGGCGGAGTACCAGGGACGGATCTTCATCAAAGAACTCTGATGAAGAGAATTTCACTTTGGCTACCAAAGCAAAGAAGGGGAAGAGCAAAAAAGCTTCTCATTCCTGTGCGAAAGGCAAGAATCAGGACATGTCCAAGGTGAAGTGCTTTCACTGTCACCAACACAGACATTATGCCACAAATTGTCCGCAGAAGAAGAAAAATAAGCAGGCTACTGGATCTGCAGCTGGAGAGGCCTTAGCCTCGCAGTTTGAGCTGGATTTTTCGCTGATCGCATGCTTGGTCTCAAGTATGGTGGGATCAGTGTGGTTTCTGGACAGTGGTGCGTATTTTCACATGACGGGAGATCGAGATTTGTTTACTGATCTGGATGAGAAAGATCTTGGAGTGCACATCGAGATGGGCGATGATGGTAGATACAGTGCGACCGGTATCGGTACCATTTCCTTTGAGAGGGAGTTTGGTAAACCCTTCGTATTGAAGGAAGTGATGCATGTTCCAGGATTGAAGAAGAATCTTATCTCTGTGGCGATGTTAGAAGACAAGGGATATGATGTTGTCTTTAGCGAGGGAAAGGATTTCCTGCGCAGTAAGGCAACTGGTGAGACCCGGAGGATAGGGGTTCGAGTTAAGAACCTTTATCAATTATAGGTAGATGGCTACGCAGCAATGGCAGGCAAGGCAGAAGGAGTGGTGAGCTGGGATGATGGCGAGTTGTGGCACCGGAGATTGGGCCACCTTCACCATTGAGCTTTGAAGATACTGCAACATATTTATAATGGGCTTCCTAAGGGTACTCTTGCGCAGTCAGATCAGTGCAAGGTATGTACCTTGGGAAAATTTGTGAAAGCCACCTTTCACGACAAGGACAGTCGCGCCACGATGATCCTTGAGAGAATTCACACAGACGTGTGTGGACCTATCTCAATGGCTTCGACAACAAAGCACAGGTATTATGTGATATTTGTTGATGATTTTTCTCGTAAGTGCTGGATCTTCTTGATGCAGAAGAAGAGCGAGACATACTCAAAGTTCTGTGAGTTCAAGGCACTGGTTGAGAAAGAATCGGGGAAGCAGGTGAAGGCTCTAAGGAGCGACAATGGTGGTGAATTCATCTTTGGCGAATTCAAGGACGTTTGCAGCATAGAAGGAATTCGAAGAGAGCTCATAACACCTCATAACCCATAGCAGAACGGGGTTGCTTGGCGGAAGAACAGAACGATCGTGGGTGTTGCACGGGCGATGTTGCATGATCAGGGCCTACCCATTCACTTGTGGGTGGAGGCATGAAATACTGCAGTATATGTGCAGAACCATTGTCCTCACAGGATACTTGGAATGAGTACACCCGAGGAGGCGTTTTCTGGTAAGAGGCCTGATATTTCCCATTTGAGGATTTTTGGTTCACCTGTTTACATTCATGTGACGAAGGATGCCAGGAAGAAGCTGGAGCCGACTGCGGAGGTTGGGATATTTTTGGGGTACACTGATATGCCCCACAACTATCGTGTGTATTTTCCAGACAGTCACAAGACTGTTGTGCGACGAGATATCAAATTTCAAGAGGAGAAAGCCATGAAGTGTTCGCTTGAGAGGGAGCCACACTTGCATGCAGATGAGGAGCTATTAGTTCCTAAGGATGAGTCTCAAGATGTGGATCAGCCACAAGAGGAGGTTCATGGAGTGGAAGAGACCACTCATGCAGCGCCAACCATTAGAGGGCGGAAGCGCACTACAGAAGCTGAGCGACTGGCTCAAGATGCAGAGAAGGTTGTAGGAGCACCTACATCACAACGCAGACAGAGATAGTCACCTGACCGGTATACTGGATACATGGATCTTATGAGCAAGTGTATCATGACAGAGCCATCCTATTTCGAGGAAGCTGTGGAGGACCCCACATGAGTAGATGCCATGGTGGAAGAGTATGATTCGATTGTCAGAAACAGTGCATGGGAGATTGTCCCGAGGCCGGAAGGGAAATCAGTGGTGGGTTAGAGATGGATCTACAAAGTGAAGCAGGCAACTGATGAGAGTGTGGAGAAGTACAAGGCAAGATTTGTTTCTCGAGGCTTTTCATAGATTGAGGGGATCTATTATGAGGAGACCTTTGCACCTGTCGCAAGGTATTCTTACATACGGACGATTCTTGCTCTCTCAGTGCAGATGGGGTGGTACATTCATCAGATGGATGTGAAGACTGCGTTCCTCAATGGAGTCATTGAGGAGGAGGTGTACATAGAGTAGCCCTAAGGTTTCAAGATCTTCAACAGCGATTCGCATGTGTGCAGGCTCAAGAGAGCACTGCATGGGTTGAAACAAGCACCTCGTGCTTGGTACACACAGATAGACAGTTATTTCACAGGACTTGGATTCTCCAAGAGTGAGGCGGATCCTAACATATACCAGATTGTGGTGGAGGGTAAGTTGCTGATCATTTTAATTTATGTAGATGATTTGATTTTGACAGGTGATGAACTGTTGATACACTCATGCAAGGCTGATCTTGCAAAGGAGATTGAGATGAAGGACTTGGGCCTCCTTCATTATTTCTTGGGATTGGAAATTTGGCAGTGCAGTGGTAGACTGTTTGTTTCTCAGGGTAAGTATGCCTCGGAGATACTGGAGAAGTTCAACATGCATGGCTGCAAGCCTGTTGATACTCCTCTTCCTGGTGGTTAGAGGAAGGAGGATGCTACTTCAGCGGAGGTAGTGGATGCCATTGTTTATCGACAGTTGGTGGGGTCGCTTATGTATCTGGTCAATACATGACCCGACATATGCTATGCAGTTAACAAGCTTTCACAAGCTATGGTTAAGCCTACCAAGCTCTTTTGGAAGGCGGGGAAGCATGTATTGAGATATCTCAGAGGCACATCGGGATATGGATCATGGTACAGATAGTCAGATGAGGTGAGACTGTGTGGCTTCACGGATGTAGATTGGGCAGGGAGCCCAACGGACATAAAGAGAACATCTGGAGGGATTTTCAGTATCGGGTCGACAATAGTTTCTTGGTACAACAGGAAGCAGAGATCCGTGACACTCAGTTCAGCAGAGGCCGAGTATGTGGCAGCGAGTTTGGCTGCATGTGAGGCTATATGGATGAGGAAGATCCTGGTTGGGTTGTTCAGTTCACACTTAGAGCCTACTGTGATTTATTGTGATAAACAGAGTTGCATCAAACTCTCGGTTAATCTAGTATTTCATGATAGATCTAAACACATTGACATCCGGTATCATCATATCAGAGATTGTGTGCAGCGGAAGGTCATGTTACTTTCATACATTCCCATGGAGGATCAGGATGCTGATATCTTGACGAAGGCGCTCACCAGGAGAAAATTCGAATACCACAGGGGCAGGATATGGGTTGCAGATAATCCTTATCTTGTTGAGAGGGAGTGTTGAGATTGCAACAAGATGATGAGCTTAGTGGAAAGAAGTCGCCTTCACTAAGTGGGGCCGCAGGCTATTTTTGGTGCAAAGTCTATTTTTATACTATGTCTATTTTTAGACATATGGATCATGTTCTATGAGTTGCAGGATGCTATTTGTGGATGGTTGGTCAATTTGGAAAAAATAGATGGACTTCTATTTTTAGACATATTGGGCAGAATCTATTTTTAGATTGCCAGTCTAAAAATAGATATGTCGAATATTATTAGCTCTTAATAATATTTGGACTATAAACATTATCTTATTCTCTTGGAGCACTTCAGTTAAGTGCACGGATGTGGCACAGGAGCTGACAGAAGGAATTACGCTATTCCTAAGGGTTATGTGGAGTTATTGCATGGATACTTCAGTTAGAACTCATGTGACAGAGTTTGGTGGAGTTGATTGAGGAAGTTAATGGAGTTGTGTTCAGTTTAACTAATCTAAACATAGTTGAGCTATTTGTATCTAGTTTAACCGATTGATACAATTAGTGAGAGTGGTGTGAATTAATTATTAATTAATTCACTAATTATAAACTCATTAATCAACTAAAGAATGCATCAGTTAACTTCAGTGCATGGACAGTTTCAGTGGAGACCAGTGCAGAAATAGGTGAAAGAGCAGGTTAACTATCAGTTGTGACTATACTGTTGCTATTTGCAACACACAGATAGGTGTAGAAGCCCATTAGGATTGCGCAGTACAAGCCAGGTGGTTTATCTATTTAATGAAGCCATCCCATAGCATTTATTACACAATAGAGGCTGGTTATCAAGTGGAAAAAGATTGGAGCATGTGTTTTGCTAGATCTAGCTTGATAGTGTGTAGCAATTGAGAGTGTGCATGAGAGCTTGTGAGGAGCTTTGTACTATGATTGTTACATGATCTCCATGACATATAATATAGAGATAGTTGGGGTTTTCAGCTTTAAGCTTTCCCATTAAATACTGTGTTCATATGTGTGATTGTTTATGGTTTTAATGTGTGCATGCAATTGATTTTATTTCCGCATGTGATGATAAATGGTAGAAGAGATTCTGTATTATGCATGAAGCTAAAATAGTGTGTGATCAAGAGAATCTCGGTGAATAATATATCAGTTATTCAAATTTCTACATCCTCCAGCAATGTCATGAAATGTATGGGAAGAATTCAACCCATACTCTCCCAATAATAACCATAGCAACAAGGATTCTTGCTACCTCCTTGCATTATCATGATGCAAGTCATGGAGCAACAATATAGTAATGGAAATGTGAGATGTCTCATCAACATAATACAAACAAGCTCCCTTATGCCACATCATGTGAGAGTTATGATTTCTTCCAAAGCCAAGTACATACATGAACATGAGATACATCCCAAACATAAATACATGTAAAGACATGAGACATATCCCAAACAAGAGTAAATACAAGGACATAAGATATAACATGTGATGTCCAAACTCTCTCATCAAAAACCAAAGTAACCATGCCTTTTTCTTCTACATTCTTCTAGTGATGTGTAAGGCATGAATCAGAAAATTATGACTCTTTGAGTGGTATCCATACTCACCCAAGAGCAACCAGCGTAGCCATGCTGCTTGCTAGCCTGTATCATAGATCTGCAAGTGGTTTGGCGACCCCTTGCTCCATATTATCAACCATTCATCCTAATGTGGATGATGGATCTCATTCTGCAAATACTTGGTATCCTCCCATTGTAGGAGACCAACCTCCTCAAACTAATGAAGAACTTCACACTCCACCTCCAATGAGATCTCTTAAAGAGGCCTTCTTCTCATCCATGGCCTTCCAAAACCAATGAATTTCTAGATCTGCTGCAGGTAGAAGTCTCTCTTTGAGCTGTGAAATGCTCATTGAGAAAGTGTCATCAAGAAAGGAGAAAAGATTTCACATATCAAGATGTCTACCATTCATCATCTTAACCTCCATTGCTTCATGAGTAAAGATACCTTCAGAATGCTCCAAGAATAATGGGGCCTCTTCATTATCTCTGCTATTGAGTGACAATGCTGTAGATCTATAGGGTAATACATATGTTGTTTCAAAGCAAGGTAAAATACTGATCTCATAACCAATCATTGTACATAGGATCATGCTCATCCCTTATTATGAAACTCTACACTTCAACTCAAAAGGTTGAATGTAGTCCATCCATGACAAACTTGGGATAGTTTTTCATCTCCTCCTTGATCAAATCAAAGGTCCTCTGCGCTGTGATATGTTGCTGTTTCAAATCAGCATTTTGTTCTAACCCTTGCTTATGAATTTGTTTTGATGGCATGTCTCCATAAGTCTCAATAAGATCTATTGAAACAATAGGTGATGAATGTGTATGCATACCTTGGATCAACTGATGTGTGGGAACCTCTTGATAGAACACAAGAGTTCCTCCAACCGGGACAATGGTGTCTCCAACTGTTGGTAAGAGAGATGGCTGCTCTTCTACCAATGTACCAGTGCTGGAATATTCCTCCTCTTCCTCATGCATGTGACTCTATGTGTCAAGAGCTTAAGACTATCTTGCAAGGTTGCAAGTACTTCTGCAGCTGGTGGTGAATGTAGTGACTTCTTGTCCAGAGTGACAAGATTGACATCCTCCTTTGTCCCCTTAGGAAATGTCTCTTTAGGGCACATATCTGCTTTCTTCACATCAAACTTCTTTCTCAACTTGCAAAATAAATCTGAATATTTAGTCACTTTTGCATGCTCCATGTGACTAAACGACCAATCATTGGCTTCACCTAAAAGATGAAGTGCTGCAATTTGGACATCCTCTTTTTCAGCCATAGGATGTAGCATGAAAAATATATCTAACTCTTTCCTCTAAGCCTTAAAAATGCTTGAGGAAGATCCATCAAATGTAGGAAAATAGAATCTATTGTGCCTCTTCCTTCTATTGCTGCTATAGGATCTTATTTCTTATTTGAGTTCAAAGAATTCTTGGAGAGTTAGACTCTCTTTGAAAGCTCTAGACTGTGCTTTGTACTCTTCCAGATATAGACTGAGAGTCTCATGAGTCTCAGGTTCTCTTATTTATTCATTTCTATACCTCTAATCTTCTTCAAATAAAGTGGGCATAGTAGATCTATGAGGAGATCTATGATTCTCCGGTCTTATTTTCTACTGATAGGAAGTGCTTGGACCTTCCTCATCAAATGTTCTTCTTTGATCCTTCCTTTGCCTTTCTCCCTTCATTTGATAGACCTCCTTCGAGAGATATAGCTTGGATCTAAATAGAGGAATGGAAAAATTATACCCCTTCATGATAGATCTCATCTATTTGCTTCTTCTTTTGATGCAAAAGATGAAGTGTCCATAAGCTGAGCCAAAGATCATGCTCTGATACCACTGTGGTATCCCAAAAGGGAGAATACAATAATACTTAAACAAAATATACGAACTACAACTAAGTAAACAATAGATCTAAAGACAACATTAGAATATACAGAGAAGTTGAGCCATTTTATTATATGGAGATGGATCAGTTACACAATGTATAGAAAATGGGTAGATCTAGCCCAAGAGGTGGCCTAGAATCACCATACAATGATGATGCAACTATCACAGCATAACTGGTGAGCTTATAGAAGAAATACTGCGCTGTCCCTTCTGCTACTGATATACATGTAAATGATGCAAAAGGAAATGCAGATCTAGGGAGCTTATGAGATCTGATGATGCCAAGATTCAAGATCTGGCCAATGTGATGGGAACCCAAGATAACCCAGAAAGGATTTTCTAGATCTACAACTTCAGAAAATCACCCTCCTTGAGTTTGATCCTTTGACTACTGGGTTATATAGATCTGAAGCTAGATATGATCCAAATATGGATGCAATATGTTCTACAAATAGATTTTAGCTTTGAGGGTTGATCCCTCCTTCAGATCTACAAGCTAGGAGCTTGAGTTCTTGTCTCCTCTTCTTCCTCCTTCAAGTTGCAGCAACTGAATATGTAGCTACTACAAAAAATACACTGTACAAGAGGGAGAGGCTCTATGCCTGCTGAAATATGCTGCAATAGACTCTAGGCTGATGGAAATAATGATGGAAAGGTGAGGGGATGATCCCTCATAGGCTTACTAGTTGAAATGATAGCAACTTCTTCCTCCTTTGGATCTGCAATAATGGACAGCGTAATTCTGGATGGAATAACTGCTTATAGGAGGTTAATAACTCTTGGCCTGATGCCAAATTTGAAATGAAGCTCTAGGAATGTTGATCTTCAAGCCCAAGGTGATAGGAAAAATCCTACACTAGTTCTCCAGCTGAAATACTGAATACAACCTCCACCTTCCAACTGATCTTCATAAATTGTGTAATTCCTGAAGGTATATGTTCTGTAGATGATGGAAAATATAAGTGGCACCAATGCCTAATGTAGAATGAAGTACAACCCTCTTCCAAGAGATCACTCAATGAAAGAGGAGGGATTCCCGACCAGGAACACCTTGTGCTAAACAACACTTGCAATCTTTGATAAATAGCCCAAGAAAGTAATGGAATGTCACATGACAACTCCAGATCTAAACAGAACTCAAAATCTATAATCAATAGCCTCTCTTCATTGTTGTATTCATCTCCTTTATATAGTTTATGAGCCTTCTCATTCCTTGGCCCTCATATAAACTGTGCTATGCATGTGGAAAATATCCTCCATGTTTGACTGCGCTGTCTTCCCAAGTCATCCATCATGTCTAGGTGCAGTGTACACCCTCTCCATCATGTGTGCATTAATTGCACAACTTACTCCATCACTTCATCATGAATGCTCTATGATCTTATGTTTGATCCCTTCCAATATCTTAGTTGACTGCTTCAACCTCCATGATCTATCTCATTAATGAAACATGATCTCCAATTCCATTCATATTAGTAGTGGCTCCACCACCTCATTATGTAGATCTAGGCTTAATTAATCCACATTCACATATAAAAAGTGGATATTTATTCATCTTGAGGATTATGGGTCCCTCCACCCTTTTATTTACTTAATTAAGTAAGCTTATTAAGAACTCTAATATTCCAAATATCATGTGAAAATTTGGGAATATTACACCGAGGAGGCATGACAAAGGAGTGTTGCAGGGAATGAAATCTGAAGACTGATATGAAAATTGTGGGTTCCATCAGCAATTAATGTTCATCTAGGAGTAGTGAAGGCCGAGGGAGGGGGATTGAATGCCACAGAGTGCTGACTTCGTCCCCTGCCAACCTTATTTAAGGTATGTATGTGGGAGGAATGTGCTTCCATGTGGATCAGTGAGGTGCCCCTGCGTTGAAGAGCTAGGTGGCAGCCTATATCGAGCGTGTTAGGCACCCGCATCCGGGGGCTTTATTTTTTACTTGATTATCCATGTTTTCAACAATTAGTTTTTGTCCATTATAAAAAAACATTAACTCAACTGTTCCACACCACAATTCTACCACTCTTATCACAATACAACCCTGTTTTTTTCAACACTTCAGAGGACCAATATGGCACCATATAAAGATTATGCACAAAAATATCTAAAAATGATTCATCAAAGGTATGATTTCCCAAGTGTAAATTTATGTAGATGTTCTATGCTTGATGCAACTTTACTTTTATCAATAGCAATCACATGAATTTACTAGTAAAATGCAGATAGAACATACCAGTGATCCTTTAGAAGACAAACCAGAAACAGGAGAATGTGTTGGTGCGTTATGGCGGTCAGCAGGATGATTCAACCAACAAAGTCTTCTTGGTCGGCCAACCCAGAATGTGTCACAACAGTCCTCAAATCAGTCACCCAGTCAACTCAAAGTCAACCCCAGAAAAGTCAACGCATGCCAGAAAAAGTCAATGCGGGGCAGCAACAATAAAGTCAACGCAGCTCCAACTTCGGTCAACTTTTTGACCTCGATTTTTGTGCCAATGAGTACGACCTTCAAAAATCGAAATCTCCACCAAATTTCAGCCAATTCAGACCATGCGTTGACCAAAGTCAATGCTGGTCAAACTTGCCCAGAAACCCTAACTGCAGAAAATTTGCTGTAGTAAATTTTTTCCTTTTTGTTGCAGTAGATTTCGTCCTTTTTGCTATAGTAGATTTCGTCCTTCTTCTCACGTGGGAGATGAAACTGCTTCTCAGATGCTCATATATAATCGGAGGAGAAGATGTGATGATGTTGAGTGAGTGAAATGCTCTCCAACGTTGACTGTATTTATATCCATCATTGAGGTGTGTGACACATCTGCTGGGGGTGTAAAACCTTAAGGCCGACCTGCACTTAAATTTATTATAAATAATAAATTCAAAATAAATGTTCTGCTCATTAGATTAAAATCAATTTTATATCGATTTTACACTTCTCTGAAAGAGGAATCCAATAAAAATATTGGAATCTTCATCTAAGCATCACAAGATGAAGTTTGGACCTAGTTTTCCAAATTTAACACTCCGTCTCAACTAGGGAGAACTCCATCCACTAGTGCAATCAAACATCGTGCGTCATCCCACCGTAACTTGCTTTGCTAGCCTCTTTATTTCAGAACAAAAGTGGGTCAGTCACAAAGACATCATCCCCCGGCTGACAAATTCAGCCCAGAGGTCCAAAACCTCTATCGGACTCACAAAGAGTCTCCAACCAACCCGAAGTTGGTTCATCTGACCCGAAGTCAGGCGGAGGTCCGAGACCTCACTAGACTTGATCCTAGATCAAGTGGTTAGATTGTGCCATCCTAGATAGAGGGCACGACAATCTCTGATGCGTCCATTAGTCTTTGCTACTGGTCTTTAGCTTTTCCCACCTCATTGGCCAAATGAGAGGTACTTCCCATGAGCCCTGAACTCAATGGGTAGGATGCATACGGGGCATAGATAATGAGAGGTGAACCAACTCAATAATGATCACAATGGTGGGGTCCAAGCACACTAACAAGGTTTGGCAAGCCTAGCCTTGTGGTTGCTCATAGCTCCGAGAAGCTGTCCCCAAAGCCCCCCAGAGCTCCTCGAGTTCATCGTCCAACAGGACCCACATCATAGGGTCATTCCATGATACCAAGTCTCTCACGGAAGGTTAGTAACTTGACCTTCCCCGGGGGCTTAGTGAGAATATCCGCGACCTGCTCATCAATTCCTATATGATCGAGCCTTACGGCACCTCGCTGTACCATATCCCGGATGAAATGATACCTGATATCAATATGCTTGGATCGGTCATGGAACACAGGATTCTCGGTCAAGCGAATCTCACTCTGGTTATCACAGAGTATCATGGTGGTATCTAGCACATGTCCAAACAACTCACTAAAGAGCTTGTGTAACCAAACTGCTTCACAACAGGCCATACTTGCTGCAATGTATTCGGCCTCTGCAGTGCTCAAAGCCGCCGACTTCTGCTTCCTGCTCATCCATGAAATCGAAGCAAAACCAATATTGAAGCAGCATCCCGATGTGCTCTTACGATCCACCACACTGCCAGCCCAATCGGCATAAGTATATACAAGGAGTGTCACGCTCCCGGCAGTGTATCTTAGCCCATGGTTTGTCGTGCCCCGAAGGTATCTCAGAAGATTCCTGGCACCAACCCAGTGAAAGTGATGAGGTTCAACCATCTATTGACTCAAAGTGTTCACTGCAAAACATATATCTGGACGGGTGTTCACTAAGGACATAAGGGCCCCTACGAGTTGACGATACTCAGTAGGATTTGCTAATATAGGCCCAACAACGCTGCCACTCAACTTCTTGAAGTTGAGTTCCATTGGCGTTGACACGGACTTGCAGTCCACCATACCAAATCTTTCTAGAAGTTTCACAATGTATTTTCCTTGAGAAAGGAAAATCTCTCCAGGTCTTTGCCAGACCCCCAGACCTAGGAAGTAGTGCATCAGTCCTAGGTCCTTCATCTCAAACTCAGCATCGAGCTCCCTCTTGCATTGATGAATGAGGGGGTCAGCACCTGTCCGAAAGAGGTCGTCCACATACAGCACCAGAATGAGAGGCTTCCCTTGGACAACCTTGAAGTAAAGGTTCAGATCAACATTATTTCGAGTGAAGCCTAGCTTCATCAAGTAGCTATCTATCCTCTCGTACCAAGCTCTGGGTGCTTGCTTCAACCCATAGAGGGCTTTCTTCAACCTGCAGACATGAGTGTCCCGATCCTGGACTTCAAACCCCAGAGGTTGTTCTACATACACCTCTTCTTTTATTGCACCATGCAGAAAAGCCGTCTTGACATCCATTTGATGAGGACTCCATCCTTGTGTAGCAGCAAGGGCTATGATTGATCGAATGGTGGTATATCGTGCCACAGGTGCAAATATGTCATCATAGTCTATTCCTTCCTTTTGAGAAAAGCCACGGGCAACAAATCTTGCCTTGAACTTTTCAACACTTCCATCAGATCCATGCTTGATCTTGTAGAGCCATTTCGCGGTGACAACTGATTTGTCTTTCGGTCTTGGAACCACATCCCAGACATCATTCTTCATTATGGACTCATATTCTTCGTGCATAGCATCCTTCCAAACTTGATGCTTTACGGCTTCCTCAAAAGATCTAGGTTCAGATTGTACAATAGTACTCATGGCAGCCAAATACCCTTAGTATCTACACGGTTTCTTGCTTTCCCGGAATGTCCCCCTCGGGGCAGCATGTCCCTCAACATCTTCGAGAGTATCCTCGAGCCATGATGGTCTCTTTCTCAGTGAAGGAGATGGATCGATTGGGTCCATTGGTCCTTCAACATCAGGCATTGTCTCATCCTGCGGTTCTTCTTGATTTCCAGGCCTTGCTTCATGATTTTCCTCAGATCTTGGAAGATCTACTACTTTCCTCAGGGAAGCATCTTCGTCAAAAGTGACATCATGGCATATCTCTACTTCCCTTTGACCAAGTACATAGAATCTATAGGCCTTAGAAGTTTCGCTGTAGCCCACAAACATTCCTTTCTTCCCAGAAGCATCCATCTTACTTCTTTTTTCTTTTGGCAATGAAAATAAAAAGGACATCCAAAAATTATAAAATGTGAGACGTCAGGTTTCTTACCAGTGAAAACCTCTTCGGGAGTTTTGGAGTCCAGGGCAGAATGAGGGCATCCGTTTTGAATGTATACAACAGTATTCACAGCTTCTCCCCACAGAAACTTCGGTAGACCCTGGTCACATAGCATGGCACGGGCAACTTCCACAATGGTCCTGTTCTTTCGTTCAACAACACCATTCTGCTCAGGAGTATAAGCAGTAGTAGTCTCCCTCTTAATCCCAGCTTCTCTGCATAAGTCCTTGAACTCATTTGACTCATATTCAGTGCCATTGTCGGTCCTCAAAATCTTGATCTTCTTCCCTATCATATTTTCCACCAAGGCTTTGAAGGTACAGAACCACATGAAAGCCTCATCCTTCTTCTTGAAGAAGTATATCCAGGTTTTGCGGGAGAAGTCATCAGTGAATGTCATATAGTAAGAACATCCTCCCAGGGATGTCACGGGTAGCATACCAGATAGATCAGAATGGACCAGTTACAAAATATCAGATGTCTTTGTGACACTTGAAGGGAAAGGTCCCCTTGTATGATTTCCTTCAGCACAACCCTTGCGTACACCTTCATGATTATTTCCAAAATCAGGCATCCCTGTCACCACCTTCCTTGCTTTGGGAAGGGCCTTGTAATGAAGGTGTCCAAACCTCCGGTGCCATAGTTCAGTTTGTCGGATAGTATCACATGTCATATCTCCCAGTGGACTTCCTTCAACCTGGTAGAGTGTTCCAACTCTAAAACCAATCACGATAGCTTCCTTGAGATTCTTCTTCCACATGCGCACCTTTCCATCTGTGAATTCCACATTGAAACCTTTGTCTTCCATGGCTGATATAGACACAAGGTTCTTCTTCAATTTTGGTACATAGAGTACATCCTGCAAATGTAGGACTTGTCCTTGAGACAAGTGGAGGGTCACAGTCCTTGTCCCTTTCACAGGATATGTGGCATTATCTCCAAGGATAATTTCCAGATTAGTATCCTTCTCAACCATGTCAGAGAGTGCTTCCTTGAACCCAGTGATGTGTCTTGAGGCACCACTATCTATCAGCCAGACATCCATAGTGTCGGGCGGGGATGCAGCAGAGAGGGCATATACAAGAATGTATTCATTTCTTTTATCAACAACATTTGACTCCTCATACCTGGAGTTTCTAGACCTTTTGAAAGGTTGATTGTTTCCGCCAGAGGGAGCCTTCCTCTTTCCTTTGGACCTATTGTTTCTTTGATTTCCATTCCTCCGGTTGTTGTTGTTGTCATCACTATCGGGAGAATCCTTCTTGAAAGGACATTCTCTAGCATGATGACCTGGCCTATGACAAGTGAAACACTTGCCCTTCTTTCCTTGGGCCCCTACTCTTCCTTTGTTCTTTGGACCACCAGAGTTCTTCTTTCTAGAATGAGCAGCGTAGGCAGCATTTTTGTCATTTTCGTATTCCTTCATTCTTATCTCTTCTTGCATGCATCTTGACAGTAGCTCGTCAAAGTTAGGAATTGTATTATTATTGAGAATGGTAGTGTTGAATACTTGCCATTCATATGGGAGCCCTCCAAGTGCGGTGAGTACCATCTCATGATCAGCTATTGTCTCCCCAATAGCCAGCAAATTGTTCCTGATCTCGGTCAGTTTCAGAAAGTATGTTTGGACAGATTCATCCCTGCCTTTCTTCAGATTCTTCAATTGATTCTTGAAGAATAACACCTGGTTTGCATTGTTTACTTTGAACATTTGTATCAGCTTATCATACATCTCTTTGGATGTGCCTAGCTCAGATATGTAGGCAACCAAACTTTTATGTATGGATTCCCTGATCATTAGCTTTGCTTTGATCTCCCCCTTCTTATGCTTGGTTTTAGCAGCAGCAGTAGCAGTGGATGGAGGTTCTTGTATCTTACCCAGTACATAGTCCATGAGATCATGGTCTTCCAATTTGAGATCTAATATCATCTTCCAAGCATGGAAGTCATCCCTTCTAGTCAGCTTGTCATCCTCCTTGAAGCCATAACTTGTGGAACTCATTTTTCTCTTTTGGTGATTGCTATAAGTTAGGGCTTGTATTCACCTCAGCTCTGATACCATGTAAATTTATGTAGATGTTCTATGCTTGATGCAAATTTACTTTTATCAATAGCAATCACATGAATTTACAAGTAAAATGCAGATAGAACATACCAGTGATCCTTTAGAAGACAAACCAGAAACAGGAGAATGTGTTGGTGCGTTACGACGGTCAGCAGGATGTTTCAACCAGCAAAGTCTTCTTGGTCGGCCAACCCAGAATGTGTCACAACAGTCCTCAAATCAGTCACCTAGTCAACTCAAAGTCAACCCCAGAAAAGTCAACGCAGTCCATAAAAAGTCAACGCAGGGTAGCAACAATAAAGTCAACGCAACTCCAACTTCGATCAACCTTTTGACCTCAATTTTTGTGCCAATGAGTACGGCCTTCAAAAATCGAACTCTCCACCAAATTTCAGCCAATTTGGACCATGCGTTGACCAAATTCAACGCTGGTCAAACTTGCTCAGAAACCCTAACTGCAGAAAATTTGCTGCAGTAAATTTCGTCCTTTTTGCTGTAGTAGATTTTGTTCTTTTTGGTGCAGTAGATTTCGTCCTTCTTCTCACGTGGGAGATGAAACTGCTTCTTAGATGCTTGTATATAATTAGAGGAGAAGATGTGATGATGTTGAGTGAGTGAAATGCTCTTCAACGTTGACTGTATTTATATCCATCATTGAGGTGTGTGACACATCTGCTAGGGGTGTAAAACCTTAAGGTCGACCTACACTTAAATTTATTATAAATAATAAATTCAAAATAAATGTTCTGCTCATCAGATTAAAATCAATTTTATATCGATTTTACACCTCTCTGAAAGAGGAATCCAATACAAATATTGGAATCTTCATCTGAGCATCACAAGATGGAGTTTGGACCTAGTTGTCCAAATTTAACACCAAGGCTACCGTATGATTACCCTTTAATAGATGCCCCAAACAATGGAAACAAAACTAATAGGGATGACATTGTCTTAAGTAGATATCCTACCTAAAGAGGGGAGGAAAAACCAACTTGGAAACCCAAGGATGACCATGCCTTTGACTAAGGAACAACACCTCGAAGAGAGACTCTAGATTAAGAAAATTGGACCCTACTTCTAGAACCACAATTTTCAAAGCACGAAACTTATACCACCTCAAACACTATTCATGAAAAGATAGAGCAGTAAAATCCAAAGCCACTGATGCCTCATATTTTGATGGATACCGGGAATAGGAGGGAAACAAAGACTAGAATTAATGAAGCTTACTAGAGATTTCTGCTAATAAAGTCCATTCAAGGAGAGGTGACCAACCATTCAACATTCTTATTTGTTCTGTAGGCTTGGTGGAACTGCGAATTGCCTCCTATATTCCAAAAACCACTCCAAATGCAAATACCTCCATAAAATCCCTTGGATTTTTCCTGAATATACCACAACTTGAGGCAGTGAAGAACAAGATGAAATCATGGCCGCATTATCCTAATCTTCCCATGGAGGTTGCAAATCATAGAACCACTGATTTATACTTTGACTTTCATTAAAATGATGTTCCAATGTCACCTCAGCATGCCAAGCTTTTGACACCCCAATTTCCATTAAATGCATCAAAAAAGTGCTATTAGGATGATACCCACTTGCATGGGTCACCTAGGACGACACCTCTTCCAAACACTTAATCTCCCATAAAGTCAACTCCCATGCATGGATAATTGAAATGTTTTCGAACCTTTTCCTCTCGCATGAGGTTGCCGACCTTTTCCACTTATCCCCTATGTGCTTTGACACTATGAGACTAACATTCCAACACTTGTATACTTTCAAGCCTTCATGGAAATGGATTAAAAACTAAATCTTCAGTAATTATCAACGAACCAAGCTTGAAACCAACAACCATATTTGCTAATCGATTTTTCTTGGAGTTATTATTTTGAAGGACATTGTATTTTTTATGTTCACTAAAATTCTCAGGAAGAGATTTATTTTTTTTGAAGATGGCATTCAATTTCATGTCAGTCATTTTGGTTCCTTTCTAAATGTATCCCACTACAAATTTTGAGTCTTATTATATTAATCCTAGTAATCTCACATGCTCTTGTCAATCACAAACCTTGAAATTATCCATAGGCTTCACCTTGATAATTCAAATCAAAATCCAAACTCTATGCATAGATTAATTCTATTTATTCTGCAGTGTCCCCACCTAGATCCTCCCTCTACACATGCCACACTTATTATATAAATGTATAAGAGATGAATATATTTAAAAAAAATGTATGAGAGATTAATATATTTAAAAAAAAAAAGTTTTATTGGAGCAACTAGCATGAGTTTACTTTATCAACTAACCTACTTTTATTGACATAAAATTAATATTATTTTTAATTATATGATATTTTTTAATGGACATAAAACTAATATTATTTTTAATTACATAATATAATATATGAGAGATGAATATATTTTTAATAATATTAGGTCCCTATAATACTAGTGTAGCCCCCATATTATTATTAGTGTTTCGCATAGAAAGCCACTAATATTATTTCTATGCCCTTACATTATTATTTTTATGTAGGCCCTAATTATATTTTGTCCCTTTAAACTCCTATTTATACCAAGGAGGACTTGTCATTTTTATCATCTAAGAATTGTTCATTTATGTGATGTAAAGGGAGGCCCCCCCCTTGAAGTGACTTATTATCTAGTTGTTGATCCATCTTTTCTTATGTTTTTGTGCTATTTTTGATCTGGATATATAACATTTGGTATCAAAAATATTGATCTTAGGGTTTTCTGCTTCAAAAATGTCATCGTGGAATTTTTGCTATAACTTGCTTTTTGTGAAGCTTCAAACCATGAAATTGATACCACATGAAGGATAAATATTGATTAACATTTGATTACAATTTCAGACACTGATTCGCTATATTTTCAGAGATATGGTTCGAGGAAGTTAGGGTTTCTACTTGCTCCAAAATTTAGTCTCAAACATGTGTTCTAGGTAAATTGTCACAAATTTATCTTCAAGCATCAGATTTGAATTTCATAAGAAGTGACCAAATTTTCACGGACTTTGGTTTCTTGGGTATGATTTTCAGGTCTGAGGGTTAAAACAATGACACTTTCTATTCCATACAATTTCGATCTATTGAACTAGTCCATAATGAAGTCTTGTGGGAGAATTGGCATAACTTTACCTTGAGGAATCGAAACTTAGGTATAAATGGTGGGGATAGAAAGAGGACACAAAGGTATACCAAAGGATGCAATTTCAGACCTTGGGAGGTTGAAATCATAGAGATTCAAAAATTGCAAGATCAACCTCACCAACAAGTTCAAAAGAAAGCTCTAAAAGGTGTGTATTTTTAAACTCACATAAATTTTGTTTGAAAAATAAATTTGAAGAGATTCAAAAGGAATAGTGAAGCATATATATCATTAATTGGTCCCAAAATTTCTCCAAAAAAGAAAAATTCTGCACTTATTAAGCCCTGAGAAATCTCTACTATGACGCATGAAGAAGAGGAAGCAATGGAACATGATTGATCAAAATTGTAGGACCAGGTGCAACAAATTTCAGTCTCACAAAGAACAAAAAAAAATGAGCTGGAAAATATGATGAATGAAAATAAGGAAGAAATAGAAAAGAATATGGATGTTTTAAAATCATATATGGAAGGTTTGAAAAAGTTTATGCATGAAAGACTTCTTAGTGGTGATAAGGTATTCCATGACACTCAGGATGAGAACAAAAGGAATGTGAATAATGATTTCAGAGACTCCAACTTTGGGTTGAAGACTAACTATATTCCAAAGATTGACATGAGGAAGTTTGATGGCAAGTATACAATAACATAGATACTACAAATGGAGAAATTATTTGATTTACATAATGCACAACACACACAAAAGGTACACAAATTACATCTTTAATTATATTAGAACCAAATCATTTTGTATGGTATCAATGGCTTTGTTATTGTAAATCATTTTTCACTTGGAAAATTTTTAAGGAAGAATTGATAACACATTATGAGGATACACATAACGATAACTTCTTTAGCCAATTGATAAATCACAAACAAAAGGGTTCAATGGTAGAGCACATTGAGGACTTCCAAAGATTGAATATCAAGGTAACTGATATTCTAGAGTAACATTTAAAGGATAACAACCATCATGAGGTTTACCTTTGGGAATTTAATACCTTGGAGAATGCATTCAGGGTGGCAAGAAAATTTGAAATCGAATTTATGGAAACAAGGAGGTCTACCACTCACAACTATAAATATGGAAGTGTTTCCACTCCTAGCCTCCCACAACTGACAAGTTTGACACCGAAACATCTGGAGGAAAAAATAACAAAAGGGATTTCTTATAGTTGTCATAAAAAATACACTAAAGGTCATAAGTGTGCAAGGAAGAAATTATTTTACGTAGATTGTGAAGAGGATGAATAAAATGAACAAGAAACATAAAAAGAGGAATATATACACTAGGAACCAACCCTAGGGGTTGGAAAAGAAGAAATGAATCCGTCCATATCTTGTAATGAATTAGTGGGAATTACTAGTCCTGAAACTCTCAAGATAGAAGGATCTAATTAGAAGAAAATGTTGGGAAAAATACTAAGAGGAGGGGGGGGGGGGGGTGAATTAGTATTTATATCTCACAATAATCATTACTTTTAATTTACTGATTTCTATACGCGACTTTCATTAAAACAAATAGCGTATACACGAGAATCTCTTTATTGAAACTTGCATATGTCTAGAGCTCTTATTATGTAGATAAATATTTACTTAGATCAATGCATCATTCATTCATCTGACATTTAATAAGTAGTAAGCATGTGTAGTAAGAATAGAATAAATCATCACACATAAGAAACACACATGGACACCAAGATTTAAGGTGGAAACCCAAGTCGGGAGAAAACCACCGCTGATGTCGTCTCTGTCTTTAATATTTATTATATAGAAAATTGCTTACAATGTTGTACTGATGCAAAATCATATCAGTACGCAGGAACATGCCTGAAGAAGGTTGCAACCGTCTCTCGTTCTCCAACTGTTACTGGAAGGGAGCTCCAACCCCCTGATCTTGTTTACCATCCACTACTAGAAGGGAGCTACAACCGCCTGAACAGAACACTAGCTTCTATTGGCAGGAAGCTTCGAATTCCATACTGAAGGCTTCAACCTTCAGAACCACTGCAGACCACGTTTCCTAAATTTTCACACTGGATCCAACAACTTCAACACAACTCAATTTGTATATCAACACCAATATTCATAAACCAAACTTTAAACAGAAAACTGATATCACTGTAACCAGATCACAGTAATAAACCCAGACTTCTGAAATAACATGCAGAATCAACTTTAACCCTAATAAAAATGTATGCTACTTCACTTACTGAAACCTACGTATATACGCGCTTTCCTGTGGATGAACCTGCATATAAATCTTTATATACTAAATTTAGGAATATGATTAGACTCAAAACAGATAAGAGACATTCAGGCATACTCTGTCAAATTTACAGACCCCTTATTCAGTCAACAACATCCATCATATTCAATCACCCAGTCATTGATCACATTTATACCTAATCAACTAACAACACATACAATATTCAAACAATCCAGATCTGCATGAAGACTTCATTGACAGACATCAGAAATATAGCAGAAATGATTAGACATTTTCTTCAGCAATCTTCAGAAAAACACTAACTTCCATACGTGCTTTTGCTGAAACGAACTCGCGTGTATATGCGATTTCAACATGATGAACCAATGTATAGATATATAAATATTCAAGACTGCGTAAAATTTCAGATCAACATACTTACTCAGATCATACCCTTCACTTCAGAAAACATGCACCAGATCAAAGATCTAAACATCTCACAAATAGATCATGCAAATACATAGTCATTTCAGTTCTAGAGATCCTGATCCATCTTTGTATCCATAGGTGCATCATTATTTTAGATCTATCAATAAACTAAAACCCATTCCATTAAGATATACTTCAGAGTGAAGTATTCATTCAATATCTATCCACACTCCCTTTTGCACTATGATGTTCACCTTCTTATATAGTTTGAGCCTTTACCAATACCATGAGCCAAAACCACACCAATATCGATGGTATTCTTGGAAGGAATAAAATAGATGACACAACACTCAATAGTGTGGGCTAAAACCATGGTAAGGACCCCTGGTATCATAAAATGAGAGCGCAAAAGACATACACAACTTTGTTTCTTCTTTCCCGCGTGTATACGCGACTTTGCCTAAACAAATCGCATATAGATTCTTAAATATTAACTTTATTTATCTTCTGCTAGAGCTTCTACTAAACCACTGGGCTTCTCCAGAAGCCATAGAATTCATCTTTTACAAGTGAGTTGCCATCAAGGACAACATATGCAATCATAATGAATCATAATGCCAACAATCTCCCACTTTGGACTTGATGGCAACCATGTTGGTGTTTGATCACCACAAGCTGTAGATACGTGAAAGATACATCAACATAAGACATAATCATTATTCAAAAACTAAGATTCTCTCTTCCTTTGACATCAAGAGAAAAGGGCGAACCAATGCACTGTAGATCTGATGTGTACTATATTGACCATGCTCCCCTTGAGCACATGCATAATCTATAGTACATGAATCTATGAACTTTCCTATCACCAAGGATTCATACTTACATTAATGATCCAACCAAGTAGATTTACAAATTTGAACAAGACCATACTTGAATGAATATGACAATCTTTACATCACAGGTCTCAACATGACCTTTACATCAAATTACAAATATGATATTTTATAAACAAGACTGAGGGACCTTAAGAGATAGATTAGAATTCATCAACCAACATAGTGCCAAAAATTCATTATTATCAGCAAGGCTAATGCTCCCCCTAAACCTGTGCATCCTGAACATTTTCAACAATCAATTCATCAAAGCATCTTCATCAAGAAAAAAATATCAAGGAAAGGAAATGTAACTTGAACACTAGAACATCAGATAGATCCCATAAATTCCTGAGCGACAGATCCACACCATATATGACAAAGAATGTTTTGAAGGTTGCCCCATAGATTTTATGACAACAAGATCCATATGCGATTGTATAGGGAGAAACTCGCGTATATAAGTGACTAGGCTTCATGCAACCTGCATACCAAATTTAATCTTCTGAAATCGAACAGATCATATCAGAGAGGCAGAGACAACTCCCAAATTCAGTTTGAGATATTCAAATGCTTCTGTGGGAAGATGTTTAGTAAATATGTCAGCAACTTGTTCTTTAGGAGGAATATACTCCAATTTAATCTTTTTCTCAAACACTTGTTCTCATAAAAAATGATACTTGATAGGAATGTGCTTGGTTTTGGAATGCATAACAGGATTTTTCAAGATATTGATGGAACTTGTATTATCACATAGGATGGAGATGGGAGGAGAACATTTAATTTGAATATATTGTAATGTCTGCATCATCCAAAGAAGTTGTGTGCAACATGATGCAACATCCACATATTTTTCTTCTGCTATAGATAAGTCAATGTAACTTTGGTTCTTGCTGAACCAGGATATTAATGGGGGCCCCATATAAAATGAACCATCACTAGTGCTTTTGCGATCATCAACATTTCCATCCAATTTTACATCTGTGTAAGCATGAAGAGTAAGATCAACATTCTTGGGATACCATAGACCAAAATATTGAGTTCCTTTTAGATATTTGAATATTATTTTTATGGCTTGAAGATGTGACTCCTTTGGATTGGCTTGGAAGCATCCAACAATCCCAACTGCATGCATGATATCTGGTCAAGTCCTAGTTAGATAAAGTAGACTTCCAATCACAGATCTATACTTTGGTTGGTTTACTATGGGAGAATCATCATGAGAACCGAGGTTACATCCAGTCACCATTGGAGTGCTCATAGGTTTACAATCTTCCATCCCATATTTCTTTAGGATATGTTTGAGATATTTTTTTTGTGAGAGAAATATGCCATATTTTTCTTGTTGCACTTGTAAGCCAAGAAAATATGTTAGTTCCCCAAGTAAAGACATTTCAAATTCTTGCTGCATAACCGAAGCAAATTTCTGACTCATGGATTCTTCATTACTCCCAAAAATGATTTCATCAACATAATCAACAATAATTAACAGTTTATTATTCTCAATTTTTGTGTATAAGTTACTCTCTGCAGATCCTTTTGTGAAATCTTGTTGTTGAATATATTTTTCAAGTCGATAGTACCATGCTCGAGGAGCTTGTTTTAGACCATATAGGGCCTTTTTGAGTTTGCAAACAAGCTTTTCATCATTTCCCAAAATGAATCCTTCTAGTTGTTTTATAGAAACTTCTTCTTCCAGATCACCATTGAGGAAGGAAGATTTTACATCCATTTGATAAACCTTGAATTGTTGAAAACTTGAAAATGCAAGAAACATTCTTATGGCTTCAATTTTGGCTAAAGATGCAAATGTTTTTTCAAAGCCTATACCTTCTTGTTGAGCACACCCTTTACAAACAAGTCTAGCTTTGTTTCTAATTACATCTCCATTTTCATTTAACTTATTTTTGAATATCCATTTTGTTCCAATAACATTTGTATCATGAGGTCTTGGAACCAATTACCAAGTATTATTTTTTTCAATTTGATCAGGGTCTGCATTCATGGTCTGAATCCAACATTCATCTTTACTAGCATGATTTACATTCTATGGTTCAATGGTGGATAAGAATTCTAGATAACTGGGAGATCCTACAATATTTCTTCTTGTTTTAATCCCTGATTCCTTTTCTCCCAAAATTTGAGATTTTGGATGATTCTTTTGAACATATCTGGATGGAGCATTTTCTGATATATCTTCTTTTGGTGCTTCATTGGGTTCTACTTCTATATTGTTTTTATTTCATGAGGGAAAATATACATCATCATCATCCTCATTTGTTGTTATTTCCCTTTTGGGAGTTGTGAGAGATTCATCAATTGCAACATCAATACATTCAAAATCTTCCGAAGTCTTTTATTGTAGCATTTGTATTCTTTACTTCTAGAAGAGTAACCAAGAAATATTCCTTCATCTTCTCTAGGCTCAAACGTACCAAGTTTTTCATCATTATTCTTGATAAAAAATTTTCTTCCAAAAACTCTAAAATGCTTCATAGTGGGAATATTACCATACCAGAGTTCATAAGGAGTTTTATCACTGTTTACACGAACATGAGCCTTGTTGAGAATATTTACTGTAGTATGCACTGCTTCTCCCCAAAAGATGTCTGGAGTCCCAGATTCATCAAGCATAGCATGAGCCATTTGCTGAATTGTTCTATTCATTATTTCTGCCATGCCATTTTTTTGTGGAGTTCCAGCTACCAAAAATTGTCTTTTTATGCCATATTGTTCACAGAAATCAAAGAATTCATCTGATATGTATTCTCCTCCTCTCTTAGATCTAAGACATTTGTTTTTTAGTTCTAATTCATTTTCAACCAAAGCTTTGAAGATCTTAAAATTTTAAAATGCTTCATCTTTATGATTCAATAAAATGATCTAGCACATTCTAGAAAAGTCATCAATGAATAGGATATAGTATTGTTCTCCATGAGGTGAATTTTTCCTCACAGGACGACATACATCGATATGTATAAGTTCAAGAGGCTTACTTGTTGATCCTTCTTTGCCATTAAATTGCACCCTGGTTTGCTTATCGAATTGGGATGATTTGCATAAGGTACTTTCGGGTAGAGTGATGTTGGGTAGATCACGAACAACTTCGAGCCTACTTGATTTGCTTATTTGAGAAAAGCTCAAATTTCCCAATCTTTTGTGCCATAACCAATTTTCTATAGATTTACCTAGATAACATTTCTCTTGGCCACCTTTCAATACATATAGATTGCTTGGTGTTCTTATTCCTTTTATTACGGTCTTTCATGTGTCAAGTTCATGAAACACACACTCTATTGAACGAAAGACAACTTCATTTCATTGATCACACATTTGACTCACACTCAACAAGTTATGATTTAATCCATCAACATACATAACATTGTTAGCTTTAACCTTTTCTTTTAGAAAAATAGATCCTTTACCCTTGATGATAGCGAGAGAGTCGTTTCCAAAAGTATCATTATTTTCCTTCTCTAATGCATTGTATGAAATAAGTTTATCTTTATCACCTTTCATGTGTTTTGAACATCTGCTATCAATGTACCATTGATTTTATTCTCCTTCTTCAAATAAAGGTATGTCACAAATTTCAAACTATAAGTCCTTCTTTCTCCATACCTTGGAATTTGTGGATATACGTTCTTTTCGCTGAATTTTTCTCCTGCATTCAGATTCTTCATGTCCAAAGTTATTGAAAAATGAAAATTCAATTTCATTTTGAAGAGGAGAAAAATTATTATAAGTATTCTTCTTTATTCATGTCTCATTTCTTTGCTTTATTGCTTCTCTGGTCATGATGGTTTTGTATGCAACACATTGAGTAGCTTTGTGGCCAAAATTATGACACGAGAAACATTTTCCAAAGAATAAATTTCTGCGATCATAGAACCCTCTAATGTTTACCTTTTGATTGATATTTATGTTATAGTTCATCCTTGAAGTTGAGTGATCATGGTTTACCATGACATTTCCTTTGTTATTTTTCCGAGTGACGAAGATTTGCTGGCTTGTTTTTGCTGCATTTAGATAGCTTATATCTGAGGAGATTTCTACCTGAGAAGATTCACCGATATATCCAAGACTTGTCTTCACAAGAGGAGAGTGTTTAATCTTGATAATTTCATCTAAGGTTTCAAATCCTTCAGCAAATCTAAGATTTAAAGTTTTTACTTTCTCAATTTCTGTTCTTAGACTTACTATTTCACATTCTAATTTCTCATTGAGCTGCTCCTTTTCTATGAGTTGATTCTTTAGAGTATCTATGGATATTTATTTTTCTTCCAAGAATATTTTGAGTTGATTGATTTCTTCAAGAAAATATTTTTCTTCTAAAGCATCCATAAAAGTATCTTTAGCATCAATAGTGTCTTTTTCAAATTCCATGAACAGTCTAATATCTTGATCAGATTCTCCTTCTTCACTATTTGATAGACCATCACTATCTTCATGAGTATAGTAACTTTTTATATGGATAAGTCGTCTCTTATTACATTTTTCTAAACCCGTTCCCCTTTCATGATTATATTTATGAGGACATTTAGCAGCGTAATGACCAACTCTTCCACAAGCAAAACATTTGAAAGGAAGCTTACCTCTGAACCTTCCAATGCCAAGTTGAAGTTTCTTTACAAAATTTACCTCATCTTCTTCTGATACATACCCTGATTCTTTTTGTTCTTCCTTGTCGTCGCCTTTTGCAGTAGCTCTAAAAGCAACTTCTTTGACCTCAGATAGACCTCCTTTCCTCATTTCACACACAGTCAGAATCCCATGAAGTTGAAAAATAGTAAGAGTCTGTAGATCCTTCTTCTCTTCAATAGAAGACACTTTTGACACAAATTTAGGAGTCAAAGATCTTAATAATTTTTCTACTAGAGTGGTGTCGCTTATGAATTCACCCATATTTCTCTTACAATTTACAATCTCATCTAGATTTAAAAAAAAACTAGAAATAATTTCATCTTTATGAATTTTGAGATTTTCGTATTGAATTATGAGAGTTTGGAGTTTCACACTCTTTACCTTGGCCTCACCTTCATAGCTCATAATGATTTTTTCCCATATCTCCTTTGCTGTATTTAACTACATAGCTTTAACAAATTCTGATTCTGTTAGACTTCCCAAAAATGTATTGACAACTTTTGCATTGGTTTCATAGTTTTTCCTTCTGCTGGATCTGTTGGAACTACAGCTAGATATTGGTAACCGCCTTCAACTATATCCCAAAAATATGCTCCAAGAGACTGAAGATAGGATTTTGTCCTTGTATTCTAGAAGACTAAATTTTTTTCGTTGAACAGTGGTGGTCTAATAGATGTTGTTCCATCTTGATTGCTCATCTTAGATGATCTTCCTTCTAGAGATTAAGCTTCTTCAGAAGGACTTGCTCTAATTCCAATTGTTGGGAAAAATACTGAGAGGGGGGATGAATCAGTATTCATAACTCACAATAATCATTACTTTTTCTTTACTTATTTCTGTACGTGACTTTTATTAAACCTAGTGTATACGCATGACTCTCTTTATTGAAACTTGTGTATGTCCAAATATCTTATTATGTAGATAAATATTTACTTAGATCAATGCATCATTCATTCATCTGACATTTATTAAGTATTAATCATGTGCACTAAGAATATAATAAATCATCATACATAAGAAACACACATGGATACAAAGAATTAAGGTGGAAAACCAAGTCGGGAGAAAACCACCACTGCTGTTGTCTCTATCTTCAATATTTATTATATAGAAAACTACTTACAATGTTGTACTGATACACACTCATTTCAGTACACATGTTATCTGAAAATGGGTTGGATAAATTGTTATTCTTTTTAAAAACCTCCCACTCAGTTAAACAAATAAAAGATCTAGCTTATACTTGACATTTACAGAATTTTTTACTTGAAAAAGGTGTATGATTTTTAACTGTTTAAGTGTATTAAGTCCATTTGTTTTTGATGAAATTAAACATGTATAAAAGAAATATAATTCAGCAAATAAAAATCCACACATAACATCAAAATTAATCTAGGAGTTCACCCGAATATTGTGGGCTACGTCTCCTTGAGCTCTTGTCATCTTGACTTGGCTCTTTGGGATTATGGCAAAGTTTTCTTTTGCAAGTTCCACACTTAACTCCAATGGTTAATAAACTGAACCAATGGGATTAGAATACCATATATATCCCTGTCATGGCTTTCATCCCTCCGCAAACAGATCTAAGATCCCTTAGACTTGATTCCTTCTGTCGGTGCACTTGAGCTACCCTGAGCTTCTCTATGGAACTAAATCCTTTAGAATTATTTTTATAGCCTTGAAACCTCACCTAATATCTCCAGCACACATCAGAAACTAAATATAGGTTGATCATTTTCTCAAAACGAGCACTGCATCCCCAAACTAGGCCTACTTCCATAATTGACCCTAGGCTGCCCAAAAATTCCCTGTAGCTTCTCGAGCTCTAGAAGTCTTAAAATGGCTCTGAAAATCCCTTCATTAGATTCATAATGCCAAAAATAGTCAGGATAGACTATTTTTTCACTGAAATTGGCCTCCGGCTGCTCCGATTTCGCCTCCAACACTTGTCGGCACCCCCTGGCACTCGGGTCACTGAAAACTTATCTGATGGGTTCTCGACCTCTAGAAGTCATCAAAATATTTTGAAACCTCCATTAATGTATTCAAAATTCTCATTAAATTCATAAATGACCATTGGTTTGTTTCATAAGGTCTCTAGCTGCCCTAGCTAGGCCCCGAATTGCTGTTGGCAAAAGCTGGCACTAATGGCCCCTTGAACTTCACTGAAGCATCTCGGATTTCAAAATTCCTCTACAGGAACTAAAAGCCACACCATTAGTTCCAAAAAATCTGAAACATCTAAAATTTACTATTGGATTTCTAAAAAAGGCCTCTAGCTACCCTGGCTAGGCCTCAAACTGCTGCTGGTCCATGGTGGCCCCTATAACTTATCTGAAGAAAAAACCTGCTCCAATGTCCTTTGATGGCTCTGAAACCCTCACCAATGAGTCTAGAATGTTGTAGATAGTTGAAATTGACTATTGGCACTCCAAAATTGGGCGAATCTAGGTCAAGATGGAGCCAAAACAAGATTTGTCCAATATACCCAAAAAAGCTTCAGTAATTGTGGAGAACTGGACTTAACTCCAGTTAGATTTGGCATAACTGCCAAAAATGGTGGCTGCTCCAAAATACTGCCAGATTAAACTGGAGCTGAACTTAATGGAAATCTGCAATTAAAGGTCGGTTAAGCGCTTCTTAGAATGGATAAGCACTAATTAGTGTAAACCACCAATTCTGATTTATATCACCCCGTTTAACACTTAATTAAACCAAGTTTAATACATAACCACCAATTCTGATTTATAGCACCTAGTTTTGGGAACTTGGGTGCATGGGGAAGAGTTGACCCTTCTAGGCGCCCCCCCATACGTGCTCATAAACAATAAAGTGTTACAGCGCCACTATCATGTTAAGAACCGTATGTATGGTGGAATGATAAGACTCGGGTGCTCTATGCTTGAGGTATCGCGTTCAATTCCTATGCAGTCCCAAAATTTTGACCACTGTATATGGGCCACATGGCGGCCTCTAGGCCTGCCACGTGGTAGCTCATGATTGGTCTGATTTAAAACATGTGCACCGAATCTGCAAACAACAATGCACCATTTGTCAAGACCTGATTGGTCCAAATGGAATATTTTAGGGAATCTTCCAAGGAATATTCTAGGAATATTCCTGGAATATTATTTTTTTAATTTTCCCAAATCCAAGTCAAACTTGGTCAAAGTCCAAATTTTGTAGTTTACTGGACTTTTAAAACTATGATAACTTCTTCATACGGTGTCGGTTTTTCGAACCGTTCATGGTGCTGAAATTAGGAAGACAAGATCTATCCAATCGCTTAGGTTTGGCACACTTTTGAACACTTTGAATTTTGAGCTATCACTTAGGCCCATGATCCAATTCTGATCACACCTCCCCATTGGGAATATTTTGGGCCCAAAAAGACTGATATATTGATCTGCACAGTAGATGAGAGTACAACACCCTCTTCTTTTCAGCCTCCATACACTTGCATTGCATGTCTAGTGCCTTTGAACCACAACTTGAAGGTAGTCGACACTTCCCTTCCTCGATGCACTTGTCCTCCTGTCAAGAACTGTATTCCTTGCACTCACTTAGAAATTTATGGCGAGAAATTTACAGAAGGTAACTGAACATCACTTCCTTGATCATCGATCCAAGGTGGCTCAAACAAACGTGAGATTACAATATAAATACATGCATACCTGACTGAAATTTGCATATGTACAAATGAATGCATGTCTTACTGTGTCAAGAAGTCAAACCACTTCTTACCAACCCACTTCCACGACGAATTTTGCTACTGCAAATCTTCTTCATGTGAAACATCTGTTCTCACATCAATGATGGAATCCTTGGTTCCACTTTCACCAGTCTTTCTGTCCTCTTGCCTCATGTGCTTAGGACAATTAGTTGGATGCAATGTTCAACATTGGGAAACAACATGTCCCCTCTTCTGGAAACGTGTGCAAGTATTATGCACCTTATTTGAAAGTTGCCTTTGCTTCATTTGCTTCTTGTATGCCTTCATCCTATTCTAGCATCTCAAAACATCATGGTTAAACATACCAAAATATGCACAACAATTCTTTCTTCCATTCAAGCATGAAGAATTTTCATGCCTTGCAGAAACATAATCAACTTGACTATGGGAAGAATTATACCTCACATGCTGCTTTGCATATCCATCCTTTTTGCCTTCTTGAGGAGATGAACTAGTATAGGTTCCAGCTTTCCTTTGAAGACTAACATTAGTGTTCATGTCTTGAAAACTGTCTGAACTTGCATGCTAGCCATAAGCTACATGTATACAATATTCTTGTTGCAACATAGGCTTCAAATAATGGAAATCAACTTGAAAAAAAACTTGACATGTTTGTGTATTAGAACTTGGAAAAAAAGTTCTCTTTGAAGTTGCCTCACATGTCTTCATGGCTTTGGATTTTTCGCCATTAGATTGCACATAAGCAAGACCAAATTTCTTAGGTCGTTCCTCAACTAAAATAGGATCAACCATGCCTTATGCATGTTTTCCTAAATCCTTACCTTCATATCCCATTTTAAACATTAACTTGGACCCTATACATCTAGTGTGCTTTTCAAATGAACCAACAAATCTTTCTGAAGAGGAAACTGCAGAGAAATTTGAGTGAATTACCTCTGCTTCACGCATGTTCTTGGTCAAAGCCTCTTGGGCTTGATGGATCTACATCTCCATATCATGCAATATTTGAAAAATTTCTTCCTTCTCTTGCTTCATAACAAACAATTGCTCATGAAGTCCAGTGCTTTCTCTCCTATCTTCAAATAGAATCTGCACCATGTCAGTCAATATGTAGAATTCATGCTTCATGTCTTCATCGAAGAATCTTGTGAAGGAGGAGGATTTGGAAAACTCAATTAAGGAAGTTGTCATCATGAATATGAACTAAATAACTTCAAAAAAATTCACAAAGCTTTCAAAAACAATTGACAAATATTTTGAACAAAAATGGTTGTAGAGTCAAGTTCTTATTCAAATAACATTTTGCAAACAAACCCTTTTCTGCTTCAATGGTTGCCTTGAGGTCCTTTGGGTAAGGAAGCTGCCTTCAGCCCTTTCTTCCTTCTTGTCCTCTTTTGGACTTAGCTAACAATGGCTTTCCCTTCACCTCTAGCAAACTCAAGCAACAGTCAGTTTGAAAACAGTCAAACAGTCAAGTTCTTATTCAAATAACATTTTGCAAACAAACCCTTTTCTGCTTCAATGGTTGCTTTGAGGTCCTTTGGGTAAGGAAGCTGCCTTCAGCCCTTTCTTCCTTCTTGTCCTCTCTTGGACTTAGCTAACAATGGCTTTCCCTTCACCTCTAGCAAACTCAAGCAACAGTCAGTTTGAAAACAGTCAAACAATCAAATCCTTTGCACTATTTAAACACCTTAGTCAAACAAGAAAACTATTGATCTGTTAATAAATAAACCAAGTGCTCCAATACCTACCTGATCTGAAAATGGGTTGGGTAACTTGTTATGCTTTTCAAGAACCTCCCACTCAGTTAAAAAAATAAAATATCTAAGTTATACTTGACATTTGCGGAATTTTGTACTTGAAATAGGTGTATGATTTTTAACTGTTTAAGTGTCTTAATTCCATTTGTTTTTGTTGAAAATAAACATGTATAACAACAATATAATGCAGCAAATAAAAATCCACACATAACAGCAAAATTAATCTAGGAGTTCACTCAAATATCGTGGGCTACGTCTCGTTGAGCTCTTGTCATCTTGACTTGGCTCTTTGGGATTATGGAAAAGTTTTCTTTTACAAGTTCCACACTTAACTCCAATGGTTAATAAACTGAACCAATGGGCTTAAAATACCATCTATATCCCTGTCATGGTTGTCATCACTCTACAAACAGATCTAGGCTCCCTTAGAATTGATCCTTATTTTGGTGCACTTGAGCTACCCTGAGCTTCTCTATGGCACTAACTCCTTAAGAATTATTTTTCTGTCCCTGAAACCTCACCTACTATCTCCAACACACATCAGACACCAAATATAGGCTGATCATTTGCTTCAGAAGCCATATAATTCATCTTTAACAAGTGAGTTTCCATCAAGGACAACATATGCAATCATAATGAATCATAATGCCAACAGAAAAAGGTAATAGTACCCATAATTTTATTCATTGTAAGATAGCCAATGATTTGAATTGATTTCTATATATAGCACCAAAGTTTCAGGTGATGGTTGCAAATGGAGGAGCTATAAATTTCTCAAGGAAGTGCCATAATATAAATCTAACCATGAGGGAATATGTATTGAATAGTTCAATGCTTTTCATTCCGATGGGTGGTGGTGATTTTGTATTAGGAGTCCAATGGTTACAATATTTGGTGACGATAAATTTTAATTTTCAAGAACTTTTCTTGAAAATTTTCTAGGAAGGAAAGGAAATTGAATTAAGGGGAATTGCAAGGAAACTTGGGAATATAATCAACTCTAATGGAAAGAAATTTTTTTCAAAAAAGGAACAATGAGGGTAAATTACAAAATTATGCTCACTAGATGTTCAAACATCTAAGTCATCCATTTCTTCACATATCCAATGAGCCCTTGACCATCATTGAAAGGTATTTGATATTCTCAAAAATATCCCACCTATTCGCAATCATGATCATGCTATTCATTTGGTTCAAAGAAGTGTTCCTGTAAACATCAGACCTTACAAATATACCTATACCCAAAAGAGTGAAATTGAATGTATGGTTGCGGGAAAGCTATATGTAGGTATAATTCAAACTGACTAAGGTTATTTCTCCTCTCCAGTAGGACTGGTGTGCAAGAAGGATGGATAATGGTGTTGTGTCCAGATTATAAAGAGTTGAACAAGATCACTATTAAAGATGAAATTCCCATTCCTACCATTGATGAATTATTGGATGAACTACATGGAGCAATTCACTTCACCAAGATGGATCTCCATTCATGATATCAAAAGATTAGAATGAAGCAAAATTAATTCCTAAAACAACATTTGGAACTCATGAAAGTCATTTTGAATTTTTGTTCATGCCTTTTAGCCTTACTAATGAACCTTCCACATTTCAAGGTTTAATGAATTCCACTTTTAAACGTTTCCTAAGAAAATTTGTGTTCGTATTTTTTGATGATATACTAATCTACAACAAATATTAGAAAGAGGATGTTCAACATGTTGACAGGGTTCTCAAACTATTGGAAGAGAAACAATTGTACGAAAACCTTCCAAATGTTTCTTTGTATGAAGGAACTGGAATATTTGGGTCATATTATATCTCATGACTGTGTTAAAGTATACCCTAAAAAAATTAAAGCCATCAAGGAATTGAAAATTCCCACAACCTTAAGCAATATTAAAGGATTTATTAGGTTGGCGGGGTATTATTGCAATTTTGCTAAGATTTATCAGAAAACAAAAACACCCCTAACAACAATACTGAAGAAAGATGTAGTTTTTTGGACTCCAGAAGAAACTAAGGCATTAGAAGAAGTTTCAGCCTAAAAGTGGCCTCCTAACGAAAAATAATATAATAATAGGAAAATAATAAAATAAGAGTTATGGATTTTGGAGGCAAAATAAGAAAATTACTCTTTTGTATTGTAATTTTGGCTTATCTACTTATAGGTTTGCTCAAATTTTCAAGTATAGACACTCGTTGGATGTGGAATTAAATTCTACATCCAATGAGTACTCATTATGCATAATTTTGAGAAGACCCACATTGATAAAATTGAAGACGCATTAAAAAAGCATGTTGAATATGTTTTTTTAATGTATCTTCAATTTTTATCAATGTGAGTCTTCTCAAAAGTATGCATAATGGGTACTTGGTGGATGCATACTTTAATTTCACATACTGTAGGAATTTACAGGGTAAGTTCCTTAGATCAAGAACCAAAGGTCACCACTCACAAACAGATCACAAATCAGTACGCCATTATAATCACGTGGTTAAAATCCTCAAAGAGGGAAACAGTCCACGGCCTGAGCCAACACGGCCACTGTTTCTCTCATAAACGGTTACCGAAAAAATGACCTTCCATGCTATTTAAATAGAGATCATGGGCCAATAGGGTGTTAAGCCATGGATCAAGTTTCGTTAATACCGAGGTGAGATATAACCGTCGGATCACTACAAATCGTGACCGTCGGATTATAAGTTACAAATGTACATGGTAAAGAAACACACTTTACCTAACTCTACACTAGACTAAGTTATTCTTAACTATTTCCTATGTGTCGGAATGTCCTAACATCCCCCCTTAAGAACAACTTGGGATAGGATTGAAGGATTTACAAAGGTGACACAAAAGGAGCCTATTTCCTATGTGTCGAAATATCCTAACATCCCCCCTTAAGAACAAATTGGGATGGGATTGAAGGATTTACAAAAGTGACACAATAGGAGAAGGAAGGAGGCATTAGAGCCTATCCCCCCTTAATGACAACTTTCCTGAACTCCAAGCATGGATCAAAGTTTGGTAAACTCCACTTCTATGAGAGCCTTTGTAAAGATATCGGCTACTTCATCATTGGTCAGACAATACTACACTTCAAGAACATGATCATGAATGAGCTTTCTGATGAAGTGTATGGGGAGTTCAATGTGTTTCATACGCTGATGTTGAACTAGATCTTTACATAGCTGAATGGCACTTTGATTATCAAACCAAAGTGTAGTTGGATGCTGTTGATGCAGGCCAAATTCAGACAGGATCTGGCGAAGCCACATGGCTTCCTTGCTGGCTTCAACTGCACCACGATACTCTACTTCTGTTGAAGAAAGGGAGATGGCACTTTTTTTCTTACAAGACCAAGTAATAGGTCCTGAACCAAGAGTGAATACATATCCTGCAGTGGACTTTCGATCATCAGGGTCACCAACTCAATCAGAATCAGTGAAACCAATCAAAAAGGGAGATACTCCTGCATTGTAATGAATCCCGAACTGAACTGTACCTCGAATATATCGAAGTATTATTTTAGCTGTTTTCCAGTGACTTTCATGAGGTTGGTGCATAAACCGAGCGACAAGACCAATGACAAAGGAAAGGTCAGGACGGGTATGGGTTAGATACAAAATTTTACCAACAAGTTGACGGTATAAGGTAGCATCAACTTCAGGGGTAGTACAGTTGACTAAAAGCTTGACTCCAGACTAAAAGGGAGAAGGGGCAGGCTTACAGTCTTCCATGTGAAAGTGGTGTAGAAGATCACAGGCATACTTGGACTGAGAGAGGGTAATGCCTTCCTTGGATTGCAAGACTTGAAGACCAAGGAAATAATGCAAGTGTCTTAAGTCTGTCATTTCAAACTTCTTTTTGAGGCTAGACTTCACATGGTTTATATGGTTTGGATCACTACCAGTAAGGATAAGATCATCAACATAAAGAACAAGGATGGTGAAGGAATTACCCACCTTCTTGGTGTAGACGGTGTTGTCAGAATGACACCTAGAAAAGCCATTATCTAATAGAAATCTATCCATTTTGGCATACCAAGCCCGAGGAGCTTGTTTGAGACCATAGAGAGACTTCCTAAGGTGACAAACAAGGCTAGAGTCTTTTTGGATAAAGCCAGGGGGTTGTTCCATGCAGATTTCTTCATGTAAATCTCCATTTAAGAAGGCAGATTTAACATCCATCTGATGGAATTCCCATTTAAAGGAAGCAGCAAGGGAAAGAAAACGGCAGATAGAATTCATTTTTGCAACAGGGGAGAAGGTTTTAGTATAGTCAATGCCTTCAACTTGTGAAAATCCTTTAGCGACAAGATGAGCTTTATGTCTATCCACTTTTCCATCTGGTCCAAACTTTTTTTTGTAAACCCATCTGCATCTTACAAGTTTTCTTCCTTTTGGAAGAGGAACAAGATCCCAAGTATCATTTGCCAATAAGGAACGATATTCTTCATTCATAGCTTCATCCCAAGCTGGATGACTAGAGGCTTCTTCAAAGGTTTCTGGATCAGGATTTTCTAGAACTTGAGCCAACAAGGAAGAAGCTCTTTTGAACTGAGAACGTGTACGTCGTCAATCGACAGGGTCACTTGCAAGAGAACCTACTGCATCTCGAGTAGAGCGAACCCATCTTGGAAGCGGTGGAGTATAAGGACCAATTTCACGAGGTAGAGGAGGATTGTCATCCTCGCTGTCATCATCTGAACTAGAAGGAATGCTATTAAAAATAGAAGAGAGAGAGAGAGAGGTGGCACATATGCCAAATCAGTCTTGCAGGCCAAAGGTGGCACACCCACCGAACTAGGCTCGTAGGCCGATATATTTTCATAAAACTTTACATCTCTTCTAATGATTATATTTTTGGATTTTGGTTGAAGAAGTCTATATCCTTTGACATCTTCAGAATATCCAAAAAAAATACATTTTTCACTCTTAGGTTCTAAGGCTTTATGTTTCGCATCTAGAATATGGGCCCAAGCATCACTTCCAAAAACACGAAAGTGACTTACATCGGGTTTGATTGAGCTCCAAGCTTCTTCTGGAGTTATATTCTTTAAAACCTTAGTAGGAGTGTGATTTACTATGTAATTTGCACAGTTAATGGCTTCTGCCCAAAAATTGAGACCAAGTCCTTTATATTGAAGCATACAATTAGCCATTTCTTTTAGATGCTATTATTCTTTCAGCTACACCATTTTGTTGTGGAGTATATGGAACAGAATTTTGCAATTGAATGCCATACTCAGTGTGGAATTTGATAAATTTGTTGTTAACATATTCTCCACCATTGTCTGATCTTAACTTAAGAATTTTATGTCCATATTGTTTCTCAACAAAGGCCTTAAAGGCCAAGAACATGTTAAAAAATTCACTCTTGAGTTTTAAGAAATATATCCAAGTGCGTCCAGAAAAATCATCAATGAAAGTTAAGAATTACTTGCAAACAAAGAAATAAACAACATGAAGTGGACCACATAAATCACTGTGCATAAGCTGCAAAGGGGCTGAAGCGTGCCAAGATGCACGTTTGTCAAAACTATCCCGATGATGTTTTCTGAGTACACATTCAGAGCAAACACCATCTCGGCAAGATACCATAGGAAGGCCTGTCACCATATTTTCCTTACATAGAGTTTGAAGAGAGCGATAGTTTAAGTGACCAAATCGCTTATGCAAAAGTTTACTCACATCATCATTATGAGCAACAAAATAGAGGGAATACATGATGACCCAAAGTTTTCAAACTTATACAACCTTGTGGAATCATCAGTAATGCCAGTAGCTAAAATATGTTTAGGATCTTTGAGGTCCTTGATTACAACATCATGAGGTGAGAATTCTACTATTTTCCCTTCACCTGAATGAGTTACCTGATAAACAGATAGAAGGTTGCATGACAAGGTAGGAACACATAGTACATCATTAAACTAACCATTATCTAGATGAATGGTTCTAGATCTTACAACACTAAGAGATCTATCATCACCAACATAAGTATGTTTGGTGTTACAATCATTTAAAGAAGAAAACATGGATTTATTTTTAGCAATGTGGTAAGAAGCTCCAGAATCAATGAGCCACTCATGAGAAGGAGAAGAAGAAGATACATTTAATGCATAACCAGATCATGATGCTTGAAAAACGCAAGAAGAAAGTGCCATGCCTGAAGATGAAGGTGAAGAGTGCTCCAAATTGATGTTGTGCTTCTTCATTGCTGCTTCTAAGGCTTCCATCTTCTTAAAACATTTGGACTCTATATGGCCATCCCGATTGCAAAAGTTGCAATGTCTATCTGTCTTCTTCCCTTTGTTTTGATTGCCTTATTATTTTGGTGATTTGATTTTTCAGTTTGCGGCTGAAATTGCTTAGGGCCCTTGTTTGGTTTAGGACCATATTTGTTAGGATATGGCTTCTTGGGATTCTTTTGATATGGTTGTTGTTGGGCTGCTAAGGCTTTCTTAGAACCATTTCTAGCAGTGATAAGACTAAGGTGTAAAATTTTTTCTTGTTCTCTTATCAAAGAATCGCAAAAGGCATCAAAAGAGGGATTGTTGTAGGTGGTTCCTGAAGAAATGATGGCTTCTCTTGTAGAATGGAAGGTGGAAACAAATACAGAGTATGGAGGGCCAAGCTTAGAAAGAATGCAATAGATGAGGCTACCATTGTCCTTTTTGATCTTACAACCTTCTAAAAGAATTTTGAGGGTCTTGAATTTGGACAAAAAATCTTCAATGGAGGAGAAATTATTGGGGTCCAAAGTAAGCAACTCATTTTCAAGATGGTGGGCCCTGATTTGATTTTGAATGCCAAAAAAAGTTTTTAGCTTTTATAGGGCTTCATCAGGGGTGTCAATGTCAAGGATATGAAATCGAAGATCTTGAGCAATGGAAATTCCTATGAAACCTTGTGCTTGATCTTGTTTATTTTCCCATTTAGCATCTTTATCATCATCAGAAGGTTTAGTTTCTTGTCCTGTGGCTATTATATAAAGCCCTTTACTTCTAAGTATATCTACCATGTGAGGTAGCCATTGGAAATAATTGGTGCTGTTAAGAATAACTGGGCATGCACTTTCCATTTAAAAAAAAACCTGATGTTGAGAAAAACTGAAAATAACTACAATAGAAAGATCTCGAAAAATTAGGCCATTTGAAAAAAACGGCTCAAAAAATGGCTCCCGAATGAAGAAGTTATTCCTTTTGAAAAATCTGAGTTGTAGATGCTGAATAGTTACGGAAACGAGATGAAGGGCGGCTTTAAAAAAAAAAATTCTGCCCCTTTGAACAATTTTTTTTTACAAAAGAAACTTGAGAAGGAGACTTGAACCCAAGACCTCTATTCTCATAAACTAACCCCTCACCAAGTGAGATAGTAAAATGATCACGTTATTGTATGAAAGGAGGAAGGGTTTTTTTTTTTACTCTTCGATGTGCGTGCCTTTTCCTGCACAAAAAAACACAAAAACCGAGAGAAAAAAAGAAATGCAAAGCCTTACGACAAAATTTTAGATTTTAGGTTAGCTTTACCAACAACTATCACTTTTTTTACTATTTTTGATTTCCCGAGATTGCACAAAGACGCAGGGAAAGAGCATACGTAGCAAAAAAAATCCCTTTTTCATATTTCTAATTTGTCGAGATCACACGCAGTGCACAAAAAAGAGCATACACAGAGAAAAGGGTATAGATCTAGAAAATAAATAAAATTTTAATGCCGAAAATAAACAAAAAAACAAAAATAAGCAGAACTATTAACAAATATAACTGCAAAATAGATGCTTTATACCTCTAGATCTAAACTGTCATAACTTGGGTAGCCGGAAACCTTTTCGCATGAAAAAAAGGCGTTCCAAACTATAACAGATGCTCTGGATACAACTGAGTAGTTCTCCAAGCCCAAAAATGTTTAGAAATAGTAGATCTATAAAATGGCATTCGCATGTAGTCAAACCGGCTTCGGATTTTGATCAACAATGGACGCGACCCTCAAAATAGCTTTGATACCATGTAGAGGTTTTCCCTTACACAAAAACTCGCAAGTATTGATAAAATTACAAGCCAGTAACTAGGATCCCCAGGGTGGAAATTATGGATTCCATAGAGGTGTGGTGATTACTCCAACAATTTTGAGGCATCAAATGACATTTTTTTGGGGTTAAACTTTGTCGCTTTATCCCTACACCCATTTTCCTATTCTACACACATAGAACTTTCTAATGATGCAAGAATCACATCAATGTATGTGAAAGTTATGCCACTCAAAATTTTAACTTCTTGTTTTTTCCACCATAATTCGAGAGGATGCCACGTCATCCCCCATTATTCATGAAAAATGGGATAGCAACATGATTATGATGTAGAAGACTCTAGAAGAGTCTATATTTTAAATCTGGTTAAGAGTTGAAGTAGTCAAACTTGAGAAAAAATTTCATTTTTCGGTTCTTCAACTTTCTACAAACTATAACAATTTTTTTGTTTAGAATTTCATTTTGCGATAAAAATAGAAGTTGTCAGAAATTTTGTTAGCTTTCTATTACTTATTTTTTGAAATTTTTTTATGCAGATTTGATATGTCAACTTAGCATTTCTTTGAGTGTGTGTTTCTTAACAATCAAAGGATTCATAAGAATTCATGTTATGACGCAATGTTGTATTCATTGAAAATTTGTGTTTTTGAAAAAAAAAAATTTGTTACAACAATCTAGACAGAGTCTACTTTGTTTTCGTCATATTTACAAAGCTAATGGATGCATATCATAATTACTAGAATTTTTTGAATTGTTCCAATACGAAAAACTGCGTATTTTGGATATGTTTCGCATTGCAAGAAATTTCTTAACATATAAGTTATAAACTAAAAATCTAAAGCTACCAATTAGAGACGATGGACCAATGTAATGCCCCATAATTTTTTCAATTTTTTTTACAATGTATTTTGGGAGATACAAAATTTTTATTTCACTGAATCACAATGACCCTCAGAAATTGTTTGCACCCATTTTATTAGAAAAATAATTAAAATTAGTAAACGTTTATGAAATTCCATAAAAGTTATATTTCTTGAAAGTAGATTCAATTCTGAAAATGCTTGTCTTGGTTCCGACAGTTAATTAAAAACCTTTCATGGAGTTTAATCAGTCCAAAGTTGCAGAAACGTATTGAGAGCCTGGTGTTTGCGTAACTAGTGATGCGTTAGTTTGGCCGAACTTTGAATAAAAGTTCGGCCGAACTATGTTTTGCGCCGACGGCTCGTTAAGTCTAACGAATTAATAGTTCGGCCGAACTTTTAATCAAAAGTTTGGCTGAACTTTTGTATAATTTTCCGCCGGATGGAAAATTTTGCGGAGCCCCTACTAAAACACATTTTGCGGCAATATAAATTGCCACGAAATCATTCATAATTTTCGCACATTTCGCACATTTCATTTGATTTTACAAATTTTTTGGTTTGGGTTTAAAAAAATTTCTTCAAATTTTGGATTTAAGAGCATTTGTTGGAAGCAGACTTATTTTGCAAAGAATTGTTTTGGGTTTAAAGAATTTTCTTGGAGGACATTTCTTGGAGGTGGCCTGATTTTGCAAAAAATTGTTTTGGACTTAAGGAATTTTCTTAGACGTACATTCAAAGGACATTTCTTGGAGGTATGTACATGTTTTGAGTTGAAGTAAATATTTTGAGCTTCGTTTCATTTTTATAAGACATTTTTTTCTCGAATTTTTTAAAGTAAGTGTTTTGGATTGGAGTATGTATTTTTTGCAAAAAATTTAAAATGAATTTTTTTAAATTAAATCTTTTGTGATGTTTTTTCTAATTGAGTTATTGTCTAATTTTTTGAACTTCATACCCTATTATCATGGGAAATCGAAGGACTTGTGCAAGAAAATATGATCGAAAAAGAGACCCTGAGGAACGTAGAGAAGAGACGAGACAATCTCGCAAAAGGAAGTTAGAAGCCCTCTCAAATATTGAAGAGGAAAATCAACCTCAAGAAGAAATTGAAGTAGGTATGTAAATGTAAATATTATGATCTATTGATATATTTAAAATTTTCCTAGTGTAAAATGTGAAGCTTAATTTTTATTTGATGAACTAATTTGAAAAATATTTTGTTTAATGTAAACAGACAGAGATATTCCTCAAAACATTGATGATGAGATACAAAATTTTGAAAGTGAAAGTGAAAGAGATATTGAACCAATGATTGAAGATGGTGAAAATATTAAAAGAAATCCAAATAAAGAAATTGAATCACAAGGTATGTACATATATATATAATATATATTAAACACATGCACGTATTATTGAAATTATAGATATATTTATTAATTTAGTTATTTATTGAATATGTACTATTTTTTCGAATATGTACAGATGAAATCACTATCGATAATGAGATGTTAGAAAATGTTGACACTCACACATATGGAGATAAAAAAACCTGACCATGCTATACGATATCGTGTTAACTGCATTTTTGAAAAGTATTTCTTAAATGAGCAGGTGACAGTTCAGGCTCAAATGTTGAAAGGTCTCTTATCATTAAGGAAATTAAAAGAAGCTACGACACTACTGGGTATTCGAAAATCAACCAAAGATAAAAAAATGAAGGAAGATGTGATAAAAAATATGAGTAGTGCTATAAAATCAATTAAGAGATCTAGAGAGAAAGATGTTTCAATTGTACGTAGAGGAATACAAATGGCAATGGTTTCATCAAGTACTAAAGAGAATCGTTTGGTAACATCTATGGCACGAGCACTGGGAACCTCGTGAAAAACTTTGCACAAACATCGGAAATTTCGGCTGCAAATAGATGTAAATGATGAACTCGCTTGTTGGAGAGCTATTTGTAGGTAACCATACAAAGATAGACTTGGAGAAAATGTTAAAAAAATAATATATGAATATTGGAAGAACAATTCGCGTGTTTCGCCAACTGCAAAGCATGTGATGCGAAGAAGAATAACACGAAATCAGTACGAAGAACATGAAAAATATTTCTTGGAAACCACTCAGATAGAGTTATTCAACAAGTTCAAAGAAGAGAATCGTGAAATTCATGTTTCAATCAGTGCTTTTGTTCAACAAAAACCATGGTATGTAAAACCTATCACCGTACGCGACACTTGTTGTTTCCATTATCATGTGGAATTTGAGTTATATTATGACACATTCCTTGATTTCGGTAGAACATTATGGAAGGATTCACCTCCTCCTTCCACTATCCGTGAATTCATATCTCAAATTCTATGTGAAAGAGAAAGCGATGAACTATTTTACAAAAAGAAATGTGTTGGTGGTAAAAAATGCGATGATTGTGGAAATTTGAATAAATTTCAAAACAAATATCATATTGATATAAATGATCAATCATTGTCCAACATGAAAGTGAAATGGAAGAGATATGAATATATCGGTACATCGATTCAAGGTGCAAATAGTGTTAAAAGAATCGAATTACGAGAAGACGAAATTTTTCTGGTAGACTTTTTGAGAAAGTTTGAGGCAAAAATTTACAAATACACCAAGCATTTCCATAGAGCTCGATGGCAAGACTTGCAATTCAAAAAATCTCGTGAAGTTTTTCCACCAGGGACCATTTTGTCAGTGATTGATTTTGCAGAAAACTACACATTTGTTCCACAAAAAGAAATTCAGAGTGAATACTATCATTCTGACCAAGTCTCCATGCTCGTCCATATTCTATATAGACATGCTGAACAAAATTTCGATCATATAGAAATCACGAGTGAAAATCGACATATCATTAAAGAATATCACTTTTATATCAGTGACGATCGTACACATGATACATGTTTTGTACAACATTGTTTTGGAAGAATTTATGATTCATTGAAAAATCGTGGAATAACATTAAATGAACATTGGATATGGTCAGACGGATGCGCAGGTCAATTCAAATCTGCACGATCATTTTTTTGGTTGTGTTGTCTTCATAAGAAAACCTGCATTAAACATTGTTGGAATTTCTTCGAGACTGGCCATGGAAAAGGAGAACATGACGGTGCGGGAGCATGCATAAAATGAGTACTTCGAAGATATCAAATGAACCACTCTGCACGCCGATTTGTGAACGTTGAAGAAGTTGTTCAATGGTGCATCGCTGCTCTAAGCCATGAGAAAAACCCATCAAGAGAAGTGCGAAGGTACATTCAATTTAATTTATATTGGAAATCTAATTTTAAACATTGTACATTTATCATGCAATTATTATTTTTAATTGTATTTTGATATCATATTTACAAATTCTTTTTCTAATTTTCCATATAAAGGTTTTTCTGGCATATTGGAATCGAAGACGTAGATAGATCAATTGGAAATGACGTTGAAACAATAAAAGGGACTCGAAAATTGCATTCAATTCAAAAAAAGTCATCCAGAAATGTGTTTGCATTGGATAAAAGAAAATATTCTTGTTTTTGTGATGTTTGCATAGACAACACAAAATCCAATGACGTTTGTGAAAACAAAATGTATGTGAATGATTGGAAACATAGAGAGCTAAATACAAAGGGCAAAATGTCTGTTGCACTGTTTGAAGAAATACAATTAGAGGAAACTACAATATCATCCGATGGTGATCGAGTTTCTGATCTTGTTAGAGAAGGTAACATTTGAATTACTTTCTAATGATTTAAAGATCTAGAAATAAATTTAAATATGCATAATTTTGTTAAATTTATTTTATTGTGCAGGAGATGTTTTTGCTGTAATTTCACCTATTGACAATGATGAAAATGTGAAGTATTATTTGATGCGTTGCACTGAACGAAAAATGAAATTATTACAAGACTATAATGATCACGGATTTCAGTATGACAGAGGGTCTATTATACTGAAAGGTTATTTTTTTAGACAAACTCATCAAAGTGGAGACTTTGTTTACTTTGAAGACTATGAACCTGATTCCATAAGTTGTCAATATAGTCACTTGGTGTGTGCAGCACACATAAAGTTGATAGAAGTTCAATCAAAGAAAAAATCAAAAATTAAGAGATGGAAAATCTCAAAATCCGATCATGAACGGATTATTGAAGATGGAATTCCATTAGAATTTTTTTGAGTGAATTTTCCAACAATTTATTCTCTTTGGATTAAATATGTTTTAGAACTTCCAGTACTCAACTAAAAATTGAGTTGCTTATGTTATTTGTGCAAGTGTTTGCACATGTACAAATTGTTTTGGTACAAGCACGTGCTCTAGTATCAACTGAAAGTAGATTTTCTATACATGTGCATTGATGAAAAATGTTATATGTATTGGATATATATGTGTGTGTGTGTGTGTGTGTGTGTGTTCTAGAATGAAATTAATTTTTCTAGTTTTACTATGTGCATTGATGAAAAATTATTTACGTACTCAATATATATGTTCTAGAATGCAATTAACTAGAACTAGTTTTTCTATGTGCATTGATTAAAAACTAGTTGGATTTTTTGGTAAAAAGTATGGAAACAATGTAAATAAATCATCTGCAGTATAGGTTTTATGAAAATTCCTTTCAGACAAGAGACTCGGAGCAATTCTCCAACTTTTGGTGGGATTTGACCCACATCTCTAATCTGATTGAAAATCTAGTACAAAATTTGCTTGTCCAATGGTCGGATATGTTCAATGTGCATTGATGAAAAATGTTACTTGTCTTGGATAGATATGTTCTAGAATTCACAATTAATTGTTCCAAGTAGTTTTTCTATGTGCATTGATGAAAAACTAGTTGGATTTTTTGGTAAAAAGTTTCAACAATGTAAATAAATCGACAAGGCTACCTATTTGAGTGCATTAACGACATTGACCCAAATTTAACAAACATATATATGTACTAGAGACTTATATTTCCAATCAAAATTAAAGGGATAATTTGTACATATATCTACTTCTTTAAACTCTATTTTCAATTAGAGCTCAATTGATAGATGGTTAGTTGCATTGAAAAGCTATGTTCTTCCTATTGGAAATTTTTTCATTCAAACAAAACTACATGGAGAGATCAAAAGCAATCTTAAAATTCCAAATGTACTTCAACCATCCAAAAGGGATTTGTGCAACATTACTTGACATGACATGCCAATTATAGTGAACAACTATCCAATAGAAACATTTAACATTATATACCACATGTGCCAAATGTAGATTGAAACCATCCAAAACTTTAAAATTTCAAAACTTTTGATAATATATCGTGCAACATTAAAAAATTAAACATCACATGCGAAATGTAGATTGAAACCATTCAAAACTTGAGTTTAAAAAACTTTTTGATTATATATAAATCGTTACTTCACATGCCATGCCAATTATAGTTCAACTAGATCCAATAGAAACATTTAACATTATATACCACATGTGCCAAATGTAGATTGAAACCATCCAAAACTTTAAGTTTTAGAAACCTTTTGATTATATATCATGCAACATTAAAACATTAAACATTTAAAGTTCATTAAATATCACATGCAAAATGTAGATTGAAACCATCCAAAACTTGAGTTTTAAAAACTTCACATGCCATGCCAATTATAATTCAACTATCCAACAAAAACATTTAACATTAAATATCACATGCTAGATGTAGATTGAAACCATCCAAAACTTTTAACTTTTAATTTAACAAAAAAATATAGATCACAACATTACTTCACATGCCAAATGTACTCCAAGCATCCAAAACTTAAATTTTAAAAACAAAACAAATTATAACACATGTCATTACATAACATGCCAAATGTAGTTCAGATGAAAACATTACTTCACATTCACATGCGAAAAGTGCTAAAACCATCCAAAAATTAAATAAAACAAATTATATTAACAATGTAATAAAATATGTCCAAAAATTGTAGATCTCACAAGTATCAAATTGTATCAAGTTTAACAAATTTTAAGACCATCTAAATCTTGAAATCAAATCTACAAATCATGTCCATCAAATAGAGATGGATCTAGCGTCTTTCCTATCAGGGTCTCAATCCGCGCCCTATCATGTGAAGCATCATGGGAAACCTACATACACAATGCACATGTACTTGAACATTAAAATTTGATGTTTTAAAAATAAGTGAGAATATATATATCTAGAACTTCATGTAAAAAACAAAATATAACAAAAAATCATGCAATACCTCATGAGGTTCCCTCTCCATTTGATGAACAAGTTTACGCCCCCATAGAGACATACGGCGGTAAACTATACAATATATATATATATATATATATATATATATATATATATATATATATATATATATATATATATAAAACTTTTAAATGAAAATGCACGTGTACATATATAAACTTATTTTCAATAATATTAAAAAAAAAAATTAAAGACAACTTGTTCAAATGGTGTGGATGTTCCTATCTCCATCTTAGGTACGGATTAAAGAAATATTTTATAGGAACCTAGGTAAATTTTTTAAATAACTCAAAATATAGATCTCTCTCTCTCTCTCTCTATATATCTCAATTTTTAATGGAACTTTTTGAGGTAGAATATATATATATATATATATATATATATATATATATATATATATAACTTTTAAACATAAATTTTAAACTTGTGAAAAATTGTCCATACTTGTGGCTCATCTCCCAAGGAAGTAGAAGGTACATCTCCCAAGGAAAAGAAAATTACCACCATCCCAAAACATCGGACGAAATAAATTATCTGACACGCATTAAAACATTTATCAAATTATATATATACATACATATACATGTGTGCACAATTAATTATTTTAAAGTCACTTAAAAAAAATTAACATTTGCCAACATATCTTGATGAGTGGATTCATACGCATTGTTTTGAACAGAGGTCTGAGAAAAATGATATTAACATTTGAAGTCACACATCATGTGTGAGAGCGCAAATAGTAGTTTAACATAATCATAAATTTTTGTAAATTAATGTACATACAAATAAATGTATACATGTACATACACATGTATTTATTACAAATTGTACACATGTATATGTATGTTAAAATAATTTCGAACCCTAAGGTCACTAACACATACGCGTTCCGGTGCCTCTTCCTCATGAAAAATTAGGTCTTGCAAACCATTGCGACAATTTTTTGCATATATTGGAGATCTTCAACATTCATGTTGTCAGTCTCTCATTCTTTAATACACAAAATTGGCACGTGCATTTTCACGTGCTCTTTGTCGATTTAAACAAACATAGACTCCACCCAATCCGCTATAAACATTGTCGATCATAACATCCCTTGATTCTCGACTTATTTGAGAAGTAGCATCCATCGACGCGAGTTTGACCCGAAAAGGTCAACTCACGATGGCGACTCGGGGGCGAGGTAACTCCACATCTCGCTTCGCCCTTGGGTCTTATAATCAACCTTTCCCGGGCCAAAAAATTTTGACGGAAGGTCATTGTAGTTAGGTTTCATACCCAAAAAAAAAGTGCATAAAACATTTGTGCAAATAAACGAGGAGAACCTGTCGTTCCATGGAGCCTCCACCAGGCCGCAAGGTGCCTATCATACAAATAACGAGCTATCATGGTGCTTGAAATACGCACCTTCAACCATTTTTCTTTTTGGCCCTTCCTTGTAATTAAACATTGACTTGGCACTTCTTTTGTAACTTTTTGTTTTACATCCTCCCATTTATTTGGAACCATTATTTTGTTTCTTTTTCTCTTTCTCATAACTTCTACAAATGTGTATCGGTCATTGGCCCAAGATTTCTATACACATTTACAATTTCGCCCAATGAATGTGTAACTATTTCAAGGTTTTGTCGACTCTTAGCGGTAGAGACAAAGCCACGAGATCTCTTTGCAATTTTTCATAAGGTCTTTCACCTTTCAGGGTGCCGCTGCCTCATCTTTAGTTTCCCCATGGTATATCGGTAATGTCGATTGACGGATAAGTTGTCTTTGGGTAGACAACCTTCTTCTTGAATGTAGCAGTGCGCTATGTATTTTGACCACTAGTTGGAACATTTTCAGCCTCTGCATCAATATATATAAGAATTCATATAATAGAAAAAAAAACATGTAAAAAAAAATTTGTACAAATTTAATACAATGAAAAAAAAAATATTGAAATTGATGGCAACTTGTGACGTTGTTGGTTAGCATCTTCTCCAACATATTGTAAGAACCGGACTGAAATGACCATTGCTAAGGAGCCAGGACCCAAAATGACCTGCTTTTAGAACCATGACCATTGATTGACCTTCGGGGGAATAAATATCACCCTTCACGCAACTGCTACCACTCATTGATGAACCTGGGTGGATTTGAACCACAACCTCTCGAGATGAGGGAGAAGCTTCATAAACAAATACAAATTTATAATCAATTGAAAAATACATTCATGTGTACATATAAATACATATACATATTCATTGATTAGAGTAAGTGAACCATACCATGACATTAAGGTCTAGAAAACACTGAAAAAATTATGCAAATAAGGTTGTTGAGTCTTGATACTTACCATGTGTTTCAAAGCCATAACGAAGGTTGGCTTTGAGAGTGTCTCCCAAAAGCCCTATCTTGAGATGAAATGTAATTCAATGTCTACAGAGTTGTAAGGTGGAATTGATAGAACTATTTGATTTATTTTACATAGATAGATATCTCCTTTCATCTATACCTTTCTCCACCATCTTATTTCCAAGTGAAATGGGAATTTTCACATTTTGAATGCCATTACCATGTAGTTTGGTGATGCCTTCAACTAGACCACTATCACAAGTAAGGTTGTCATACCAAACTATTTCTCTTGCTCAACTCGGTGACCATGACCCTCTTCTCCCACCTTTAACACCATAAGATCTTGAGTTGTACATGTCACACAAAGTTGGGGTTCTAGATCTACACCTATTAGGTAAAGTTGTATTTTATTGCATTGTGGTCCTTAAATTTGGAGGTGTTCCACGAAAAGTAGGCATTAGAAATATGGTTGAAAAGGATTTGTTTTAACTTTGATAGAATTTCCTTGTGGAATTATTTGAATTTCTCGACGACATGATGCTGCTTGCTCAGAGAAGAAGGTTTTGGGGAGAAATTGAATTCTTTTAACTATTTATTGGCATTGAAGTTTGAAATAGTAGTTTTATTAGCTCATTTATTAACTGAGGAATTTGATGCACAATATTGACTTTGAAGATGGTTTAGAAGACGTTGAAGAAGTTGTAGATTTTGGTTTTGTCATTGAATGTTTCTTTGTTGTTGGACTTGATCAAGACACAATTTTAACTTTATAAGCGAGATTGAAGACATGAAGAGGTTTTAGATTTTGTTGTTCTCATGAAGGTTTGTCTAGTTTTGTTTCTTAAACCATCATTTCCATAGGAAATTTTTGGTGAATAGATTCTTGATCTTGATGAGAGGATATGATACCTTGAAGAGGCTACATCTTTTGGTGACGTCACCATTTGTTTCTCTATTATTGTGATTGTTAAACTTTTTATCCCGAGAGGAGGGTGTTATCTGATGAATTTGAAACCCCCTCATTTTTCAATAGAAGTTCTCCCCGAATGTTAGGGAGCTACACAAATTATAGAAATTCAATATGATGTGCAAAAAAACTTTTGAGACATCCCAAAAGCAGAAACCACCTATTGTATGTCAATTAAATCTACATGGAACTAACGAAGCAATATGGTAAAATATAGAATTATGAATCCCTTCAATTAGTAAAAAAAAAGAAAAAAGAAAATATGAAGAAAGCATGAGAGGAGTAAAAGAAAATAACAATAGTAGAGAAAAAGAATAGTATCTCGGCGGCTATAATTGAAAGTCATAAGTGTCTCATATATTCCAATTTCGGCACTAAAGAAAACTCAAAATAACATGAGAGAGAACATTGTTTTACATCATAAGTAACATTGTTAATGGAAATATACAACATGGATTGGCATAGTATTGCCTTTATCAATAAGGAAATTTCATCGGACCATTAAACAATTGTGCGGCAACAATATTTAAATAAGTTAAAGGAAAAAAATTGACCTATATTGTACAATTTATGGGGCCAATCAATATGTATAAATATTCACTTGGTTTTTATAATTGGATAGAGGAATGACTTAAAATGACCTTGTATGTCTTCGTTTTAGAGCTCAATTTTTTAGGAAGGATTTAAGTATCCACATTTCAAGAATCACTAGAAGAAGGTTGATAAAAGAATATAGGAAGACAAAAAACTAACCGGTGGTGTAATAAATGGATTTCTTGGAAGGTAGATTGGCATATGGACTTTTTGAAATTTGGCTAGAAATTTTCAAGATAAAGTGAATGTATTTGAAAACTGAACCTCTAGTTTATTTTGGTTTAGACAAGGTCTAGAATTTGAAAAGTGAATTCCCTCTTTCTTCCCTCTTACATGTCAGCCAGTGAGTCTGGATTGAGGGAAAATTTTTCCAAAATAAAAATTTTGCATTTTATTTATTGTACACATGAGTTTTTAAAAGCTAATTAACTCATAAATTTCTCTGAAATACACTTAAGCTTGACACATAAACCCTTCCCCAGGAATTGGCTAACTGAATGATCCTAAACACATTTTATTTAACTTTAATGAGGAGATAGCCCAACAAAACTAGTTTGTCCATATTCAAATCAAGTTGGTATCAAAGTACAATTTAGCTCATTTTAGTCAAGGTTAGTTAGAAGAATTAGCTATTGGTTTATGTCTTCAATTTCCTCTCCAAAATGAATGTGTAAGTGCTTTTGGGGAACACCTTTAGAGGAATAAAGGAGTTCAAATTTTTGATGAAAATGGGCTATGAAAGTAAAGGGGTTAAGGAAAGCATTCTTACAAGGCATAATTTAGGCCAAATGTTGTTGAGGAAAGGCCTAATTATTTAGGTCTTGGTTATGGAAAACATGATGATGGAGAATGTTGCAAAGCCAAGGAGGCACATGAAGGCTGTTCCAAGAAGGAATTTCATTTCGTGTTCATTACCTCAAGCTTGTGAAGTTTGTGTTCATGATGAATGGAAAGTTTGACACCACTTTGCAAGAAGATGTTAATAATCATGCAGCTAATGAGAATGTAAAAAGAGAGGATGTTGAAAGCTCTAGAGTCATTGAATTCATTGTATAGTATTCATAGGAGAGCCAGCTGCCTCATCAAATTCACCTCCTCGAAAAGGAAAGCCGAAACCAAGGTGAATGTTCAAGGTATAAATTTTCCTTTAATCAAATTGCTTTTGATTATGAGTAAACATGGTAAATATTCACATAAGATTTGGAAAAGTTTGCATGTTTACTTTTGTGGTTTGAATAATAATAATGTTTTATAGATGTTGGAAAGATATCCATGCACATGAAACTTTCCTAAATAAATAGAGCAAAAATTCAAAGGCCCATTGGACAAGGAAAATGATGTTGAAAATAAAGATGCAATTGTTTTGCACTCATTGCCATAAGAAAGGTCACCTTGTAGACAAGTGTTGGTTTCATATCAACAGTAATCCATGACATTTGAAGAAGGTGGAAAGAGATAATGACGAGAATGGAAAGAGGATTCCATAATCAATGAAATTCGGATGATTCACGTGATGATGAGTGCGTTTGAAAAGCACCATTGAAATGGTTTGGTAAGGGATGGTTAGATTTCTTATCCAATTAAGGCCTTGCATGTATTTTGATGTTTCATGAATTTCTTTGCAAATTCAAAGTATGAATGCGTGTTGCATGAAACGAATGTTGAAAGTAGAGTTATGTTGACACACTTAAATGCAACAAATATGGAAATTTGTACATGAGCTATTATTTGACTTGAGAGTCAGTTGTTTGAAGAGGCATGTTTTGTCGACTTGTGTTTGGTTGATGGTTTTGTACACCAATATGTAAGAGTACATGGAATATTCACATGATGTGAATTTTTCTTTGAAGGAGAAAAAATGATATGTCGGTGGTATGTTTCTTGCATGATGTGTTTTCGGTTTGATGGTTTTGTTTTGTGACAAGACGTCACAAGATTTTGGGAAGGTCCACTCTTGAGCGAGAGCCTCATGATTACAATCTAATCATGAGATCAAGTAGGTGCATCCTTATTTTGAAAACAAACCTCTAGATAGGATTCTAAGCTACCTAGGACTCAAACCATTCTTTTTAAATTTGAAATATCATGGTGTGTTGTTTCGATACCTAAATCACAACCCTAACATAAATTGTTTTATTTCTTTTTTTTGCGGAAGTTTAGTTGGTTATATTAAAAGTGGGTTAATTTAAAATTCTTGGCTTAGTGGCATAGACAAACATATTGTGTATTAAATGAGAATTTCGCTCTCTGATCATTTCTAAATCACCCATATCACGAGAAAACATGTTTTAAAAGAACATACTTTGGTATAGGAAAGACCTTAGGTCCTTTTGTTGTGCACATGTGGTGTGAAAGATTGAAATTGACAATTTGCAAAAAAGTGAAATTATGAATGAAACAGCTCACTTCGACGGTAAATGATTGTGAACAAATTATTTACCAACATAAATTTTCAACTTTTAGCAACTAAATGATAAGTAAAAAAATAAATAAATTTGTAATTATGGTTCGAAAGTTACATAATCTTAAGAAGCATTTTAAATTAATTCTATCTCATAAAAAGTATCCCTCCTAACTTAACTAATACTATCTCTTCTCCTAAGGTTCCGACCCTCCCTTCCTTAACACACAGGCCATAATCTGATTCAATATTTCCAATATGTAATTCTGCTCAGAAACAAATTCAGAGATTGGCATATAGATGGTTTCAAATATTATAAGGAGTTTTTGATATGGTTGAGAGAATGTGGAAAATAGAATCCATAAACAAATTATTTTTCAAAACATATTACTTTCAAGTATCCAGCAAAGGGAATGTTAAGGTGTTGATGAATTAACGCTATTTATTTAAATCCCATGATGTATATCTTCTCATAATTTTGTAATTATTAAATAGTCTAAGATTGGATAATTATATTATTTGTCATATATTTTGATGCTTATAGGGTAGAAAAAGCTGAAAGATCAACTTGTAGGGTCATTTTAATGGTGGGTGGAGAATTGGGGTCTAAAACCTTTTGGAGTCATTTTGAGGTATTAAATGACATTTCTAGGGGTCGACGATTATCCCTTGTGCGGAAATCTTGACCATTATTCTACTTAAAGACATATCCAATGGTGCAAAACGCTCATAAAATGAAGTTCTGTTCAAAATTTATGCCTTTAGTAAGTTGACCTATCATCGTGACCACCATGGTAAGAGAATATCATTTTAGCCACATTACTCATGCATAGCAAGCTAGCCACATGTGGAATTTTAACAAGACTCTAAAAGGTCTAAAATCACAAACCTCGTTAATGGTTGACGGAGTCAAATCTTACACCTAGTTGGCTATCACACTATGTTAAATACTTGGCCACTAGGAGGAATAAGAGTTCCAATTTTGTGTTATTGTATTTTGTTCCATAGTTGAAAATACAACTAAGTGTGAAGTTAGAAGAAAATGTATGGAGATGAATTTTTATAGCAACCTTACACGCGAAAGTCTTAGCTAAATCTAGAGAGATTACCTACTTTCTTTGTACTTACATATTTTCCACTTCAAAAAGAGAGTAGAGCATGTTTACATTTTGGTGTTGTTTTCTCCCATAAGGATTTCCTAGAGGAAAGAGTGAGCATCATTAATTTTAGGGTTGCTTGTCTCCATAAGGATTTCCTAGGAAAATAATATTGTTGATTGTCTAGATATGTATGTGTGTGTTTCGTGTATATTTCTCTATTTCTTGTTGTGTTTCAATGTGCTTTATATTTCTTACATTTGATTGTTTTATTCATTTAAATAGAAATTTAAGTTATTAAAAGATCTAAAAATGAAATACAAATTAATCCTTCATTATATCGATTTCACTTATTTTATCAAATTTGTTGTGAGAAACTATTTCATTATAATAACTATAAAACTTGACTATTAAATAACAAAATTTTGTATTGATAAACTTGTCTACACTTCTCAACCTAAAATACATGTATATCTTAGATACATTTAGACATGTGTTTTATTTTGGGCGTTCAAGTCTAGTTTATGTGATAACCTTTAACACTTTGGGAGTTCAAGTCCACTTTGTAGAAATAGCTTTAACACTTTGGAAGTTCAAAGCAAGTTTGTTTAAGTAATAACCTACCATTTTTGTATTGGAAGTTATGCTAAATACCTTTTAGAAAATAGAAGTTCCCACATTATCCCTTGAGGTTATTCATTATCCTAAATACAAATATGAATCCATGACTAATTATGGCATTATTACTTTTTAGTTTATACATCTAATTTGATATTTTAAAATGTACTATGTCCCATTTTTGGTTTTTTTCTTTTTCTTTTAGATTTTTGACCAAAATGCGAAGAATCATTGAATGATAGAAGTTGCATATACAAGACCATATATTGTAATAATTTTGTTTGATTCTCTCATATTTTCCATAGAGACAAGGCCGAGTTTGAGCTGTGAAATATCTATGTAATTGTACTTTCTTTTCTAATAAATATGAAAGATTGTTTTTTCTATTTGAAAAAAAAATAGCACATTGTATGTAAGTTTTCTGAAATTATTTGAAATAATGAAACCTATTAAATGAAAACATGGATTATGTGGAATTTTTATGCAAAAAACAACTAGAAATAAAACAACGAAACAACTAAAAAAACAATGTTTGAAGCATAAAAGACTCAGTAGCTTGAATGCAATTAAGATCCTACTATTAATTAGTAGTTTCGATTGAATTATTAGTTTTCTATGAATTTCCTTAATGAAGTTAAAAGTTAGTATCAGAATTAATAGAGCTAACTTAATGTTAACATTAAATGAAATATGGAGACTATTAACTATCAATTGAAACTAAACCATGGGGTGGATAACGAAAAGGAAAAATTTCTATGTTAAGCTAAGTTAACTTCAACGAAACTACTACTAAAGCTTAATCAGCAGGTCATACAAAAAACAAAGCATATTTTGGTTTCCTCTTAAGTTAATAACAAGAAAAATAGATTGTTTTACTACAGGTAAATTACTATATGTTTAGTTTCAACTCTAATGTCACTTTTCGTGGAGTACTCTTTTCCTTGCGAGTTCCCTTAATGAGATTGACAGTAGCTTTCTTGTCCGATTATTCTTGGTTATTTTCATACATTCATGGCCTACCGGAGACAAATCTGTTCTTAGTGCTTTGTCGGCCATGGATAGCCTCAATAGGAACCGTGCTACTAAAAAGCATCATAGAGGCGGGTGGTACTAAAGTCAACTAAAAAAATGCAAACATTATTGTCAAATCAAAATTGGACATAGTGATATTGCATAATATGAGATATGCCATATTGTCAAATCTATCCCAATAATGCGAAATCACTACGAAAGTACATCCCAATGCTATGCCACTGATGCAAGTTGAGATGAAAGAGTTGAAGGTTTCATACATCGGTTAAAAAAAAAAAATCGAGTTTGAGGTTCGGGGAGGAGAAGTAGTGTAGTGAAGGGGGCTTGTTAGTGTAGAGGGAATTCATGGAATGATAAAAGGAGTAAACTCATCCTATGTTTTTTTCACAAGAGAAAAAACGCCGTTTTGATTATATAATATGAAGAAAATAGTCCATGAACCAATACATTCGACATGCGATGATTGGGACCCAATTTGTCCATCAGGAGAAAAAGGTTGTCCCACCCAGGACATTGATAAGTATCCCCATGTCACATACAAAGATAGGATACTAAAAAACCGGTAAAGAACCTCATGATAATGCCGAAATCTAAGTAGTATCCAAGTTTGCCCGATGCATCTAAAACAAGGTGAAATAGCAACAAACCAAATAGAAAAGCAAAGTATAGTGTACCAACGTCCATTTGATATCCAATACATATCAAGTACCCAAAAACATTGACAGATCATATCAAAGAACCCAAAAAGCATTGACCAACATCGCTTAATATGAGGAAAGGTGTGATGAAAACGCTTGTTGACCAACGGCCCATATCCAAAAACCAACAACATTGATAGCATCGCTTAATATGAAGAAGCGATTATAGAGTAACATATCACCGCTGGGGGAAAAAAAAAAAGTATCATATTGTGGAGTCGGGTTTATTGTGTGAAAGTGCGATGTGTTATGCCCCACTCATCATGTTAAGATAGACTAGCATTACGGAAATTTGGTAAATTCAACGGACACCTAATGATGGTGTGTCCAGAGATGAAGGCTTGCTTAAAGCGTGCTCCAACTCATGGCGATATCAAAAGCGTGCTACTATGATGATTACTTGCTCGTTAAAAAATTATGCATGAATACATTAATGAAGAGTTTGAACGGAAGCAAATGCCATAACGAGGACCATACACCATTTGTAGTAGACCATGCCGCACGGACGGAGGAGAAACATACCTGGTATTGCGGTAGACCAACAACGCCCAGAAGCGAGAGGGAGCAAAAATGCGGATGGGAGGAGCAACAGCACGGACAAACGAACTGTGAGTGATAACAACGCGGACGGGAGGAGCGCGCGAAGAAAAGACCGGCAACGGCGGTGACAAAAATACGTGCGAATAAAGAGACCGGTAAACAAATCAACTTCGCGGCGATTTATTTATAGAAACTAATTAGGCTAAGCTATTTTAAAAGTAAAGTTTGGCCAAACTCAAGAGTTCAGCTTCGAATTTTTATTCTTGCGGTTTTCCCATCTCGACAAAAAATTACGTTTGCTTTGTGCGCGTCGGTGTAGTCAATCTAAACGAAATCACGAGTTTGGCCGAAATTTATAAAATGTTCGGAAGTGAACTATTGCCAAAAAAATTTCGGCCCCGATTCTCACGAAAGTGTAACCCGGCTTCACGTTTCCACTTAGAATATATAATTTTGAATTGATGGCCATTGGAGATGGATGCCTTGATTATCTTGGTCTGAGGAATAGTTCTTTATATAGGACACCTATTCACTAAAGTTCACTTGCTTTTTGCAAAAGCCTTTACATAATTTCTTCCAATCTATTTGCTCTTTGTTCATGTCCCTTTGATGTTATTAAAGAATTACATTGGATGATTCGAGAGTTTGAATGGTCTTCTTTACAAACCATTGATTTCATTATTCTTAAGGGACATCTCCTCCATGGCTTTCACTATACTGTTGCTCCACATTTGTTGTACTATGATGATGATTAAGTGACAGGAAGTAGTATTTGATTGCATTATTTAACGATTACCAATGACCACAGTTGCTGCTCTCTCCCCAATGTAGAAGGAACAATGGCAGTAACAATAGGGATAAGCGTGGAAATAGGGGGAACATCACTTTCTTTCAAAGCTTCTTTTTCTTTCATAAGGATATATATTTGATCTTCCTTATCCTTGACTTGAGCGATCTAACTTTGGTAGTAATTTTTCCATTTCATGTACATTTGTTCTTGGGTATTTCTTTTGCTTGTGGATGTTCACTTTGAGGATGTTTTTAATTTTTTCCTCAAAGTAATATCATCATTCTTTCTTTATCAATGCTTCGGAAACTAACTATTATATTTGATGGATCCACCCCCTATATGAAGGACTTAGATCTTCTAAGGACTTAATCCTTAGCTCTTTTCATGTAAATAAGCTTTGTCTAGCTTCATGCGATCTTGAATATTAAGCAGAGTGTTTTGCATTTGTGTAGCACTCTGGTTTTATCCACTACTTTTGAATAGAGCATTTATGATGTATGTACATGAAATTCTATTTGATCCGACTCATGGATGCTCTCTGCATCAAATTCAGTCTTGTCTTTTTATAATACGGCCTTTAGGGTCCCCGCAATCTTTGGCTAAAGGAAGGACATGATCATTTTATTAGTTGAATAATCAAAAGCTATTAATAATACGTACTTGTTACCTGGTTTTTATTTAGAGAGTGAGAGAATAAATTTCTCTTTTGATCTCCCTCATTTTCTCCTTAATTTGCTTGTACTTTTGTTTTTTTTATATCAGGAATCTTTTTCCTCTACGTTTTAGAAGAAGAGAGAATTTATAAATCAACACACTTTTTAATCATTTGCCTATCTGTATACGGCTTGCACCTTGTTGTTTTCCAATTTCGATCGATGTTTCATTCACTATTGTGGACTCATTGTTGCTTCTTTGATCATTGGTATCATCTATTTCAATAACCTTTTCCTTTTCGTGATATGCGTTGGCCCTTTTATTGTAAATCAATTTGAACTTGTTCATCGGTAATAGTTTTGTTGAATAACCTTGCTCCTCTCTACCTCTTTTACTTGAGAAGTTTACTTTATTTGAAGACCATCATTACATGTGTGCCGTTATGCAGCACTGCAGCATTTTTGTATTAGAAGTAGGGTCTACTAATGTGTTTTCCACCTATTCTATTTGATTGGAAAATTTCTCAGTATTTGGTTTTGAATTATGTATAAAAGGTCGAAGCTTGCATTTGATCCTTATAGCAGAAATGCAGGGTCATAATTCCTTTGAAAACTTTCTTGAAATTAAGTATTACGATAATCTTACGGATATTTCTTTCTCGATACTCCCCTCTGTTTACTATGAAAGGACAATCTGGTTTTTCAGCAAAAGTGAGTCTTTTCTTTGAAGCCATGGGTTATAGCATACGCATTTCGACTTGCCTTAAATATTCCAATGAAAAAACCACGATGGTTAAAAATTAATTAAATTATAAGGGGACAAATTGGTTCCTAAATATTCTTGACTTTACGTGTGTCTCTCATATAGTACTGTTATCCTACTTTGCATTGTTCGGACGAGTTTGTAATATGCTGTCATTTCCTCCACTCCACTATGTAGGGTACATTCACGACTTGTAGACGTCAAATTCATGGGTGGCCTAATAAACAAAGTACTGAAAAATCTTTGTAAGCGAATTCATTTCCTTCGCTTTACGAGAAAGGATGTCAAGCATGTCACTAATAGAGGTTGGCCCTCTACATTCATCTTTTGTCAAAAACAATGGGAAAATGCTCGGCTTATAAGAAACAAACTGGAATAGATATGATGAATATCTAAGAAAACTCCTTCATTATGGCAGTGTTGTCGCTGCGATGGATGCTGTCAGCGAAATGGACCCAGCAAAATCAAAGATCATGGCAGGGAGAGCTGCCCGAGGAGACAATGTAGGTAGAAAACCAATGATGGATGCATGCGGCCAATTCATCACATTAAGAGTATCCTAGTATAAATGATAACGAGGAAATCACATGTCTAGCTTGAGCTCTCGAAGTGGAATAAGGAGGGTTAACCTTTGGGATGTCTACATATCGCGAGGCATGAAATTATGAAAGACCATAAACCTCTTGGAAAAATCCATCCCTAAATATAACTAGGTGAATGTTTCACGAACATGTTAAGAACTGCTGCGGGATCAAATTTTATTTGAAGCATCTCATTTATAGATATTCTTTCGTAATGGAAAACAAAATCTCCCTATCCGCCTTGACAATGGATCTTTGATCGAGGAACATAATGTTGGCGACACACTTTTAGCGAAGGTGTTGGTTTGGATGAAGTAACATGAACTACATATTTGGAAAATTGGACTCCCAAAATAGGTATGCCATCTTGCTTTTTATCCAAAAACTTACCATGACACCGGTGTGAGATCTCGTAGTAGATTAAATTCCACTATAGAATACGCAATCTTGTAATACTCATCCGATTAAAGGGAGTACTTTATTCGGTGAAAAGTGGAGAGTTGAATGGGATTAACAATGGCGGTAGTATTGATAGTGATTGCTTTGAGTAGGTTTATTTATTTTTGAGGATTCGGAGCTTGGAAGGCTTGAGTCGTCATAGCTTTAGCGACTTTGGGACACAACTGGGTGTAGTCCTACTTCTTTTTCCTTTTTTAGGATAAATAAGAGAAAGATTATCTTGTTTTTGCGGTAGTTAATTTATAGACTACGAGGAGGAGTCTTAAGCAGGCTTTCAGGACGATTTAAGAATTTGGGAATGCGAGCGAGGTTTTAGGACGAAAAACACATGTTTTTCGGATGGATAAGGCGAAAAAAGGATTTTTTGGCTTTTTACGCACGTTTAAAACCCTTTTTGAACCATGGAATTTGTCTTTCAGTTGTCTTGGATTGAGAAATTGGCTTTACGCGCAGAGCACTTCATGTAAATGGAAATTCTACGAAAAAAATTTAGAGGTTTGCCCTCTTTTTTCAAGGTTTTTGGACACACTAGGATGGGAAATTTAACTCTTTGTATCCTTAATTCATTTGATTGGTGGTCCAAATCATGAGAATTTGCGAGTCAAATTCGAGGAAAAATACCTAATTCTGAGTGTCTTGATAGTCGAAAAGGGTTTCGGTAGGTATCTTCGGTTTTAAACTAGATTTTTTGACGTAAAGGATGGCTTCAATGGGCTCAGGATATGAAAACGGTGGTTAAAATCCGGCTTTGGGGCAAGAAATTAACAAATAGGGAGCTTGGGGATCTTTACACATTCGGGTGGATTTTTCTTACCAGGTCGGAGGACTGCACACAAATACATATGAAAAATGATATATCGAAAGGTTTAAAGCTTTAATATGAATCAACATAGAATGCATTAAATGCTTGGGTCTAATCTGGGCGGGAGAGTGGTTTGATTTTTGAGTCGCGAAAAAACAACTTTGGTGGAGTTCGCGTCGGGGATAGAGTGGTAAGTGGTTTCAAGACTTTTGAATGCGGTCGAATGATAATAGGAGACATTGCATCGGCGGGCGGTTTTGAAATACAACTTTTTAGCGATGACTTTTGAACAAACATTGATCGATCGAGTTTTGCGATGTGCGGCGATCGTGCATCATTAGATCTAGATTCGTCGAGCGAATGGTCGGGATAGATTTCAAAAGTTGCGGTGGAGTGGAAGAGATGGGTGGGACTGGGCGAGTTATGTAAAGTCGACAGCGATTCATATAATAAAACTTTGTGTATCATGTGGTTATAACCAAAGTTTTTAATATATGGGAGGTTATATAGGTGCGAGGGTTTGGATAATGAGTTATATATATAAACCTAGTTTATATACTCTGAGGTAGAGATTCATGGGGCGAGGCTATGGGGTTTGCTTAGTTAAATATATGAATAGAGGGCGGCTTTTGTGGAGGAGTTTCGTTTTTAAACCTTGGGTTAATTTTTACATAAAATGTGGGTTTTATATAATGAAAAAAATGGGAAAGGTGACTTTTGTGCGGGGTTGATTTCATGCGGGAAGAGGTAAGTAAATTATAAATGCACGATGAAATGAAACCTTTATAAATACTTAGGAGTAAAATGAGGTTAGCCGGATTAATATTTTTGTGCTTAGACATATATAAAATATGTATAAAGCGTTTTTGATATATTTTTATTTATTTATATAGTTTTTAGACTTTTTGAATGGTCTAAAACTATAGGGAGGCGGAATATTTGAATATTGATTAGTTTTATGCCAAAGGGATATCTTTGGGATTTATTTTCACATGTGGGCAATTACTTTGGCATAAAAACTTGTGGCCAAGTGGGTTTGTAGGGATAATAATAAAATAAAAGGATTTATAATAATAGGACAAGGACTCTTATAGGGAAATTAATAGATAATTTAGAAGTTAATATGAAAAAAGGGACAATGACAGCTCTAAAATGTAATTACATAACTTAAAGCAAAAGTGATAATATAACAAGCACAAAAACTTTAACCATTTATAATTTAATCACTTTAACTATGAATGAAGGAAATTAGTCGAAGGGGATTTTCTGCTGAAGCTAAGTAAAAAAGGTCTTTACTTATGAACTTTGAAGTGCGAAATGGATGAATGTTAAAATGATGACAGTGTCTGGATTCACATAGAAATTCAACAAGCACCTTTAACTTAACAATCCATTAAGCCTTGGGTGGGTCCCAACAAAGTCGGAAAATGCTGCGAGCCTTTTTGATTGAAAGTTTAGAATGTAGAATAGCTAAAGGGAAGGGAAATTAGTGATTTTTTTCCTTGTGAAAAAGTATTTACATGATTCTCCACTTCTTTCTACCTACCCAACTTTTAATCTAACATTTTTTCTTCCATTTTTGTAGGTGCATTTGTTGCCATGACCTTGAACATTTTATTCTTTTGAAAAGCAATAAAAACTATCTAAATCTACCTTATATCATCGAGCTCGAGATTAAGCGATGAGCACCTCTTTATTCTCTACCTATCTACTAATTAGTCGAGATAAAGCATGCTAGAATAATTATTATTCACTATTCTAAAACAATAAAATTGAAACATGACCAGTCAAGATTAAGCGAGTTCAACTCATCATGGATTATGGCATTTATTGACACTCTTGCCATAATCATCGGTAAAAAGATAGTGGCATTTGGACTTGCTCACTTTCATGTTTTTATTTCTTTTTATTGGGGTATATTATTTTCTAAGTCCTTTGATCTTTCTTTTAGGACTTTTTACCCTCTTTTTGATTTTCTATTTTTTATACAAAATATGAAAAAAAACTACTTAAAAAGCAAAGTATGTACATATTTACAAGACTATCATAAGTCAATTCCAAATTATGAATCCTATACTTATAGGACACTAATAGAGAAGATCCTTTTTGCTCAGCAAATGCAACAAGGAGACTAAGAGAAAAGATGCGCTTGCTGGTAATTGCAGGAGTGGCTAGGGTTGGTTGCAATAATGACTATGGTAACATGAGACCTACGTGAATGCCAAAGAAACACGATCGATCGGGTGCCTTTCACCAATCATATCGAAGCACTAGGGAAAGCTTGATGTTCTTGGATTCTTCGATTAGGGTGTATCTTTCTTGATCTTGTTGTAAAAAGCATTGTAGAGATCCAGTTATGGAGAGACATTGCCATATTGTCCCAGGCACATGTCTACTTGATAAAATCTTGACATTTAAATTCAAATAGAAGTAAAAAATTTGATACATAAAATACATATAGTATAAAATAAGAATTATTTATTAATTATTAATTTATGTAATTAAATTACGAGATAAATGATTATTCACACTTATAATTACATTATACTGATGATTATTTTATAAATATTATCATATTATAATTATTTATGATATTAAAATATTGAGATTTAATATAACATAGATATCTTACATTATAATTAGTGAGATATCTTCCATCTTGTCAGTTATTTATGTGACATAAGATTGTTGTATATTTTGGAGAAAAAAGTGATGATTTCGTCATAGAAAATGACATAAACTTAAAGCCGATAGAAAAAGAGGTGAAGAGGCGTCGAGGAATCCATTTTAGACGGTTCTATCAATTTTTCCCTTATTGTAACTTGAGAGATGCCTTAATATTGGTTTTAATATTAATATTATGCTAGACATTAGTATTATTAGGTTTAATTACTCTAAATTAATAGAATATTAGCTTTTCATAATATTAGGTTTAACATAGTATAATATATATTAATGAATTAGGCTAGATAGCTTTAATATAATATAACATATAAAATTATGATAAAAATTATTCATATTGCTTAATATTATATTTGTAACATCCCTTATTTGACCTTGCTTGTGTAATGATAATCGTGATTGCTGACACCAATGTAGAAAGGAGACCATGACTAGTTTGCCATGTCTCGTGTGCGGGTAGAGGAGCCGCATCACGATGTCCGAGGGTCTGTGTAATAGTATTGTGCAAGGTTCCCTATCCTCATATGCTACTGGTGGGCCTTGAGACCCCACCCTTAACACCGCAGGATGTCGCCCTCACTAACGGTCGCGGGATATTTTGGTGTAATGGTTAGGCCTTTGTGGTATTAGAGTCGAGGCCTCGAGGTCGAGACTTGTAAGAACGATGAGTGGGATATAATGTCCGTGTGTGGATAGGGCCCGCAGCCACATGTCCGGGGTCTATGTAATGAGCGGTACCTACGCGAGGGTCCACACCATCGGAGGTCTTTCTGAAGTGGGCCTTAAGAGCCCACCCTTAACACCACTGGGATGTTGCCCTCTCTTCAGCAGTTCGAGCTTTTGGTGCTTAGTGGTGTTTGGGCCCTTTGCTGTACAGGTCCCAAAGCCTTAATAATTGGCGGGATCTAGCACATTTCTATTGTTCTCAATAAAAATTACGTTGTAAAAACCACGAACATAGACGGAATCTGGAAATGCAACCTTTTTATTTATATTATTAGCGAAAACAAAAATATTTGCCCACACTAAAAATATTTGAGCCTTTACTGCATGGCGTATGCTAGGCTAACTCATTAAAAATGAGAAATCAATGCGAAGCACAATCGTGGAACTTGGATGGATCACACTGGGTTTGATAACTTGGCTCGGGTTGATAAGCGACGGCAAAGTTATCAGCGAGCCTGATAAGGAATAGATAGTGCGGAATGAATCTAAATGCCCTGGCTTCTCTCCCTCATAGGCTTGGTGGACTTTCTAGAGACCCTTATTTTATTATTTTCTAGAAATGAAGCCCGATACGAAATACCATGGGCCAATACCATGGAGTAACACGGTAAATACCATGAGATTGATTGCAACCACGTGCTTTTCTTGGATCAAGAAAGAATATTACACAAATCCTCGGGCCGAAGAGTTGCTTGTCCTCAGAGCGATCCACTTCTATCCACAACAAAAGCATTTGTACAAGCGATACGAGGATCCTCACGATCGATGTACCCTCCATGCTAAATGGTCTTGAATGGATCCTTCGATACATGGATCCCAAACAATCCTCACGATCGATCCTTTCCCTCGATGGATTCTCCTAAATCCCAATACCACCTAAATCTTGGGACACGGCTGGGTTATCGCACCATTTCCAACTCTCCATTTCTACCCACACCAAAAAGGGCCCAAGGCGCATGACCCTTAACGCCCTCGGATGTGTATCCTCCAAAGAATCAATGTATCGATAGAGATACCAACTCATAATCTCTTGCCAATCCATGCTTGGAGAGGGATGAATGTCTGCACGTCTACTATGTTGGCAGCGTTGTTCGATGCTCGTCGTGCTTCTCTGCGGTTTATCCAATATGATGCGGTTGGAGAACTCTTCCTTCTCTTCCCAATGTATAAAGGTGGGTTGTTGGTAGATGTTGCAAGAGCTTGTCTATGTACTCCACGTGGAGGCTGCTTTCTGGAACTCTCAGTCGTACTCCTCTTGCGCCTTATGAGGGGATTTGAGTCGTTCCTCGACACTAGACAACTTGGTCTTTGATTCGGCACATACCCACTATGAGTTGCTCAATTTTGATGTTCTCACGTAAGGGCGTGTCTCGGGCTTTGTCTAAACTTTACGCTTCGACAACATAAGATGTCTTGAAATTCTTTGATCCTTTCTGCAGAAAGTCTTCTACTTAGAAATTCTGGTGCGGTGTTGAGTTGTCTCACGCTGTACTGTTTGCACTTGATGCCCAAGCGACCACATCTTCAACCTGAGCCTTTGACCAACTCTCTAGGAATAGTCCATTTTTCACATTATGTTTTCATGTTGCTCCTAGTGATCATACTCATCATGCGGGTACAGTCCACTATGGTTGGATCCTCACTCTCGAGATCTCCCGGAGTCTCCTTCATCTATGGAGACAATGCTGTTCATCCCTTTCGATTGTCGCATAGATGCATTGGTGGAATTTTATACTATGCTTGATTGTTCATATTCTTCATGATATTCCCTGAGGATCTACGAACTCCATTTTTATAGGAATCAACCTCATCGATGGCATTGGGTAGAATTTCCTCATGCACTTCCAAATGTTTGCATTCTATGCAAGCCTCTCACGAAAGAATGTCATGATGTTTCTCACCGATTCGAGAGATCAATAGACCCATCTACAAAAGATTCCCCATGATTTGAAGTAATCTCCTCTTGATGCGTCTTTGTTGCCTTCTTCTCACCTGTTTGACAAGAATGGTTAAAGGGTCCAGGTCCCTTGCAAATAAAAGCATAGTCCTCTCCCTCCTTAGGTAATTCTTGCTGCTTTGATTTTTCTTGCTTTGATTATCATTTTGAGTCTATGGAGATATGGCTACTTAAAAAGGACCATATAACCTCACTAGTACATCAAAGGATTTTGGTTGTTTTCAAAATTTCTTCAAGGCGATCCATCTTCACATAGACGAAGATAAAGAAATATACAAAAATATATTACGCCTTCTCAGATTTTGGGTTTTGGCCTTGATGAAACTAGGTTAAAGTTTGAGTGCTCGGCAAAAGTATATAAATAACACAACCTCTTGAAATAATATTTGAGCGCTTGATTTGGAGATATCTTTGCCCCAAATACTGCGTTCCACTTTTTGCACAAGACCATTATTCTACTCAACACTACTGTTCATAATTTTCAGAAGCACTATAAGCATGGATTAAAATTGTGAGTCAAAATCCCATTTACCCACTTTCACGCTCCAAATACATCTCTTGATTAAGCAAAATTCAACTTACGTTCTCAATGTTTTCAGTACAGACAATCCTCCTCCTTGACTTTCCAAAAGATCGAGATCAGGAGTGGAAATCGAATTCTACGCTCCTTTTTCAACACACAAATTCTTCTTTCAATCATAGTTTGAAAAATAAATGCGGCTATGAGGTGGTACTCATTTTCCATCGAAGAGTTTGGATAGTACGGTGGGGTGAGAATAAATCCCACCAAAGTCTCACCGCATAAAAACCACGTAGGATAGGAAAGATGCACAACTTTGCGATACACACTTGTAGAGTCCCAGAGCATGCCAATAATTTAGCTTGAGATATAGCACATTTCTAATGTTCTCGATAAAAATTCAGGCTGTAAAAACCATGATTACATGAGGCCAAGGATCTGGACTATTGCATCCTTTTATTTATATTATTAGCGAAAACAAAAATATATGCCCGCACCAAAAATGTCGGGCCTACTGCGATTGGCTTGCTCACATTTGCTCATTAAACTAGAGAGTCAATCTGCGAAGCACAATGCGTGGAACACTGGATGGATCCACCGGACAAATTCACGCGTTTTCGTCTCGAGATCAATGCTAAGAACTAGCGAGCCAAGTTCTCAACCCAAACACAATAAGATAAATAATACCCGAGAATGAAACTAAATGCCTAAAGCTTCTCCCCTTTTATAGGCTTGATGGACTTTTTCTAAGAGACCTTACTTTGTATTTTTATAGAAACTGACAGCAATTTACCATGGAGCCGATACCATGGGAAAATACTGCATGGTAAATACCATGGATCAGTTTGCTGTCCATTTTAGTGCCGGATCAAGAAAGGGAATATTACATAGTTGAACCTATATGATTAAATGTATACTAATTATTATTTAAAATTAATTAACTAAAAACAGCTAAGGAAATGAAAACCTTATAGATAGTGGTTTGAGAATCTTGCTTTCTCCACCTTTATATAAAACCCATAACCCAACCAAATTTAATGCTCTAAAGTTGCTTGCTATTTACTTTCAGCTCGATTTTATGTCACGCTAGGTTGAATCATAATAAGATGTAGGGAGTTGGTCCTGAGCACCCTGTTTTATCTGTGAAAGTAGAGCAGAAGGATGCAAAGAATGAATTTTTGAAGGTGTGGAGTTATGGAGAATACTAGACACTTAGTGCTTGTTATGTGGTGATGAACCAAATGAGGATACTTGCTAAAGGGATGATTAAACTGGTAAGGTGCTTGTAGATTGAAGTGATGAACCACTGAGTGCTTGTTATCTTATGATGAACCACTTGGCTAGTATGTCTTTCTTTGTGTGATGCATGAAATAATTCTTAAATCATTGTATACTCATGGTTGGTAAGCTATATTAATTATCCATGGTGGTAAGGAATGTTTGAATGAGGTTATTGTTTTCATATTCATGGATTGCATGATAATTTACATGATTGTGACAAATTGTTTTAAGTTCACTTAGTTCAAAGCTGTTATCATATATAGTTCTCGGTTATATTATGTGTTTATAAATTGGTAGGCTCACTACCATGCTATGTGATTTTTAGGTTATCTTACAAGTTATGAATTTAATTTATATGATGTGTGTTAAATGAGTATATGGTTAGAGTTGATGATCATTTAGTCTTTCTAATGATGTGAAAAGATCTATGGTTTATGCACACTTATATTGTTGTAACCTAGAGCGTAATAAGTTGTAACATCCTAAAGATTAAATATTTTAACAATGGTGTACTATCCCACTTGGATTTGGAATTATATTGATACTTGTCATAATTGATGTCCAAGTGATATCAAGTTTGTAGTATGTTAAGTTTCCATGCATGATGCTTATGTTGTTATTAATGCCTTGGTTTTTCTATTAGTAGTGCTCTAATCCTATGATGATTTGGTTGTTTGATGAAGTAGCCTATCTTTGGAAGGAATTTTGTTTGTAGATACCATGCTCGAAAGAAACATGAAAATTGTTTGGTTGGATAGCCCTATCCAAAGAGATTTATAGTGGTACATCGAACTTAGTTAAACTCCAGGAAAATGATGAGAAAAAATTCTTTGATGTTCAGAAAGTTTTGCATGAAAATTGGTGCGAAGAGCATCGATTCATTTGGGCATCCACTCGCCATCAGAGCCGATTGCTCTGATCTTTAGAATTAGATGTAAACCAACTTTTTGCCGCATTTATTGACAACATTTCTATGTGCATTTTATTATTTGATGATGCGTTGTGATTGGTTTCGTTTTATGCCTTTTAATTTCACTGAATCTCTTTCCTACACCTTCCTTAGGTAAGGAAGTTGATGGGCTCTATCTCTTTTGCAGGTTTTACTAGGGACCAATGTTTCTCCAGCACGGTCCATACGATCAACACATTATAGGGTCCTAGCGGCAACATGTTTAGGGTTAGCTCTAAACTATGTTGTCCCTTTTCTTCACCTTTTTTTCCTTGACGGAAGCCAATTGCACTAGCAAAATTTCCTAAATTTAACACTTTGTACACATTTCGACTATTTTCGGGTTAACATGACTTGGTTGCACTGAAGGGTCTATTAGAATAGAGACATGTGTGCGTTTAGCTTGTTTAGCTTCAGATTCCACCACCATTGATTGGTGCTCGCTTTAATGATATTCTAACACTGACTTTCAGATTTGACTGGAAATCATTCACGGCCACTTCCCCAGTGTAGAAGCCTCCACTGAATGTTAAAAATTGGCTATGTCACCGAAGATACGATTAGAGAGTGAGTTTATAATAATAATGAGTTCACAGCAACACTATAGGGAGGCGTGGTGTGATTTTGTTTAGCTTGCTTAATGCCTCCTATTTTTCTAGTTTCATTTGGTGCTCGATCTTTTTGCTAACTTTTCCCTACAAGTCTATTTCATTGTATTTTACTGACATTAGCTATGTTTAGGCTTAACTTTTAGCATTCTTCATATTTTTGAAAATTTCTCCACCTTCTTAAATGAGCAAACCTCGTGCGCGTTCTCCCCTATCTATTTCATTTGTTGGTAAGCGATTTGGGACTTTCGAGATGACCTCATCCATGCGTTCTTGGGTTATCGAAACTCTGGTATTTCTTTTCGTCATGTAAGTTGGAAAGTTGGTGATAAAATGGTGCAACTTATCTACATCTCCTCGAGATAACAAGAAAATGCCTCGTGACGATACACAAAGTGGAGATCATAAAATCGTCCATGGCATGTTGGCCTAAATTCAAATCCTTGGAATTCTTTTTCTTTTTCATCATAGAAACGTTCTGGTTTAGTCATAGAGAACTTTTAAGGTCTAAAATGGGCCTCCTAAGAAAAATTTACAGCAAAATAAAATTTATAAGAACCAATAGTCAATATGATGATGTCAACCATATGATGATTCACCATTTTTGGTGTAAAAGTAAAAATATTAAGAAAATAATAAAATAATAAAAACTATCTTTTCAACTTCGTATTTTCAACTTATCTCACTACGATGTTTAACTTTCAAAGTTGGAGGTGGGTAGTACTACTTTGGATGCAAAATTTGGTCCTCATCCAAATATTTGCATGTTGCATACTTTCAATGGACCACGCTATGCCACTTGAAAAGAGAAATGCATGAAAAAATGTGAGTCCAATCACATTTTAAAGTGTAGTTAATACATTTTTGTGTAGCGAGGTCCATCAAAGTATGTCCCAGCATGGTTATCCTTAGATGAGGAATCAGATGTGCATCCAACAAATGTTTTCCTCTCGAAATGTGAGTAAACGCCATGAGGGAGATTTGAAAATACAGGGTGAAAAAGTAAATTTTTTTCCCCTCTAAAGTTGAGTGATGTGAAATCCCAATCTTATTTTATTTATTTCCACTATTATTTTATATTTTCCTTTGGAGGGTCCATTTTATACCTCAAAATTACTAATGACTTATCTTTACATTCTATTTTGGAAACTGTGCTATCCCAAAGTCACCTCCTTGTTCGTCGATTCCCTCGAATTGTTTTGATTTCTTCCACCTTTTAGGGTGGCTTTTGCCTACGATTGATAAAATTTCCAAATGAGCCTTAAGAGTGTCACCATGTCGTAGATATGGAAATATTTGTTCATGTAATTAAGCCAAGCTTCCACGACCTCTTCCACTTCCCCATCGAATGTGGGAGGTTTAATTTTCTCCAAAATCCCCTAGTAACGTCAATTTCCATATTTTGGTTGATTTACCTTTTGGAAGCATTCTCATGTCCTTAATACATCTGTTCAGCTTCCTTCTACTTCGTTCCTGTTACCTCCCTCGATGCATTTCAATCTGTATTTCCATCCTATGGGATGAGATTAAGATGTCTTTGGTTTTGTCTGTGCAGTTTTTAAGGATCCTTTTCTTGCTCCAACCTCAATCACTTCTTGTTATCGGCTCTCATCCATAATTTCTAAAAAAATTCTAGCTGATGTTAACATTATGTGTTGTGAAGATTTTCTACTCTAGATTTTCATCTTCGGATTGGATTTTGTGATGGTCCGGAGTCTGACTTCCACTACAGTCTCCCCGAGTGGAGTTACTCAAATCCTCTCCTCATGTTATATTCAACTATCCTTTAGCGCAGGATCCTATAGCATTTATTCCACAATTTCCCAGAGACATGCCTGGGCACATTATAACCTTACTACATGATACACGCTATGAGCTTCATTTACCCATAAAAGACCATAACTTCAATACATTTTTACGTGTCCATAATGCATTATAAAGAACTGCAGCTTATATGGTAGTTTAACAGCATTAAATGCTAATTTTATTTAATTACTTTCAGTTAATTTAAAATTGGTTTTAAATGCTGCAGTTAAATATTTTCTCCTAACCCTTTCATTTGTTCCATATTCTAAAATTTTTATTGTTGCAGTTCTGTCTATTTTAAACATTTTACATTTGAGTCCTCAATTATATCTTTAATCAATTCAAATTTATCCTCCCAAATACCTGGTTAGTGATGTAATTAATTTTAATATTAATTTAATCTTAATGTTAATTTAAAGTATTCCTCTAAATCGATTGGTAAAATTCCTTAGGTGCTTTGACTCAATCATTATCATCGTGCCGCTTAAATATGTATCTATTTTTTGTAATGACATATTTTCATCGTCAGTTACTTCATCACATTATGGATCCTAACACTCTTCCTATCATTTTGGGTCTGTCGGTTGAATACACGGGATTTTGGAAGCTCTAATTAACATTATTATCATTAGTCCACTTCATATTAGTATTGTTATAAATATTTGTGAATCAAATGGCTTGGGTACTGATTGATAACTCTCTAATTTGGTGAATACTAAAAACTTATAGGTTGTGATGTATACTATATACATGGGGCAAAGGAGTGGGTTTGACTTTAGACGTCATGTGTATTTCATATATGGGTACCATGTTCCACGGTCACATACACATGTTACAGGGTTTGTACTTTGGTCTGTGCTCACAGCTATGGTAAAGTCAACTTCACTATGATAAGTGTCCAGTTGGTACATGGGTGACACAGGCATTAGATTCTGAAACTTCTCAAACTCTAGGTGCTCTTTTTATGTGTCGGCCACACAGTACTGCATCTATCATACGTCCTATACTGATCAAGTGTAGTCAATGACCATGGTCGTTTGGAGGAAGGTAGAGTAACCACCCTCCCAAAAGCCCTTGTCGATGATAGTGTTCATTCCTCTTTCTTTCTCTGTGACAACGCCACTCTGCCAACGTTTGGGTGTTCCCTCAGATTCTGGGCGAGTTTTCACCTCCTCCTGGTGATTTATCGCTATTACTGATGCGTGGGTCATTATTCTAGTAAGATTTATACCACTTATTTTTCTTCTGCTTTTGTTTTTGAGAAACTCTCTTTCTCCAAAAGGAAACCTACAGTCTAACTGCGCTTCAGCTCCTAGTTATTTCCACGGTCACATTTCCCGGTTAGTAACTTCGGGGTCTTATCTCCAATCCGACTTCGGTCCCATAGTTTACACTAACTCAGTCGGTGAAAGAATTTTTTGTTCTTACGCTGTGACCTTTATCCATCTGAGTTATTTTGGTAGTCAGTGGTCTCACGGTGGTGCTCTGTTCATCTATAGGTATTATTCTTGCTGTATACCTTCTCCAATTTCATCCTTCCCATGTTTCGCTTGAATATCTAGCTGAAGTGCTGTGGGTTTTTAGGTAAAGGCCCCTTCTTGCTGATTCTCACTTTGCGTTTTCCTTTGGAAGGAAATTACCTCAAATACGCAGGCATGTGCGGTGCCTTGTTTTCTGGGTTTTCTGTGTATTTGATGGTTACGTCTTGAAGGATGGTTGTGCGAATATGAAGATACTTACTAGAATATTTTTTATGTAGTATAGAGTCTAGTCATCCTTTGAATAAGGGTTTGCCAAGGGAATGTAATCCCACTCTCCTTATAATTTGTTAAGGACATGAATGAGATTTTACGGGTTCTCTATTTTCCAAAATGTATTGGATGTTTCTCCTCGAAACCACGTATATATGTACACATATATATATATATATATATATATATATATATATATATATGTGTGTATACATATAATAGCGAATATTTCATTCTCTGCATTGATTTGTTTAAACCCTTGGGCGGGATATTACAGTCCACACGAGACAGGTGGGTCCTTCCTTTCTATTAATCGACATAAAATGAAGAGACAGCAACCTGCAGCGGTTCCAGCTGTGTGTCCTTTTATTCTCTCTCACGGTCTCCCTATCGTTTCTCGCTTTGCAGAATACACATACCATGCAAGCCGCAAATACTGATACCCTCATAAAGTGGGGTTTCCTTTACAGGGCAAAAAACCTAAAACTACGCTTAACTTCGCTTGATCGAGGATCATCCCTTCAATGAACGGCTGGTGGCCTAGAAAATTAATATGCTTTTACAGAAATTTTACATTTTGTTTTTAGCTTTGGGAGAGCGCGCCGAGGCCGCGCGCGCTCCATAGGCGTCGTGGCTGCTAGACCCCCTAGGTATCATTTAATTACGAGGCTTCGTTGCCACCCCATTAGTGCTGTCCAATCTTGTGTATTCTAAGTAACCATGAAGACAAGAGAACCGCACTTAAATGAAGCCATAACATCTTGTATGCCAAAGAACATCGTCCATGTACATCTTCCCATTTCTAACACTGTAGCGAGCGGCCTACCCCATTTTGACATTGGAGACATGGAACTTTTGACCCACCTTTGGGTGAATTAGTTATCGATGTCTACTGATGTTCTCTTATGTTCTATGTTGATTGTATTATTTCCCATCTCTGCAGCATGCCTCGCATTGTTCTTTGTGCTCTTTTAAAATTCAATTCTAACAACTTCTACCAAAAGTAAAACCATCATGGGCAAATCACATGGCGACACGGACCTGGATCATTGATTTTCGTTGCTGTCGAGGGTCCCCAAAGATCCTCCATGGTAAATAGCGAGAGTGTAAGTTTGAGTCTTCAATAGCTCTCTGTCTCATCTCCCCTCCTAGCTGAGCACGTTCCACACAGCTAAGGCGCAAATGAGATATCCATATATAAAATGAGGTTTCCACTTTTCCTAGACATCCTCACAAGAATTGAAAAACTTAATTTAACAAAACTTCTGCATAGATTCATACATGTGCCTTGCACACTTAGCTTCTAGCTGAGATAGTATCTAATGTGAATTCACCTCTTGATAAGTGTCGCATGAGCTTCCCAACAATCATGTAATGATGACAGAGATTTGATGTTTGGGTTGTTAATTAGTTCTATAAGAGCACCTTTACATGCTCGGTCACGCATACTCTGCGTGTAACGTAATTGTCATCACTATACTTCTTCCCCCACTTGGAAGTATGTACGAGGCCTGGTTGATACCATGGCTCTACGGCAGCAGAGACACAACGTAATTTGGTGAGTGTCCAATGGCATGGATTGAGGTATTCCTTGTCGATCCATAAAAGACCATTTGTGCATCATGCCCATGAGAATTGCATTGCACCGTTGATCCTACGGTGTTGAATCTGGAAGACCTCATGCGTCACATGAGTGTCCAACCTCTATAATCTCTGCAGAAAGCGTCTATCATTTTTTTGATTTCTGAGGTTCTTTGATTTATGGAGAATGGAACAAGTCGGAGAGATGATTGTCTACAAGTGCATGACCTTATCGTACTGTGCCGTAGAGATGCTTGGTTTTTGTAATTCACTGATCGGTTCAATGTTTGGGACAAATATTATGGTCTTCATCATGGCCTGTGAGTGCGATGGTGATGCACTGAGGAACACGAGGACTTGAACTTGGAAAGCCACAGGAATAGGAAAGTTGATGCAGAGTCCATACTTGAAACTGCGACCACCCTCAACTTTTGATACTTAAGAATCTTATAATTCCCATGAGAAATTAAATAGAGAAAGGATCAACACGACTTTTATTTTCAGCAGCAACTAATTAATGACGGTAACTTCACGAGTCCCAACCACATGATAAAAAATAATGTCTAGCCACGACTCGAATGATGCATGGAAAAGGTAGAGATGATGGGAAATGCTGGGTAAGTATGGTGCTATTATGGAGTATGCCTCAAAGGTTTATGAATGACTAGATTAATGCAGGATATTACGGGAAGGGATTGAAACTTAAAGTCAGAACTAACACATGGTATTATTACTAATTATTATGGATATGATGACTAACACATGCAGACTCCACAACCACAAATGGTTGCAAGAGGGATTGAAGCTACTTCTAGCGAAAGAACTACGAAAAGGATTTATTCATGACCAAAATTTGATTGGAATGAAAAACTAGCGACGCAATGACAAACTAAAAGAATGAACCTCTATTTAGACATACCTACGGTCCCTTTTGAAAGGATCAAATGATTTTTGATGTAGAACTAATTGAGATCATTGGAAAGGTTTTTAGGCGTTACCATTCACCCATTAGGGCGGTAGGACCCCACGTCAGTTTGTGTGAGCTTGTACCTCTAATTATTTCACTTTCAAAGCTATGAATGGTCAGACCATGCGCATTTTTAGCTTTCTAGGAAAAAGTTGAACATACTGTCATATATCGAACAGCATGTCAAATTTTAAAATATTTCCACAATGTCTGTCCCATGCCATGCTTCTTCCTCTGCGTTTCGTGAGTTTGGTGGAAATATTCTAGAAACTCTTCATCTTCATCCCAACAGCGAGTTCTTCCAACCATTTTTGGAATTGATTCATCCTCTTTCATGTGAGTGGCCCACACAATAAAATGATTGGGGATGGTAAACTTGGCAGATGCTGACTTCTCAGTCCATATACTGTGGAAAAGGGGTATACTTGTGTAAATTGCTTGATGATTGTACGATAATCACATAGTATGAGTTGGAACCATTCTTTCCCAATCGTCTTTATTAGCTAAGAATATCTTGGTGAGACCCCTCTCTAATATTTTGTTAAAATCCTCCACATTATCGTTTTCTTGAGGGTGATATGGGTTACTCTTATGGTGTTGTATCATAAAGTTTTTGGGAAATGGCGAACATATGATTTGATGAAATGGGTCCCACTAGTCATGTTGAGGCTTTGGGGGCACCAAAAATCGGTGATAATCACTATAAGATGAACTGCGTCGACAATGTTTGTAGGACTGATATTTGGTAAGGACAACTTTAGCCCCATCGTGGTAAGGTAATCTATGGTGGTAATAATATATATCCAGCATGTGGTGGTGCACTTGTGGGTTAATAGGTCCCACAAATTTTTAATTCCCATTTATCAAAGTGCGGGTGCTCATTTTGGTTGCAAAGGGAGGTTCATCCCAGTGTGATGGTTTTTCCAACAGCTGACAAGCGTTCTATATCTTGGTGTACTCTTTGTGTCGTGGAAAGTGTGGGCCACTGAGTCCCAACACCTTATGCTACTTTCCTCGTGGTGGCCTTCCCACCAACATGTCCACCCACAACTCCTTAATGACAGCCACAATACATCATGTCTCTCATGATCAAGAACACACCTTCACAATATTTGATCAAGGTTGCACTTATAAATTTGTCATAGGATCAAGCGCTAATCGATACGAGCTCACTCATGTTCATTCAACTGTGTTTTTGTGCACCCCTCCTGTAAGTTTTCGCTTTAGTAGCTAGAAATAATGCAATGTCCTCTAAGTAGTCTGTATCGGTGAATAAAATAGGTCAACATATGGAAACAAATAATCTCTTGACCCTCCAAATTAAGCCCTAACTCTAATGAAGAAATGTGATCAAGGCCCACGTTCACTATTTCTAGCTTAAGTATGCAAATGTGAACTCTTGGTATAGAAGTATCCATCTACAAATATTTCCTTTAAGTACATGCTTTTTCACAGTTACTTTAGAGCTGATTAATCGATGAATAATTTGAATAGACCCCCCAAAATATAGTGCTAAAACTTTTGTAGCGAATACACCATCGCAAGCACTTCACTGGAATAATTGTAGTATAATTCCTTTCTTTCATGGACAATTTTGTGCTAGAAAAGTATATGGGGTGATCAATATTTGCATCTCACGGGCTGATCCACAATGACTCCCGAAATACACGATACATCAATATGAACATGAAATTTCTTGTTCCAATATGGATAAACAAAATTGGTGCACATGCCAATCTCTCCTTTAGCACATTGAAATCAACTTCACATTCATTCGACCATATGGAACCTTTCAATTTAAATTCAATAACTTCTCAGGTGGTCCATAATCAAGGCATAATTTTGGATGAACCTCATGTAATATGTTGCATGACGGATGGATCTCGGTTGTTTAACACTTTTTTGGTGTGGGTCATATTTAGGATCACTATGACCTTGCGGGATACTATGCTCCTCTTTATGAGTACATGTGCCCTAAAGTGTTACCGAAGGGGACAACGAATATATAATTTTTCGGGTTTAGGGAGATTTGCAAGCTGTCTACAATGGTCAAACATCACTCGGGAGAAATCTCGAATGTTTTTTAATAGCTTGTAGATAGTCAAGTAATCCATGCAGAAGCATGCAGAAACATGGAATATAATCTCTAGAGAGGCAACGATTATAATTCTAAGAATATTTTAGCACATTCTTGAGCCCAAAGGCATGACATGGTATGCATAGGATCCCCATTGAGTGGTAAATGTATTTTCTTCTTATCTTCCTCTACAATATGGACTTGATGGTAACTAGAAATACATTTGTAAAAGAGTAAGATTCATTCACGACATTTTCTAGAACTTCAACACTTAAAGGGGTGGGGAAAGGATCATGAACACATGCATTGTTCAAACTTTGGTAATCCACCACGGACCCAAATTTCTTTCAACATCGCTTTTGTTCGGCATAAAAATTGGACTTACCCACTAGCCTCGTTAGCGGGAAGATAGACCTACTGCCAACATCTTGTCTATCTCCTTCTTCACCTTCTCTTTTAATCTTAGGTTTAGCTGATACGTCGATGTTTCATTAGCTTTGCATACGGTTTAAGCACAATATTCATCTCCCCTACGAATCTCCCTTAATACCTTTAAGATCTATAATATATTAAAGGGAACAAGTATTTATATTCTATAGGAGATCAAATATTTCCTTGGTAGTTGACTCATCCTAGTAATCTCTACTTGAGGCTAAATTCAGATTTTTCATTAGTGCCTGCCTATGTTTTGTTTCTGTAACCCGAGGAGCGGTGGTTCAAAACCATCGATTCCAGAGACCCATCTTCAGCACTTCATTCCCCCTTAGTTTCCTTGAATTCCGGATGTCTTAATTCTTCAAATCATCTTCATTAGGCTCTCAGTCTATCTTTTCCCTATGCTAGTGACTTCATGGAATATAGATTCATATATATTTTCCAAGTTATTCTAGTCTATACATCCCTCTATCAAGCTTTCACTATCGTAGAGAAAAAATCTTTTAACAACTTGAAAATAATTTTTTATCCTTTCATAATTGTCTATGAAGGAAAATTTGTTGATAAATTGAGCTACCATATAGTCCCAATGTGATCTGTCTTCTTATCTCTTCCTTTTATGTACCATGCCTTGGAAATTTCCCTAGGGTGTGTACAAATTTGTGCACCACAAGTCCTCTAAATTCCTTCCATCAGTCCATATGGGCCCTTCAATAGCTACGGAGTGTTTCAGGGTCGAGCTTCCATGGTACTTAATGAAGGATGTGTGTGGGTAGTCCTACGAATAAATAGATCACGGCTCTCATCAATGCTTAACATCTTTCCATTCTACGAGATGGTTTTAGTGAGATCCCCATAACCTTGTTGGTCACTAAGCATGTAGACAACATATAATGAAAATTTGTGTAATTCGAGAGATGGTTGCATCGAGTTTCATTAATAAAATAATTATTAGAGCCCATGATCATTGAAAATAAGTAGTCTTATACCTAGTTACAACCTAGTTGATGTGATATATTATGGCACAACACTCGGTGTTGATATATTTTCAGCCCTACTACCAGTTTATCCCATCGACCTCGAAAGCTGATCTCAGAGCTCTAAATGCTCCTCAGGTGATAAATACTTACGTAAAGTCGGATTAATATAGTCTTATCTTCTACCCATCATCATCTAGTATAGATGATCAAAGAAAGTAAAGTTCTTCCACTATATGTTGTTGACTTGGTTAACCTTGGACCTTGGTATGGGTCTAGAGAGCAGAATAACTCCTAACTCCCTCAATTCAAGGTTTGAGTCAAATTATTTTTTAGATTGGTTCAGCGTGCATTATCAAAAATCTGAGTCTATTCCAAGAAATGTTGGATAAAGGTCTTTTCCCCTATAATATCTATTACTTCAAAGTCGGCATAAGTTTTCACGTACATGTCAACTACATCTTCTAACCTTCCAACTGAGAGTATACAATATTGATTCACCATCGTGATGAATTGGCAAAGAACTCGAACTTTGACCTTCACGAAGTCTTCCAAGGTTTTCCTCGGCAGCGGGATATTCACATCGAGCCCAAGTCTAACATTGTATCCTTGATGCGAAAACTCAAATCAGAGCATCAATAATCCCAGGGACTCCTCTCTATTCTCTTCTTGCTCTGTGAACCCTCTCGAGTTTATTTGAGGTAATTTGGTAGAGATGAATCTTTCCTCAGCTTGTACCCCATCCTTGAAAACAACTTTAAGACTTTCTATAATTGCATTTTCAAGCATTTCCTTGATCATTCACAATCTATAGAAACAATGTAAACCACTAGGTTATGGGTGCGGGTCTTGAGTTTTGATAGGTCAGGGATCTAGCTTTTGAAAACCCTAGATATTCCCCTTTGGGGCTCACCACTTAGAATCAATTTGTTAAAATTTTCCACGACTTATTTGTAGTATTGCTTATCTTGTTTAGAATCATATGAGGGGTTTGGTGATTTCCAATTTATTATTCTCGACCACTCAAAAATTCATCTCCGGCCTTCCTCCCTCCATGGGTAGACTATATTAATGTTTGGAAGGGGAGCTATCTCATCATATTTGGTTCAACATTGATTAAATTTTCTCGTTTTTGGTGGTTTCGCTCTTCCCATCTACCAATCAACTGCGGATAGTATTTTTTTGCGCATGATGTGTTAACCTCACTAGAGAGTACCAAGGTCTTCTCGGTAGCAGGTAGTCTCTTGCGACATTCCCCTCCACGACCACAATTGTAACAGCAGATCAAACCTATGCCTCCTATTATTACTCCCCCTTGTTCCTCCACCTCCTCATCCTCGAGAGTCTCATTGATACGATAGGAAAAATCAATCCAATCGATAAACTCGAGGTGTTTAACACTCTACACTAATCAATATGGCGATACGCGAGACACAAAATTCACAAAAAGTGTTGTTTAGAACATTGGAATATTTTTGAATAATTGTACGGAGGCGAGGGAGATGTCCATACATTATGCATATTTCATAGTACTCGGTGAGCGTGTTGCATTCTCTTAGTTCCGGAAATGAATGGAACTTAGTGTGTCCTATATATAGACCTTTCATACTAATATATGCGGTTCCAATGGTGGGTAAATATGTGGAAGACCATACGAGTATGGAAGTGCTCGAGACTTTTAGCCTGTGGGCACTTCGTGGCATGATGCCTTGATATGGTAGTTTGTACACCATATGTGTAATTAGAGCGGAGTCACGTCGGTTGCGAGTTCCTAAGTTTCTGCAGTCGGATACGTGATATGGTGCTACGGTCTAAGATAGGGAGTCGAGTGAGGCTTCCCTCCCTGTGCACTCTTGTGGATATCCGATCATAGCCTCAATTTAAGTTTCTTTCTCTAGAGGTGTCTTGTAGAGTATCAATATATTGTTGAGTCAACAACATGTGAGTAGTGGAAACAACGCTTTAATGAACCAATCTCGTTGATGATTGGGATTAATAAATATCTCAACTAATCAATCACATATTTAAACCTATGCATTATCTCCTGGTAGTTTCTCCTTCCTGCTTGATCTCCCATAACTCGGACAATCCTGTGCAGTTTATTCTAGGGAAAGCTTAAATTCCGAACAAACTCCCACGAATTTGTATATCATTGGATTTTGTTGTAATGTTGACCATTTGATGAACCATATCAATGTTATCTCTTGAAAGGTGGTTTGAAATTCAATTAGATTTATAACATTTGGAGTCGCGGGCCCTCAAGATAGCTTCACCCACAGTACCAATGTTGCTCTACATCCTCATCCCCTCTACCGAACTCGTGAGATGTCGGAGTAAATAATCCCTCCATGTTTGATTGACCTTGTGGGAGGAGGATAAATCCTTGAGGCGAGTTGTGATGATCCTTGGAGGCTTGTACTCTCATTACTATTTCTCTTGCTTACTAAAGGGTACCAAATTTGTAGGTAACATGCTGCTTGTGAACCTTTATGACTTTGATTAAACTAGATAAAAATTGATCGGGGTTTTGATAAAGTACCATGGGAAGGTTGGGAGTTACTACATGAGATGTTGAGAAATGAATCATTACTCATGGGGGACACATCATTCTTAGAAAACAACCTTCTCATCATGAAGTGCATGTCATCATTTAGGTCTTCCTCGGGAACTACAAGACAATTCCATCGGTGTTCCCATCTCTGTGCGAGGATGGAGCCTTTCTTGCTTCTCACGGCCCTTTTTCACTATGGTCGTCTCGGTCCCTCTTGGTGGACCAAATTCTACTCAGCATGATCCCCCACCACTCTACAACTTGAGTCGACTTATTTCTCTCTCTCTCGTTCTCTATATACTACTACACCACTTCTACTTGGGTGTAGGGTCTCTCGATCCTCTATCAATCTCTTGCAGATCTCTCTTTCATGCATTATTCAACTATCCATGCTCTTCTTCATGCCCTCAAATATACAGGATTCCAAAGTCTGCATCCATTTCTTCAATATTTTCATAACTCCTAGTTAGGTAACATCCCTACCCTTAGGTCCTTCCTCCGGTACAGATTTCGTGCCATGGGTGGGTTCTAGAATACCAACATTTTCTCTTCAACATCAAAACCTTAACCCACTATGGAATTTCCTTCATTAGTCTTCCTATGCGCCGCGACTTAAACACGAACTCAACCATAAAGAAGGAACAATGACCCTCCATAAAAAACTCAATGATTTACCACTCTAATTTGGTATGCACCCCAGAAAAGTAATAGCTCGTGTCATATCAGTGTCAAGCCGATGTAGTTCAACAAGATCTTCTTGAGTCCAAGTATGAAAGGATCTCCTCTCTCCACTAGTATTTTATTTTTATTTTCTATCTCATGATTAGTGTAAAGCTCTTTTGGGAACTGACAGACCAAAATATTTCGTTATTGATCGCTTGTAGATTACGATTTTACATATTTCTTCCTTCAGCCGCTCCATACTTTGAAAACATATTCGATCTTATTAAGAAGCACAGAGTCTTCTTGCTCGTACTACTAATCTTGACGGCTCATATAGATTATCGACACCATATTCCATATTCCTTGGTATTTATCGAGTCCCAACAAATGATCCATTTGTTGAAAAATTATGGATGCGTTGAGACCATAGATTTAGGAACATGGGCCAACAAAGGCTCTATTGTAGTCTAGCATAGTGCCAACATTTTCACCCTATTCGGGAAAAAATAAGGCATCTCACCCAAGGCATGTTGCAACCTTACGTAGTTGGGGGCTAGAATATGGTATCAAGAGAAACCACATGGAGGCTATCGACTCCTAGTAAACCTAGAACTAGAACATCAAAGGTGCAATTGGGCGACTCAAGCTTCATTGAAGAAGAAAGTATACTATGTATATGAAGGCATACTAAAATTTTAGAGAGGCCACCTCAAATCACACATGAATATTCTCATATAACACTGTAACTCCTTCTATTATTAGGTTCAACAACACTACAATAATACATCATGCTTTGCGATGGCCTGTTGGAAAAACATAAACTAACATAACAAGATATTACATGATCGGGATGAAGTATATAATAGTGTGGTCTCAAATAAGTTCCGCGACAACATTTAGAGACACTAATTGCTTCTTATTCTTTAAGCTTTTCCCTTTGAGCCTTCTTAAACCCTTCCACTTTATTGTCTTGCCACTTCTCCCTCGAGATACTCGCCCTTTCCCTCTTTAGGTTACCTATGTTACTCGGTCGTGTTTGCATCCTCGGTTTTTGATGTTCCTTTCAACTTGTTTTCGCTGGCCACTTGAGTCCGATTTCTCTTGTCGGTTATTCGCAAGTATTAGCCTTTGGTGGGTCCCTTCTCCTTCTTCGGTTGTATTCTCGTGACTTACAATGAGTTACCTTTGAGTCAAATTTGGTCAATCTTCAAAACATGTCACAACTTAGCTCTCAAAATGAAGGACCCAACACAAGGAAAACCTCATCTTGGATGTTATCCTTTAAAGTTCCTATGAAGACATCAATCAAATGCTTATCTAGAATTTTAGTTACCTTTATTTTCCAATCTTTGGAAGTCCTCAATGTGCTCTCCAATTGAACCCTTTTCGTTTTCATATTTATCAATTGGCTAAAAGAAGGTGTTTCTTTTTTTATCCTCATAATGTGTTATCAATTACTCCACAAAAAATTATCCAAGTGAAAAATTATATACAAGAACAAATCCATCAATACCACAAAGTGATTGGGTTCTAAATATAAAGATGCAATGCATAACTTTTGTGCATGTTGCACATCATGTGAGTCAAAGAAGCTGCTCCATCTACAATATCCATGTTACCAAATCCTTGCCATCAAACTTCCTCATCTTGGTCTTTGGAATATGTTTGTTCTGTAACCAAAAGTTAGAGTATACAGAATCATGATTCCGTTATTTTTTTCTCATCACGAGTTTCCTGAGAATACATTGTCACCACTATGAAGCATTTCTTGTAGCAAATTTGTCAAAACTTACTTCAAGCCTTCCATGTCCTATTTTATTTATGATTTTAACCCATCCATCTTAACATTCATCATTGATTCCACTTCATTTTCGTTGCTCTTTGTGAAGGCGAAATTTGTGCACTTGGTCCATCGTTTTTGATATATCATGTTGCATTTGTTTTCTTCATGCATCATAAAGTAGAGAAATTTTAGGGCTAAATGGGTGTAGGTGAGATTTTGGAACGATTAATGATATATATGCTTCACTATGCCTTTTGAATCACTTCAAGCAGTTTTTTCAAAAAAAAGTTATGCAAATTTAAAAATACACGCATTTTAAGAGCTTGAATTTTAGTTTCTCAATCTGGATGACCTTGAAACTATTGGATCTCTGTGATTTTAGCCTCCCAGAATCTAAAATTTCGTCTTGGTGTCTCTCTATGTCTTATTTCTAATTCCACAAGTCAAACCAAGATTGGTTTTTCAAGATGAAAGTGTGCCAAAGCTCCTAAGATGACTTGATTATGGATTGATTCAATAGACTAAACATGTATAGGATGGCATATGCCACTATTTCAACCTTTGGCCGCTGAAACTCCTATCCGAAAAACTAAAGTTTGTGCAATTTTAGTCACTACACGAAATTCAAATCGGTCTTTGAAAAGAGAGTTATGACTATTTTTCCATTGGGACACACATGTTGGTGATTGAGTTATGGAGAAATACAAAAAGCCTAACTTATTGGGACCATATCTCCAAAAAATATAGTGCAACAAGATATGAAATTTTAACAAGATGTTCATCAAGATTTCTCCTCCATGTAGTGCATTTTCACGTTCTTAAGCTCACATTAAAAAGTTTATAGTGAAAATTTAGAATGCAACTGTTTGAAGCAACAAAACCCTAGGATCAAGAGCTTTGATACCAAATGTTATGTATCCGGATAAAAAATAACATATAAAAATAAAAAAAGATAGATAAACAACTAGATAATAAATCCACTTCGAGAAACTCCCTTTATGTCACATAAATGAACAATTCTTGGATGATTCAAATGAAAGAAGACCTCCTTGGTATATAAAGGAGTCTAAAAGGTCAAAATATAATTGTGGCGTACATAAAAATAACAATAGTGGTCTTCTATGGGGCACAACAATAATAATATTGGGGCCTACTGATAGTATTTTAGGGACCTAATAGGGCTTGTGGAAAAAAGGAAGATATTTTGCTTTGCCTTCAAAACTAGTTCAATGGGACAAAGTAAAAGTCATTTTGAGACCATACCATTCCTTGTCTTATGGGGTGCATGGTTCTCTTGAAATAATAGATTATATGCGGAAAAGAAGTGCTCGAATTTTAGGCTTTTTCTCGGAGATAGTGGTATTACTCAAATTTGTTTGGAAGGGTCTTTCTCCAAAAAGTCCATCATCAAATTTTGAGAATGATTGATTAATAAAAGAAATTCTAGTTGGGAATTTTTTGATGGGACATGTTAGGGGCTCGATCATCGATGTGGTTTCGGGTGGGTGAGGGTTGTTCTTATTCATTTTTAGATTCACATTACTTTTCCTTCAAAGTCGAAGTTGTGGCAAGGGAAAAAAATAATCAAGGCAAGTTAATGGGCCTTTTAATTCTTAGAAAAATGTAAAAGAAGAAAAACAATAAACAAACATTTGACTATAGATTGTGACTTTATAAGTCTTTGGGGATTCCTTACTAGTGGTCGATTGGATTCAAGGAAGATAGATGATTCACAATTTAGAGCTACAAGATTTGGTGCTACATGTGAAGAGGTAATTTCTATTTTTGAATACTCTATCAACCACATCTATAGGATGTTAAAAAAATAGGATGATGCATTATCAAAGAAGTTATAAGTGTACCCACTAGAGAATTTCTTATGGCTGATTTCACACATCCATGAATTTAGATAAAACCCGTGATTTGGACAACAAGGACTAAAATTTTACTATGTTTTTGTTGCATACATAGCTGCAATCAAGTGTAAGGACAAATTGGTTATGTTTAAAAGTTATAATATTTTTAATATAAAGTCAAGTTTGAATTAGAGAATTAGTCAGTATAGTATAGTCTTTAGGAAAAGTTTTTGATGAAGCAATTTAAAGAAAATCTAACATGTGAAAATATATGAAAAATATATTTTATAATTTTCTATTGATAAAAATGTGTATTTTTTCTATTAATATTTATATTGTAAAAAACAATTTCAAAACATAAAGCCTGTTAAACATTTTTTACTCAATATTTAAATTGTAATAGTTCAAAACATTTAAAATAAAGAAATTTTGAAATAATTATTATTAAACTTAAAAAAAAATAAAAATTTAAATCAATACTTTAACTACATTTTAATTGTTATTTAAAAAATTCAAAAATATTTAAAAACACTGCATTTTATACAAATTCAAAATTCAAAGTAAAACGGGAAACGAACATTGCACCTTTGAACCTGAGTAGGGAAGTTGCTTGGCAAATTGTGTAAAAGAATCCACATTAGTAAATGCCCTTTGAGATATAATGTGTAAAACAATCAAGTTGAAACAGGTTAAATAGAATTAAAATGCGTGACTACTACTATTGAAACTCAAAAGTAAAGAACATCACATATGAGGAAGAAATTGTTGTTTAGCTGAGTAAGTATATTTTTATAAGGTGATAGAATAATCAAGTTAGATGTATTCTAATTCTAGATTTATTAAGTATGGAGAGTAAATTTAAGATGTAAATTTATTTTTTAATACAAATTATCACATTATGAAAATAAATGATTTTTCAAAATAATTGATAAATTTGAAATTAAGATATATTTATATTAATATTTAATAATATTAATTATATTTCATATAAATTTTCATATTTCTATATTTTTATTTTAATTTGATTAAAATTCTGATTATATATATATATATTTTCTTTAATATGTTTTAATAATTATTTTTAATTTATTTTTTTTAAATGTGATATGTTGGGAATTTACAATATGTACAAATAAATAAATACATAGTTTATTGTAATATTGTATTTTTTATGCTTATTAATTAAATTTAAATATGATGTCTCTTTACAACAATATTATCAAAGCATTATAGGTTATTATATCACTAACAACAATTTGAATTTAGGTGGGGGAAGATAACAATCATTCTACCTAACCACCCGAGGAACAATCTCAATTGACATCATGATGTGATATATATATATATATATATATATATAACCTCAAAATTATACAATAAATCAATCCACATATAAGCACAATACATGACTATATATTTACTACAATCCTAGTATTAAATGCAAAAGTTGTTCATGGATTTTTCCTTTTTTTCCTTTACATTTACAATTGTCAATCCATTAAGAAAGTTTTTCGAGAACAAATGTAGATGAGACAATGACACAATTTCTTTAGAGATCAGTTCCATTGCGAAAGGTTCTTCCATATTTTTTTATTTCCTTGTTGATATTTGGCTGATCTAACTCGTGGATGCGCTTATGCCCACTCATTGCTAAAAACCAAAATTATGGATGAGTCTCTTCCATTTGTAGTCGAAGGATGTGCCTCTCTGTTAAGGGATTATATGGATCCACATGAGGCTAAGCTTAGTCTAAAGGATTTGTTTTAGTAGTAAATGTCATCTATTGTTGTGAGTTGTCCTTCTTGTGAGCCAAAATATTCTTGAACCTTTTGTTCCCCTTGGATCTTTCCATTCACGACTCTTTTTCTAAGTATCCAGGTGAGGATAGGACCCTTGTGGAAAAGGTCGGGAATTTTTCCAAGATGATTGGGCTATTGAAAAAATCTGCTAAATGCAGGGTAGTGTTTCCATAATCACGGTTGTGAATCAAACCTACCCTACGGTAGCCACTATGAATTTTTTGATAAGCAAACGGTGGCTAAATATGTTTTGAGCCTTCAGAAAAATACATTTTCCCTCGAAAACATATCATTCTTGAAGCCTCCATGTGTCTTTCACCCTTTGAACAATCTTCATTTCTATTTCCACTAAAAATCCTCCTTTGTTTTGTGGAAAAGCGCTTTTAAAAGAGCCTCCATTTTTCCCTTTTTATTCCCTCCCAAACCTCCATTTTACCTCCTTTTCCCCCCTTTCAAAACCCCTTCATTAACCCTCTAAAAATCTCCAAAATCCTTTTAAGCCCCTAAAAATCACTTTTACGAGCTTAAACATCGTTTTTCCCTTTGTTGAAAGCCAAAAATTCCTTGAAAATCGCCCACTTTGGATTAAAAACCCCCATTTACATTTGAGGCCTTAAGCCCCCTTTCGGTAGCTTCTAACCACTTCCCCACTATGACCCGCGCCGAGACCGAGGGCACTAAAGCCTCGGGTGCTAATGCTAATCGGAGCCTTACATTTAACCCTTTCCCTTTGTTAGTGGAAATTTCCCGATGCGATGAACTTTTGTTCTATCAGCTGGCGGTTTGATCGAGGCGTTGATCTTTACAGAATCCAGATGGTCAGGTGTAGTGCAACACGCACACCTCTCTCCATCACCCTCAGGTGCATATGGGCCGTCGATCGCCTTTTTAGGTCAAACAGTTTATCGCTTAATCGCAATTTGAAAATCCAATGTCCCGATCGTTTTCCCTCCTCAGGTGTGCGATTTGCAATTTAATCCCTAGTCGTTAATCCCGTCGGATCCAAACGGTCTAGATATCATTGCACCCCGCCTTCATCCTCAGTCGTTCCACTGTGCATAAGCCCAGACTAGATCTCCGTAGTCCATTTCAAAGATCAACGGTCGGGATTTAATCGCTTTGACCACCTCTCGCCTAATCGCCGCCGCACCTTTCCTGTCGTCGCACACTTTCCGCACCGTCCCGAGTCTCACGCCGCAATCCAGCAGCGAGAGCATATCGTGTAACTTTGGTGTCCGAACTTTCTAACATTTTGAAATCGCGCGATATGGGCGGTTTTTGTTTTTGCCACGTGTCGTAGAGAGGGCGTGTCGCGTTTTTTTGGAGATTTCCAAATCCACTCCAAAGTGGCGCACGAGTGGTTTTCTTCTAGAAACCACCCTCCCTTATATATTCCCTCATTCGATCCCCCACGGGTTGATCTCCTCCCGAGATCCAACGGTTCCACATATCGCCCTCGCCCTCTGCCAGGGTCCCACCATGAGGCCACTGCCTCCATGTATTATCGCGGCCTCTTTTTCCTTTGTAATTCACCCAAACGTTAAACTTTGAGTTTTAACATTAAATATTTTTCTTCCCCCTTAACCTTTGTGTTTTACACTAAAGGATTTTATTCTCACGCCTAACACGGTGCTGACACTTTCCATCGACAAATCTCTGACGTTGATCGTTTGGTGCCCTTCTCTAATCGGACTGGCTCCGGAACCATTTTCACACCAAACCTTCATTAGCCTCTGTTTCTTCCCATCTCGCATGTTTTTTCATCAGGTTTACCTTCAGTACACCATTTACATGCATGGTTTCTGAGCCTCCACAATAATTCTCCACCATCCCCCCTGGATTTCTTTCGCAGTTTATTGCATTGTGTAGGGTTTCTGAGTGAAAAATTCGCTCTTTGTCTCACGGTGCGGTCATTGTGAGCGAGAGCGCGAGAAAAGATCATCACAACGACGACAAAGTGTATCCAACGAAGACGGATGAAAGGATTTTAAGCACTGTAATTGAAGACTTAATGCTTTAATCCGTGTTGAGGAGGATAAAGATGCATTTTGAGAAAATCATGAAGAGAGATTAAGAGGCCCAATAAGGCCTAAAACGCATAAAAAAGCCATATGGCGTGTTTCAACTAACGGTAGAACGTATTTTCTCAGAAGGACACCTTCCCTACGACATTCTCCGCTCCTCCTCGATCCATAAAGGGTTATTTCACGTAGCAGTTTCTAATTTGTCCGGGACCCTGATTATGGAAGTATGGAGAAACCTGAAAACCTTCAAATCACCTTACTTGTTTATGAAGACATAACGAGTACCCGTCTGATCGAGAGGACTTCCAAGGACACATCAGAGTTAATGTCAACTCAGACAGGACTTCACTGACTTGACCTAAAGAGTACCAATATGTCAACCACGAGCAAACCCAAAGCGAAGAGCCACGAAACATTTCCCCCACTCGTATATGAATCAATTAAATGTACATCTACTACCACGAGTTACTCATTCTCTCTATAAGAACCCACTGAAGAACATATTGTAAAAGTTGTTGTTGTTGTTAGTTGTAGGGATTCTTTCCATGTTTATTGAAACTGTTATTGGGGGAAGTAACGTAGTTTGTAATTTAGTAGAGTTGGAGGAGAACTTTAGGATGTATATTATTGAGCTCAAAGTATGTGGTGGTTTTGCACATCAATTGAACAAGCAAATTTCATAGGATCCTAGTCTATATTACGGGTGATGTTTTCTTACTTATTTCATGTTTAATCATCTTGTCCATCATTCTATGATAAGAATCGATGTCCAGAGCTTAGGATTTACCCTACATGGTACTAATGTTTTCTTGCTCTTCTTATCTTTGATGTTTTACGCATTGTTTATTTGAGAACAAATTCATCTAATTTAACCGATCAAAGATGTTGGTCCGGCCCATGCTTACTAATGCTCGAGTTTTGGAGTTTTTGCTTAGATGTTGTTGGTTGGTTTTAAGGCGGAAAGGAATGGGATGCGGGGATTTAGAGTTAGCTACATCCCTGGGGTCCTTTTTATAATAGTTTGGCCTTTCTAGAGTCCCTTTGAGCTAGTGTCCAAAGCATTGAATGTTAAAGGTCCTTCTGCGATCATAGGCCTTGCTTGGTGTTAAATCTTAGCTGTTTTCCTTGAGAGTATGTTGAGCGAGTCACGGAGTTAAATGACCTCTGACCTGATCTTAGACTACCCTTTGTCTTTATTGAGAGTTTCCTTTGAGTATGTCAAAGCGGAGTCTGGATTTAAATGACATCTAACTTTGATCTCCGGACAGAAATTGGGTTTCTTTCTTTCTTTCACCTTCACTCCTTAATGTCCCATTCCACCATCTATCGAAGAGATCCTTTAGTATAGATGACTTTTCCCTATGAAAACCTTGGATAGTTGTTAGGCAAGTAATCCCTTTTCATGACTCCATAGCCAGGATTGACACTTTCTTGACCTATCTTCTTTTGCTAGAAACATCCTGCCCTGCTTTGTTCCTTCATCCCATAACCTTCTCGGTTAATGATCTCCAACCAATCCAACCAACCAAATCATTTAAAAACCCTTTGTGCTTCATACCTAGCCTAATACCTCTTTTTGAGCTTTAAAGATATACATTTATTTGTCTTTATGAGAGATCCTCTCTGGATCCAAGAGGGCTAGATCTAGGATCCCAAAGTGGTTTGATGTTGTCTAGTCTTTTGGTCTTGCCAATCTGGCCAAAACAACACGGAACCAACATAATGCGTGACTCCACTGAGAATTTGAGTGCATTTTATCTTAGACACCCTTAGGCACTCAAAAAAGACCCAAAATCTCTAGTTAGATTGGCATTTCATTGCTAATGGTGGAGAGACACGCTTCAAACATTCCATTCATCCACGCGCGACTCCACACTCCATAACTCCTAAAATAAAAAAATGACTCCCTTTGGTAGAAGACTACGAGCTGGTTGAGAAGATATCAGTGACCTCTTTGTACAAACATGGATCCAAATATGGATCGAAGCAAAGATAAATGCTTTATAGGATAAACTTATAAGGCGGTGAACAGATTTGGTGAAGTAGTGGAGATGCATGTGGCTAATTTAAATACAAATGTTGATTATCTAGGCCGGCCCATGCATTTTTCCGAGATATGAACAAACTCAAGATTTATACAATGAGCAAGATATGTATGATGCTCACGAATCTATAGAAGATGAAGAGGAAGGTGATCAAGAAATGTACGATTGCCTACCTATATCTTGTACTATGATAATAAGAGAATGTCATGATCAAATGGAAAAATCTAATAGGGAATGTTGCTTTGAGGAAAAACCACAAAGAAGATGCCAAATCGATGTGGAAGAAGAAACAACTCATGAGCACGGTATTATAAAGCTGAATATCATCATGATCATGAAGAGTTGTATGAAACGAGGAAAAAGATCGAAACATCGAGAAAATCCTCAAGGTTTCCCTATAAGCACAAGTAAAGATCTCCTAGAAGAGGCTCAAGAAGACATACGCGCTCTAAACCGGCCAATACAAGAAAGCAGGAAGGCTGTGCCACACATTTCAAAAAGAACACAAGAACATTCTCCTTTAGCAGAAGAAAGAGATAGATCGGATCATCAATAGGCGACTGACCTGCGAGATATTTTATAGAACACACACCCTTGCTCATTCATATGTTGAGTCGATTATGCAGTTCGAAGCTCCTACGTAAATCGAGAATGAAGAAAGATTTTCTAATAATCCGGTTGTCAATTGGTAACATTACTTACATTCATGATTTTCCAAGTTTTTATGTATCCCCGATGATGATGTTTTCTAATGAGAAGTTGATCTGTAGAGCCATCATTAGCGATGATTTGTGGGAGGAAAAATCGGTTCCATCGACTTCAAAGAAAGTAATGAGCCAATGCGAGCTATTTAGTAATGCGATGGAGAAGGCTATGAAAGTCACCGGTAATAGATGAAGATCCATTGAATTTTCACTCTGTTACACCTCATATCATCGGTAATAGTTTCCATGTGATTAGAAGTCGGCAACCTTTCATTTCGGGAGGGATGAAAAGGAAAACGAAGAAGAGATTTTTGAGAAGATTGAAAACAAGGAGCCTTCTCTTGAAAAAGAGAGGAAGCAATAGAACAAATCATTGCTCGAGAATACATTGATATTTTCATAGAGCTCATCCCACTAGATCGAGAATATCTTGAGGCTACAATAGAACAACACTGCTCAAATATGATGAGTCCTCCAGGTTCGGAAAATGAAGAAGATGAGGGAGATTCTCTTTTCAAAGAGAGTCTTGTTCTTGATCCGATCGAGAGGAAGCAATCCTAGTTGAAGCCTTCACGCCAAATATTCACAACCAGGGTATCATTTCATGATCCTTATGTTCATTTCTGCTAAAATTTGAAGAAGGATCAAAAGGTGCATCAGAGAGGCGACATTGCGGGACAACAAGAAATATTTTAAAAAGTTGCTTTACTTTACAAAAAAAGAGAATGAGGAGTGGCCTGCCTATCCGGCATGCTCGAAAGAATTGAGCGAGAAAAGACCGATCATGGGATCATCGATGGGCTGGATGTATTGGAAGAGAGTGTTTATAAGCTAGACTTGTAAATATTCTAGTTGAAGTGGGTAGATGGGAAAATTTCAAATAAGCTCAATATGTGAGCATGTAGTTAGTTGTTGAGTTTTGCTTTGAAAGGAAAGTTTTAGATATGCTCAAAACTTGAACCGAAATGGAGAAAGAAGAAGAAGCTCTATGAAGATCAAAACCGGAGGCAGAAATGAAGAATAAAAAAGTGACTCTAACATACTCAAAGCACTGAGTCACAAAAGAATGAAGGATCTTTGGCGATTTTGAGATGCGAAACTCTCCAATTTTTTTGATTTACAGAATTTCAGTCCATATGTAGAGCGTATTTATGTCATGGGTCCACGAAAACCCGAGACAGTCTAATCCTGATCATTGTTTTTCAATTTATGTCTTTGAGAATCTAGAAAATACGCTGAACACTTTAATCCTATGAGATAGTAGTTTAGGTAGAGAAATCTATGAGGCCAAGCTTGTTTGTCGTGGTCTCATGGAGAAATAGAGGGTAGACGTAGAATAGGTTTATTTTCTGTTTTGTAAAAAATTGATGATGTAAAAGTGCGCAAGTCCAAATGCACCCCGGAAAGAAAAAATGGTAGTACAATAGTATGGGTAGGTAGTTGGTTGGGAGAATAATGCTGGCGATATGATGTCTTTATGGTTTGTGCGGTGATCCGAAGAAGAAAAGGATGTGTCATAGTACAGAGCATACGGCCTACTCCAAAGATCATTTTACGATATTCTTGACACCTTAGAAGATGCCATCCCCATGTGGAGCCTTGTAGCCACCTATGAATTTTTTGACAAACGAACGGTGGCTAAATATGTTTGAGCCTTCAAGAAATAAATTTCCTCGCGAAAACATATCATTCTTGAAACCTCCATGTGTCTTTTTCCCTTTGAACAATCTTCCTTCTTGTTTCCCTTAAAAAGCCTCACTTTGTTTGTGGAAGAAAGCGCTTCACAAAGACGCCTCCATTTTTTCCCTTTCTATTCCCTCCCAAACCTCCATTTTTACCTCATTTTCCCCCTTTCAAAACCCCTTCATTAACGCATAAAAAACTCCAAATCCTTTTAAGCCCCTAAAAATCCCTTTTCTGGGCTTAAACCCCCTTTCCCTTTGTAGAAAGCCATAAATTCCTTGAAAATCACCCATTTTGGCTTAAAAGACCCCATTTACATTTGAGGCCTTAAGCCCATTTCGGCTAAGCCCTAACCACTTCCACACATATGACCCACACTTTAAGACCGAGTGCTAAAGCCTCGGCGGTAATCACAATCGAGCCTTCTGTTTAACCCTTTCCCTTTGTTAATTGAAATTTCTAGATGCGATATTTTGTTCTATCGACCACGGTTGATGCGAGCCATCGATCTTTACAAGATCCGACAGTCGGCACTAATCACATCGCACCACACCACCTCTCTCCATCACCCTATGATTGCATATGGAGCATCGATCGCCTTTTAGATCGAAACGGTTATCGCTTAACCGCAATTTGAAAATCCAATATCCCGTCGTTTTCCCTTCCTCCGTCGTGCGATTGCCGATTTGATCTAGCCGTTAATCCCGCCGGATCCAGCGGTCCAGATCTCATCGCACCTGCCCCGTCCCTCGTTCCACTATGCACGCAAAGCCACGAATAGATCTTCACGGAAATCCATTTCAAAGATCCAACGGGTCGAGATTTAATCGCTTTGACCACCTCTGCCTAATCGCCGCGCACCTTTCCATATCGCGCCCTGCACCATCGGATCTCCTCGCGCAGATTCAACGGCGAGAACCATATCATATAAATTTGGTGTCAGAACTTTAACATTTGAAATCGCGCAAAATGGGTGGTTTTTGTTTTCTGTGTACGTGATGAGAGCGGCTGTCGCGTTTTCTTTGGAGATTTCAAATCCACTCAAAGTTGCGTGGCAACTTGATGGATTTTCCTCTAGAAACCACCCCTCCCTTATATATTCCTTCATTCAACCCCACCTTTGATCTCCTCCTGAGATCCAACGGTTCCACATTTAATCGCCCTCACGTCCCTTGTTGGTCCCACCATTAAAGGCCTGCCTCCATGTATTATGCTCCTTTTCCTTTGTAATTCACCCAAACGTTAAAGCTTTAGATTTTAACATTAAAGATTTTTCTTCCCCTTAACCTTTGTGTTTAACACTAAAGGCTTTGATTCTCCACCTAACACGAGTATTAACAATTCCATCAACAAATCTGACAGTTGATCACTTGGTGCCTTATATCTAATCGATCGTCGGAACCGTTTTTCACACCAAACTTTCATTAGCTCTGTTTCTTCCCATCGCATGTTTTTCATCATTTTTCCGCTATATACACCATTTCAGCCACCGTTTCCATGGGCCTCCACCAGAAATTCTCCACCATCCCCTTGGATTGCTTTAGCATATTTATTGCATTGTGCGGGGGTTTACTGAGTGAGAAATTCACTCGTCTCCATAGTCGCGGTCATTAGTGATCGAGGTGCGAGAAAGATCATCATAGCGGCGGAAAAAGTGTATCGTGAGAGATAGATGGAAGGGATTTAAAGCCCGTAATTGAAGATTTAATGCTTTAATCCACGTAATTGAAGACTTAATAGCTTTAATCCCAGTGTTCGGAGGATAAAGATGCATTTTGAAAATCATGAAGAGAATTAAGAGGCCCAATAAGGCCTAAAAGCGCGCATAAAAGCCATATCTATGTTTCAATAGCAATGAGAGCGTATTTTTCGAGAAAGGACACCTTCCCTACAACATTCTCCATGCCTCCTCGAGCCCTTAAAGGTTATTTCACTAGCGAAGTTTCTAAAGCTGTCGGGACCCATGATTATGGAAGTATGGAGAAACTTCGAAGACCTTGAGTCCACCTTACTTGTTTACGAAGACATAACAGTACCATACGATCATAAAGGACTTCAAAGGACACATCCGAGGAGTTAATGTCAACTTTGATAGAGTTTATTGACCAGCCTAAAGAGTACCAATATGTCAACACAGAGCCATTAAGAAGAGTGAGGCACGAACATTTACCCCACTCGTCTCTAATGAATCAATTAAATCTACATCTACTACCACAGTTACTCATTCTCCTATAAGATCCCCACGAAGAACATATTGTAAAATTTGTTGTTGTTGTTAGTTGTGAGGATTCTTTCGATTGTTAGAGCTATGTTATTGGGGGAAGTAGCTTAGTAGTTTGTAATTTAGTAGGGTTTCAGGGAGGAGAACTTTGGGATGTAACTGACTATTGAGCTCAAAGTATGTGATTGGTTTTGCACATCAATTTAACAAGAAAATTTCACGAGGATCCTGGTCTATATTACGGGTGATGTTTTCTTACTTATTTCATGTTTAATCATACTCGTCCATCATTCTCTCGATAAGAATCGGTAATCGGGCTTAGGATTTACCCTTGCATGGTACCCTAATGTTTTCTGCTCTTCTTATCTTTGATGTTTTTACGCTTATTGTTTATCTAAGAACAAATTCATGTAATTTAACTAGTCAAAGATGTTGGTCCGACCCATGCTTGCGATGTACGAGTTTTGAGTTTGTTGCTTAGATGTTGTTGGCTGGTTTAAGACGTGGAAGAATTGGGATCTGGGGGATTTAGAGTTAGCCTCTATCCCTTGGGGTCCTTTTATATATAGTTTGGCCTTTCTAAGATCCCTTTGAGCTAGTGTCAAAAGCATTGAAGGTTAAAGGTCCTTCTCACGATCTTAGGCCTTGCTCGGTGTTAAATATTAGCTTGTTTTTCCTTGAAGAGTATGATGAAAGCTGGTACGGAGTTAAATTACCTCGACTCGATCTTAAGCTACCCTTTGTGTCTTTATTTAGAGTTTCCTTTGAGTATGTCAAAGCAGTCCGGATTTAAATGGCATCGACCCGATCTCCGGACGGGCAGTGGGTTTCTTTCTTTCTTTCACCTTCACTCCTTAATGTCCCATTCCACCATATGTCTGAAATATCCTTTAGTATATATTACTTTCCCTATGAAAACCTTGGATAGACTATTAGGCAAGTAATCCCCTTTCACGACTCCATAGCCCAATGGATTGACACTTTCTTGACCTATCTTCTTTTTCTTGAGAACATTATGTTGCTTTGTTCCTTCATCCCATAACCTTCTTAGTTAATGATATCCAACCAATCCAACCAACCAAATCATTTTAAAACCCTTTGTGCTTCATACCTAGCCTAATACCTCTTTTTTGAGCTTTAAATATATACATTTCTTTTTTCTTTATAGAAGATCCCTCTTTGGATCCGGGAGGGCTAGATCCTAGGATCCAAAAGTGGTTTGATGTTGTCTAGTCTTTTGGTCTTGCCAATCCCGGCCAAAACTACTAGAACCCCAACACCCTCCACACAGGGAAGGATTTCATCGGGCATCCCTTTACCGAGGTCTTTTTCGACACATATGAAAGCATATGTGATGATTCCTTTTGAAAGCCTTTAAATGTTTGTTTTGATGAAGCTACCTAGTAAGTTTCCCACATCGGCTAAGATATCAAGTTGTGTCAAATAAAATTTCGGGTTAGGAAGCCTAACCCAAAATGGAAGTTACCAAAGTTGTCTTGGAAAGAGGATGAAAATTAGGAAACCATGGTTGGAATGAGAGACGAATGACCCAAAAACTAGGGTCCACTGATAGAAAACCTTTTTATTGGTCCTCTAATTTTTCGAAGAGAACCACAAAGAATCATTTTGAGTAAAAAATGTGGCTCCGAATTTTGTGACCTATTTTGTTTTTCTCATTCCATAAGAGCATATGTCTATGGCCAAATCCATTAAAATGGGAAATAATCACTTGTTGTTCATAATTTTCATCCATGAAGTTGGTTATAAGTTTATTCAATTCAAGAGGTGGAATGTACTGTTGCACAATCCACGATAAATGCTATCCCTAAGAGATATGTATGGATTTAGAGGTGAAAGTCCTCGCTTTAAGGCATCCTTAAAGGACTTGAGTTGGGGAGGAGGAGGACGCACCCCATCCTTTGGCCCCATCTCTTAATCTTGAGACTAAATAAATAGAGGAATCCTTAAACTATGTTGCATTCTATGATGTATTTCAGGGTCCCGTAGCTACCTTCGCCATGTAGGAGTTTGATGCGCTAGAGGGGATTTGCAACCGATCCTAAATTCGGCACCGAATGAAGAGGCAAGATCTAAGGCTTTAACCAATAGATAGAAGGAACCCCTTGAGAATGGTCCCACAAAGATGCATAAAATTCACCGGACCCGAGGTAAAAAATCATCTTGGATGTAGGAAATAATCTATAGAAGATAAGAATTTCCATGATAATCCAGGATCTTGAGGTAGGGCGGGTTTCATTAGATCATCCTTTGAAAGAAAAAATAAATTCCCTCCGAAATGTATATTCATCGACAACGTCAAAAAATGAAATTTAAATCAAACTCTTTATTGTCTACGTGACAAACACCCTCCAAAATTTTTTCCCAAACTTGAATTTTGGATCCTACGCAGTGGATCTTGAAATCGGTCGTTACAGTTGTCACTTCTTGGTCGACTAATAATTTTAAGCTCCCTTCTTGGATTGCGAGTGTCGAAGTCACTTACTCATACATGCTCAATCCACAACAAGTTCACGAGTTCATTCTTTTACGAAATCATGGAAAAGCATAGCACATTCCATCGAGAGCTGTAGCTTGTACGATTTCTAATCCACGTTGACGGGCGGTGCATGTGTACAACGGAAATTTCTCACATAATAGATATGTTTGTACTTCTATTTTTGTGAGTTTTAGCTTCACCCGATCCCTGCACCCCTTTGTTTTCTCGAGTGTTGCTTTCATGTTTTTCGGTTGTCGCTCTTGCTTGCTTTCACTCTAAGTAGTGTCGGTTTCATGTTATGTTTGCTCCGACATGTGTTACTTTCATCGTAATTCACATATTGTGAGAGTCGTTCCGACCTTAGAAATTAACGTCTTTTCACATGTTAGATATCGCACAATGTATGCACGCTTGTTACTGGTGGTTTAAAGGGGTTATACTTGTGTGAATGAGTTATTATAACCATGTAAACATCGGTCGTACACATTCCCAATGTTTTAAGAAGCACATCGCATAAGTGTCGTCATGATCCTCACAAAGTGTACCTTTAGTGTCGCACTTGTCATAAAGTCATTGCAAGGTTGTCACGTTGAGGGAAATATGTTGTCAACGCGTACTGGATGATCTACATTGTTTTGTTGTTAAAGTGTTTCAAGTGTGTGATCACATTCAAGTCATATCCTTGTTCACATCAATTTCTTTACCCCCCACACTTAGCGATTCTCGAAAAGACTTCTTGACCAAGCAACCTAGCTTCACCAGCCTCTCGGAACTATACCTTTGCATAGTTTTAGTCATCTATTTTTGACCTTGCCTCTTGGCACTATGCAATGCATAGTCTCTCTGCCTCCCGAGCTGCACGAACTTCACAATTTTTGTTCTCAAGGCGCCCTTGCCTCCCATAAACGCACAATTCATCTTCCCAACTTGGCCTCAACTACGCCTTTGCGCAATCACCTAGGCTCATATACCCTCCATAGCTGTGCACTTCACAATTTTAGTTCTCAAAACCACCCTTGCCTCCCAGAACTACCACAATTCATCTTCACAGACTTGGCCTCAACTATGCATTGTGTAATCACCCGGGCTCATATTCCCCTCCCGACGATCAATGAAATTTTCCAAAGTAGTGGAAAAATCCCTCAAATTATCACCCACGAGCTCTAAAGTACTGGCAATATTCTTCCTCGGTCCAACTCGAACTATGCATTGTGAAGTTTCGTAGCCCAAGATCCACTCGTAACTACCTTAGCTACACTGAAATACACGATCACTTGAGCCTCTCCCTTGTCCTACCACCTCATTACTGGCAGTCGGTGGATCATCATGCACCATCTTAGACTTGGGGTTTATCGGATTGATGTCATCTTGTCATGAGTGAATTGCGATGCTAAGAACTTTATCATCCTATGACAAGATGATGAAGAAGGATATGGAAAAGGAGGACATGCTAGAAGACACATATGTAGCTAAAGATATAATATGATTAGATTACGAGAAGATAAAGGAACATCAAACTCAAACGAAGATGAAAATCAAGATCACACGGAAGAGTCCTCATCTTCAAGTCATAAGGAGAAGGAAGAAGAAGACCATGTACCATTTGTTCAAGAAGACACAAGGAAAGAAGAAATAAGAAGGAAAAAAATTGGAGCTGTCACATCATCATGTAGTCCATGTCATCGGTGTCATGTCATTTCCCCTGTCACAAGTCATCATATGCCACATGTGACATCATTATTGTGGATCATGTAAATTGTATTCAAATGTATTGTAAAGTGGAAGTCCAAAGGACACACATGGAATATGAAGAGTCGTGTAAGTTGAAAAGTCATAGGAAGTCAAAAAATGATGAGGGTAGTCAAAGAGACACAAGGAGGGTGAAGCATCACCCACTTTGGTTATATATACATCCTCATTTGTATGAGCAAAGGACTTTTCACCTTGGCTCCTCCCTGAAAGCATTAGAGAGATAAAGCTAGTTATTTTGTGGAGCAGGGAGTGGCTCCAACGCTCCACTATTGGAGCTAGTGATGTTCATTGTATACATGTGTCTTGGAACTTTTACTTAATAATAGAAGCCTTCAAGGCCATCACAATCTTCAAGCATGGATTATTAATGTTTGTACGACTATTATTCGTGAATGTTTGTATTTCATGTTTTCTTTCACATGTGCTAAGGTAGTTGAACTATTTCGTTATAGTAATTATCTTATTGAGAATGTGTTGTAATGGTTGTTCTTCTTTACTTGCATCCTCGTGGACTATTCTGCGCATATTAGACACAAATTTTTCATTCATTGGTTGTAATGACAATCACATTCCTTGTGGACTATTCCATTTGGATGTTAGACAAATCGTGTTATTTGTGCGTGTCTCTTCTTGGGGGTACTATTACCTCTCTCTTAGAGGCTCACATTTTCTTTTCCCCATAGTAGAAGGAATTTGACACACATATGATTGAACACTCACCGAGATACACCCCGCTTCTTTTATAAGGTGAATTTTCACTCCTCTCTCTTCTCGTGATTAGAGCCAAGACATATCTATAAGAATACATGGCAATCAAGCCGATATTCGGGATGGGGCTCCTACTCCAAATGGTGTGAGGTGTAATTGGGACTTCACATCGGGGAGACCCTTTGGTTAACAAATTTCCAACACCCAGTCAACACTCTCTAAGAGAATTTCCAATTCCACAAAGCCTACAAGTCCCCAATAACACCGGCGAGAGAGGTTGGCTCGAAGGTACCAGCGCGAGATATAGGATTGGTTGCAACGGTGGAGGACATCACTAATGGCTAGCTAGAAGGTAAAAACAATAGAACTAAGGCTAGCCACAATGGCGAGTGACAATATCAATGATAGAAGTTGGCTTGGGAGATCTAAATTTGGTTAAGCTTTGTGACCTCTACTAGCAACTTACGTAATATTAATTTTTTCTTTACTTTTACGTTCATGAATAAATGTAAAAGGTAGGAACATAGAAAATCCTAAAATCGGTGAATAAATCAATGCCCCATGTGAACAAGGCTAAATCCCAGGCTACTTCAATAAAACACCCTTATGTGTGAAAGGGTTTGAGACTAGGTCAACAAGACCAAATCAACGGTGTTGTCTAGATTCAATGAACCTCCTAGATGCACAACGCAGCTTTAGATTGAGGCCACACATGTGAAAGGAGCTAAATCATTGAGATGGTTTAGGGTTATGCAAGATCTCAATCTTATAAAAGGAAAGGGGAGAACAACAAGAGAAGGGCTATTGAAGACCATATTATTTCTGAAGAATATGTTTGTTTGAGACATTTCTCATTCTCTTGGTTGTTTAGGCGAGCAATGCTGTATTTAGCACAAGGATCTCATGTTTAGGAATCCTTCTCTTTCCTTGAGTAGCTCTTGGAAGAGACTTGTACTTCTTGACCATTATCGAGGCTTAAGGCCAAGCTTCTACTTCCAACTAAAACTCGGATCCTATTGAGGGTTTGGTTGTCTTTGTAACACCGTAACAAGTGGATGCTAGATATACTCAATTCTAGGACAATATAGTACCCCTTTTTAGTGGGAGAGGCTTCATCCCATTGGCAAGAGTGTTCTTGCATAATTTGAGCTTCGGATCTACATCTTGGCATTAGGCCAAACTATTCATCAAGCCTACAACGCGAGTCCCTCTTCCGATCTTGCATTATGCTCGTAAAGAGGAAAGTTGCAGGGTGTTTTGGCAAAGTTTGAGGAGTGATCTCTAGTGTGAGGGATCTTCCCCTTCACTGTGGTGATCCATGGATTTATGTTCTTATCCATGTCATATTCAAATTTGATTTGAATACTCCTATATATGCTTCAGAAATTCTAAATAGATTTGCAGATCTCATTGCATAGAATCTTGATTTACTCCATGTGCTTCATGATTTGCTTTGAAATCCCTAAGGGGAATGTAAAGTAGAGACATTATAGTGTATGGATATGTCATAGATCTGATTGTTCATGCATTATTTTGCTCTAGATCTAAGTTGTAATCTACTCACTGCAGTACACTCAATAAAATAACGCCTGTCAAGCCTTTACGATCAATTCTATGTGTTGCAACACCTCATTCTTGAGGGTTTCTTCATCAAAGTCTTCCATTTTTCTTCATGTTATGAGAAATAAAAACTCCGGATCTAATGTTTGCATCATATTGTATCGAAATCCTCTTTAAAAGACGTTGTGCATGCTTGAAATGTTCTGTTTAGTCAAGTCATGGGATTTCGGTGTTTTTAAGCCATACCAGGGACCTGGGAGATTTGTTTAACTAAGAAAGTGATTTTTTTTCGGATATTTTCCGGGGTGAGTCCCAAATTACATATTCTAAGGGATTCCAACATTATTTTTCCCACTGTTATCATGTAAATATCTGAAAAATAACATTTTTAGGGCATAAATAGTTGCTTTTCCCTACTTTTGGTGATATAATGGATCATATTTCTTGCTGCTTGTACATGTAATTGATGGCTATGTGTTTCAAACACATTTTATGAGTTATTTCTCATTGCTATTCCATAATTGTGTTCAAGTATTGCTTTGCATCCCTATTTGGGAATATTACGACTTAGGGATCCGATCTATTTCAATTACAGAGAACCATCCACTAGTGCAACAATCATTTTTGGTCTCTCGATCTTTGTCTTTTTCAAAAATAGTTTTATTTTTAATTATATGTTTATTAATTACAAATTTATTAAGTTTTTATGTTTATTAATTATAATTATAATTATACTTTTTTACTTTTTTATTATATTTTTTTTTATTGAGTCGGAATTATGTTTTATTATTATTATTATTTTTTTGATATAATATTTCATTTTAAGGATACTACAACATCTCTCTCATATTGAGTCAACATTTAAATCTTTACACTCATTTACAATTGCTACAACATCTCCCCTCGTATTGGGTTATGGAGCGCTTCTAGACACAATTAAAATAATTATTCTCATCATCAATTAGCCACTAAATTATAATAAAATTTATCGCTTTAAAAAATTAGCCACCAAATTATAATACATTATCATCCAAATAAATAAAAGCAAGCCAAAATCCTCATATAACTCAAATTGAAACCTAATAAATGCAATTCAAACAATATTAATATTACTTTACAACCAATCATTACATTTTATTTTTTTAACTTTTTTTATTTTCCTTTTTTTATTGAATTAATTATTTAATTATTTCCTAACTAAACTAATAATTATTTTATTTTATTTTATTTCATTATTAATTAATTAAATTCTTGTTACTAAGTTTTATGTTTATAATAATAAATAAAATACCAAAATAAAAACCTACACATTCAAAATCATTATATTTTTTGAAAAAACAAAAATGTTACTTGATAACTCCTCCTTAACTTTTCGCTTAGCAAAACATTACTCAAACTAACAAATAAACTCTTAAAATTCCTAAAAGTCTTTAAGGATACTCTACGTTATTTGAATTAGAATTATTTCAATTGTTCCATCTCTTCCCATTTCTAAAATATATGTTAAAATAGTTTACATTTAATATAAATGAAGAACCTTGTTGTGACACAACCTTTATTACTGCACTTTCTCAATCGAGCATTCTTTATAACTGATCGCAGTAATATTCTTTGAAGAGTTACAACCTATATTTTTATATAGATACAAATATATTATAGGTTAGTTACTTTTATATAAATATAAAATATAGATATAAATATATTATAAGTTAGTATAAAAAAAAGTTTAGAATTAAAACTTTAAATCGAAACTTGAAAACTTTAAATTAGCATCGAGAGCATATAATTTTACTAGAACTATGCCTAATATGTTTCCAAAGTTTCAAAACCTAATAGAAAGTAAAATAGAACCCAAAAGACAATGGAACTAATTGTAGAGGAGAGAAGAAAGCATGATTACATAGAGTAACAACATATGATCATTATAGAGAAAGTTAAATAAAGGCTTACTAAACTTGGATTAGAGATCTTGGAAACCTTGATATATTAAACTTTGGGGCTATCTTGTCGATGTCCTACCGTACATCCCCTTCAATGATAATTGGGTTAGAAGAAGTTCCTTAGGAGTTCATGGTTTCCTCTCCTTCTACTAAGTAATCCTTATTGTTGGCCTACCAATCTATCACCATAATTATGATGCCAAAAACAACTTTGTAGAAAACCTCAAACTTGGATTCAAATAACATGAACTTATCCAAAAATTTCCTAGTATTTAACTCCTCGGTTCTCAACCACTTGGAAAATAAGGGCCTCGGTGAGCCAATACTACTCAATTGCTTAGAAAATTTTGGTATCCCCTGCTCCTCAACAAACTAGAATCAAAGAACTAACTCGAGAAATCTTGTTCAATTTTCTCTATGACCACTTTTTTTCAATTTTCAGGACAATTTCCTCCATAGCGTCCACCTATTTTTTCTTTGTATGCTCTATAGGGAAGAGGATTTCTCCCTATTTTTTAGAGGCATGGGTACCATTAGCATACATTATAGCCATGTAAGGGAAGAAGTTCAATTAGGGAGTAATAATCTCCAGGGTATCTCAACATCATAATCAAACAAGCTCATAAACCTAAATCATGTACACCATTTATCTTTGATATGTCTTCCTACTTACTTGACATAATATGTGGAAAAAAATTCCTTTACCAAGTTATAACTCACTTGGAAATTTTCAAATCCATTATTCCAAATGTTCTTTAATATTTTATGGAAAAACAAGTATAAATCTCTAAATTTTTTATAGCAAAATCTTGTGTTTGGAAAAGAATGCCCTAGACTATCCAAACAAGCAAATAAAATCTTAATACATAGAGGTAATTGGTATTTTTAAAGAGGATCACACTTATATCGGAATATATGGCACCACTAGTCTCTCTCATCTCTTACCTATCCGTGTCCATGTCTCTTAAAAATATATTGAATTTCTTAATGAATAGGAAAATAGTTGGAAATGAGACTCTATATAAGAAGAATTGAGGAAATGACATCAAAAAAAAGGACAAAAAAATATTTCCAAACTCTTCTCCCCACCTTGGCTTGGGGAATATAGTTGGCTAGAAACAGAGATTTTTTAGGGTAAGGACAACATTTCTTTTAAGTGTGATTCTTATAAAGTATCAATATATCAAGTGCTTTTTCTTAATTCTCCATTGTCCCTCCTCATGATTGGATATCAAAATTTCATATGAATGAATACTTCCATGGTGTTTTCTTTGATGCAACCACAAGGAAATCTACCAAATGAAGGAGTTGAGGGAATCATTTTTTTCTCCTAAAACCATTTATTCTCATTCAAAGTACAAATTGTTCATGCTTTAAACAACTACAACTAATTAAAATTTCTTTTGCACATATATGCAAATATAAAAACATTGAAGCATATAGGTTGTTTAAGGATGCGTTAGGGGTTGTGTTGAAGCCTCGAAAATCGCTTTGCTACAACATTGGGGGATAACCACCCAGTCAGGACCTTAATACAGCTTTCTTTTTCCGTTTATGATAGTGGCTCACGATCGGTTTAACTAGGTCCGATTACCTTTTTCCCTATCACTATTGGTTTATGATGTGTCCTTAAATACCAATAGACAGGGATATCAAATCAATTCTTCTTGCTGATCAAGCAAGAGAATGACCCTTAAGCTAATTTGGGTTCAGCCAAACCACAACTAAGATTTTGCCTCTTTGAAAAGAGAACTTATAAGAATGTAAATTTAATCTAATTGCAAACTTATTCTATAATGCAAGCAAAAAGAAACTAATCTAAAATCCTATCTCAATTAGGTAGATATAGATCTAACCCAACCAAGAGCAGGTATTTAAAATATTGGGATTGAAATATGTCTTGTTTATAATGAATATCAAATTAATGAAATAGTTCAATTAACTGACATTATGGATAGCAAAACACATCCTATTGAGACCTTTTAACTAAAATAATCAATCAACAACACTCAGGAAGTAGTTCACAAAATTGTATTGATCATTTAATCAGTAACTTGAATTATTAAACAAAAATATGTGGAAGAAGTTCACAACATATCACTATATATTCATCCAATATTAAAAGACAGATTTATGAGTAAATAGTTACTCAGAAATCGGAATTAAGCCCATAAGAGCAGAGATAAACAACAACATAAAATAGAAGAAAATTAACCATACCGAAAAAAGTGCACAAATATGTAAGTAAATTGACACCATTCCTGTTATCATAAAATAAAACCAGCATTTAAAATAATAGTATTCGAAATACCAATTTCTTGAATCCATTTCTCCAGCTCCGGCCTCTAATAGTCTTTTATAATACCTAAGCTTCTGCTTTCAAAATCAGAGCTACAATAGTACAAACTCTGTTCATTATACATAACTCAAGATGTAAAAGAAAAACCTCAATAATCCCCAGATCTGAGATTCCACTCCTCCCACCTACAACTCTAAATCCCTATTACAAAAGTGCTTTTAGAATTCCAGAATTACAGAGGAGAGCAGCCCCTATTCTATTCTGCAATTTGTTATTTACAATATTTGTAAAGGAATTCTTGAGATGAAAGTTTGTTGAAGAAAATCTGCCCAATCACTTTTATTTGCTCAAAAATTCCAATCTTTTAATTGTTGGAGATTTCTCATTAATTGAGGTCTTTTTCTTCATATATCTTCTATTGTTTTCCTGCAAAAAGAAATCAAAATGAATTAAAATGTAATAATAAAATAAAAAATACCATTTCTGGCATTAAAACAAATCCAATCAAATTTAATTTAAATAAATAATTGAAAATAAAATATAAACTCTCTATTGATGCCTGGGATGGTTTAATTGGTCAAGGATATTATTGACGAATGAATCTGCAATTAGAAGAGGCTTGGACAAATAAAAATGCAGAAAATAAATCAGAAAATTGATTTTGTTTTTAGAAATTCGGAGCTTGATCTTCTGCATGATTTTTGACCCAATTAATGACCAAATCTATTAGTGGAACCTCCTCAGAAATGTTCTCCTTGATTTTATCTTTCCAATGAGCCGTCTTGGGCCTCATTTGGCCAAGTAAAACTCATTCTATGAGCTTCCAAAGTTGATGAGTCAAATCTGGCATAATTCTGGAAATTCTGTTGCTGGGCTAAAAATCAGAATTTTTAATTAGAAATGTAATCCTAAATTAGATTCTAATTATCTAATAATTAATTATAAATTAATTATTAACTAACTAATATATACAATTAATTCTAATTAATTATCATCTAATTTAGAAATTAATTAAGTTACAAAATTAAATTAATATACAAATGATTTGAAAAAGTTAATTTAAATATAATTAATATTATAATTCAAATTATATTAAAATTATAATAAACATTATAATTATTATATTAATTATTATATTAAAATTATAAGGAATTAATTTACAAACCATTGGAATCAATCAAATTTAAAGTATAAAATAAACCATTGAAATCCAATGCAAACCCATTAATTCATCACGTGAGATTATGGAGAGATATGATGAAATTGGAGTGTGAGGTGAAGAATGACGACGGGTGAGTGAGGTGAAGATACGAGCCTGAAAGGGGTGAAAAAAATTATATTAAAATATTTTAACACATCGCATTTGGCCTTATCGCATATCGCATTTTGGATTGTCAAATATTAAATCTTTTTAAGAATTTGCGATAAGACTTTGCGAGAAGGAAATTTGCGAGATATCACATATCGCAAGAACCTTGGATCGGGGTTTTTCAAATGTGCATGTTATAAAAATTGCGATGGATCCAATATTGCGATATGCGATATGCGATGGATCCGAATTTGCGATATGCGATCTGCGATGGATCCGAATTTGTGATCTGCGATGGATTCGAATTTGCGATATGCGATCTGCGACGGATCCGAATTTACGATTCTACGATGGATTTGAATTTGCGATATGCGATCTGTGATGGATCCGATGATGTAAATTTTTTTATTTTTTTTTTATATATATATTTTTAATATTAAGTTTTAATTTTAATTAAATTAATTATATTTTATTATAATAATTAATTTAATTAATCTCAAAATTTAATGTTAAATATCAGTTTTTTATTTTGGTTTTATTTTAATGATGTTTAGTTTAGTTATGAAATTTTCTAAACAACAGCCACTCCGAAAATAAATAAAAAGAATAAAAATAGCATTTTTAACCCAGACTTAAATAAATGATGGGTCTTTAAAGGAGTACCATTTTCAAACCATTTGACCAAATAAGGCGAAACAAGCGTCAATGGGAAGCTTATAAAAAATTTGATTCTAAAAAAGCAATCAAAACAAGCATCCAAAAAATAAAAAATTAACAAAAGCGTAGGATAATCAAATAAATAAAAAACCGAAAAGGCATCTTAGCCAAAAATTTATAGAAAGGGTCCCCATTATTTGAAATGAACAAGTCAAAAATGGGGGGGGTTGTGTTTTACCACAACAATGGTGACACACGGGAGAAGAACTAGTTATCTCTGTTTTATATGAATAAGATTTCCCTAAAATCAAAGTAAAACTAATTAAAGAAGAGAGAATTATGCTTGAAATGTTTGATTAGGTTCATTAGTCTGAATAAAAGAAAGAATCATCTAACTGTAATTTTTCTTAAAATTCCTCATAAATTAAAATATTTCAAAACTCTATATCAGTCCTTAATTAGTTGTAGAGATAAAGCAGGGGTCACTTTACAACTTAGCTTTTAAAATATACTCATTTGTCACAGGTAGAGCCACTGTTGCCAGCAAACATCTATAGTCTCGACAGGGTTACCTTTTAATCACCAATGATTCAGAATCCCATCTCTTTAAGAATTATTGACCTAGAGATAAATCCATTTTTATTATTTTTATTATTATTTCTTTTCTTTTTTCTTTTTTCTTTTTTCTTTTTTCTTTTTTTTCTTTTTTTTTTATAAATCTTAAAAGTCATTGTCCTGGTTTGGTAGCCAGATAGTTGACAATGCCATTCACTGGTTATAATTAGACTGAACAAACTGACTCGTGATGAGACCCCTTGTCTTATAATTGTTTGCAATCATAAGCCATTACCCTCGTTTGTTTAGCAGTGTTGGTAATGTCAACCTATTTTTCCCCTATGATCATGGTAAGCAGGCTCATGATGAGACCTCTTATCTTTTAAGTTTAAATATGTCTTTGGATTATACTCTAGAAAAATAAGACTCTTCGGGACAGGGAGAATCATTGACTCCTTAAGAGTTAAGAATGACAATTTCAGAGTTAAAAGGTGTTTTGCTGTAAAGTGTCTTTACTTGGTTTAAAAATAACTTTTCTTGACTGATAATAGAACTTTGAAAGATCTTAATAAAATATTGAAATCTCAAAATGATTACAATTTTTATAAAAAAGAAATTTCTCCAAATTTTATGATACTTTGTCAACTTCTCTAAATTGGTAATCTCTTCCTTAAGTATGTCTACCTTTATAATAAGAAAATCAAACTTTACTAATAGATTTAAGAAAAAGTTAATAGATGACTATTAACAATTTTTCTCCATGTATACTGACCATTGTTAGGTAACAAGTAGGCTTTCCATATAAATCATGGCAAAGTTACCAAAATCAAAACTGAAAACCAAAGGAAAAGAATTCTTATGCTAAAATGAGAAAGAAATCAACAAACAAAAAATAAAAATGAAGAAATTTTTTAAAAATGGAAAGGAAAATCCAAGTTTCGCAAGATAAACTCAAACAAGAATGTTTATACCAATGTCTCAACAATATGAAGAAAGAAAATAATCGTGTAATCAATCCTTCTTATGTCGAGATTTAGAAAAATCATACCTTGCAGGGTTGTAAGTGTTTTAGGCTTTTTAGATAGCAGTGACGATAAAATTCAGCCACAATGAAAACTTTATGTCTGATATCAATCTTCTTGTTTTAAAGCATCATTTTAATCATTTTCTAAAAAAGGAATGCTTAAAGAAACAGATTAAAGGTTCAGAAACTTCCTAGCATAGCTGTTTGAACGAAGATTATCGCTGCTTATTGAAATAAAGCCAGGAAAAGAGTATGGACTTCGAAAATATGATCTGGTGGAGGATTGGAAGCTTTTATGAAGAGCTACAAAACAAATTTATATATCAGAAAATCAAAACTGAAATTTAAAGTAATTAAATGGAAATTAATGAAAGTGGGTACATGAATCTTACCATTGGATAATTGCTTTTGATCTTACCTGAAAGGTATCAGTTTCTCCAAACTAGCTGACTTCTTATTTTAATTAACATTAAAAACTTGAAGAAGTCAAACTAACAAAAATCCTATAACCCAAAATCATTATTTATTTTATTTACACTAAGGCAAGCAGTAAAATGTAAAAATAGAATGCTTAGTGCTCAAGGGAATTGAAATTAAAAGAAATGCATCAAAAATGAGAATGCGAATTTGTAGTAACGAATGTTTCTCAAAATATTATAAGTTTCATATAAACTCCATGATTTTATAAATTGTCCAGAATCAAGACCAAATCCAAAATAATAAAATTTAAATATGAAAATAGAGATGTCTTGAATTCCATATTTAATTATGGAATTATATATTTAAAACTGAAATATATGATAAATCGGAATAATTTGAATATGCCGCAAATTTATCATCAGCTGCTTTCTTACCATAGTGGTTACCCAAGCTCGCTTTTAAAATAACAAATCGTTGTATTGGATGATTCGCATCACATGTTTCTTCACCATGCTTTGATTTCAATTTGCAAGACTTCACCTTTGTTGCTATGCCATATATCGGTTAAATGTTAATGGCTCAGAGGCATGCATTGGAAGCTATCACATCAGAGATTGTAAATGGAAAATTGCCGACATGAAAACATGTAATGAGAAGATGTGCGATAAGATGGAGCGATCGCATCGTTGAAGAAATATTATATCGGGGATCAGGGAATATTTACATTGTGATTTCCACATTGCACAACGCACATCGCACATTCTGAATTGTGATGTGAACATAAATAAAAATGTGATGAAGCGATTGCGATATCGGCGATTTCTACTCGGCGATGCTAATCGGCGATTGGTGAATGTTTGGTACCCGATGTAATACAATATGATTCTTGCGATGCCGATATGCAATGAATGACGTGGTTAACCGGCGATCGCGAGCGACAAACTTAAGCACATGATGTAACAATTCCCGATACGCCGATATGCGATGAAGAGTGTACCCGATAACTTTATGATGAAAATTTAATAACATATCGGATCTGAGACATCGACCCTTTTAAATTTATGCTCCTACCATTATTTGTGATTGAATGGACGCGATATTTTATAAAATTGATTTGAATTTCATATCGAGTCCGGAATTATGTGGTCATCGCAATATGGTAAAGTCATTTATCGGAGATCGGCGATTCATGATAATGGAAGTATATTCAACTGCAAACCTCTGATATGTGAAATGCGATATGACATATGAGCGAGGTAATACATCGGAGATATTTTATGAACAATTTGTTATCAAAAATGCTAAGAGCTACTTCCGATGAAATCTTATGATATTGTTTTTAATTTCGATTGAGTTTCCCAAATCAATAAAAACAAAGTTAAAGAATGTTCAAATTCTAATGAATCTCAAATAAAATTTCCCTGAACCTGTTACCAATTTGAACTGGGTTTGCTGCTTACTTCAAGTTTTGAAAACAAATGAAAACCTGCAATTAAAACAGAAAAAGAATAAAAAATAAACTAAAGAAAAGATAAACTAATAATAGATGAAAATGAACTTGTAAATGCATACCTGGAAGGAAATTGTCTGTGGATTTTACCTCATGAATCTTCAAATTCTTCCTTCGATTTATCAAAATTCTGACTTTGTTCAAAATCATCTTATTATTTATTCTAAATCGGAGTGAGCAATCAGCGTAAAATAAAATATGTTTATTCATGTTCATGAAATATAAAATTTACCAGAAATAAATATGAAAATAGTCTTCCCTTTTGAATTGGAACAACAATTTATTACCTCTGCTCATTCCGAATTAACTTGAGAAAAAACTTTATTGTTATAGTGACTGTTCAATAATGCCTTTAGTAAATAAATATGATGCGTATTACAACATTAGATAATAAACTAAAGGTCTGAATGGGATAAAGCCACTAATTGTGAAAAAATGTCAAAACAGATTTGAATGTGTGCACACAGCAAAATGGACATCCTTAAGGTCAGCTTAGCAAATTTCGAGGAGGATAATATGAACTTCATATGATTACCACGAAAGGTTAGACTGAATAATATTGATTGAATCAGTATTAAGCTTATCATAGACAGTCATACATTTCATGGGATAATTAGATCATGAAGCTTTTATATCCTCAAAACCTTTATTATATAAATTTCAAAAGAAAATCTTAGAAGGAAATACCAAAATTAAGAAAAGTGGCTTTGAGGCGATTGATGCCAAGTGCAACCTTAATTGAATTTAATCAAGAGATTATTCAAAATAGACAGAGTAGAGGTATTGCTGTAAGAAATCTAAGAAGGAAAGGAAGAATTAAAATTTTCTGATTGGGAGAAAATGTTTTCACTGAACATGTATGAAAATGGCTGATTGCTTTGTTTTATTTTTAATCTACAGAACTGTTGAAAATAAATTAACTACATTAACTCTACTCCTATTCTAACCATATACTTGAAAAATGACTAGGTATAGTCATATTTCCAGTGTAACCATTTTCTCATTTTAATCCCTGTAAGTATGTACAATTCAAATGTTAGTAATAAAAATACAAATCTAATTGAACTAAGAAAATTAAACCTGAAATCAGAATGTACAACTATTGTTAGAAGCTTATCTAAAATCTCCTTCTCATGAAATTTTCTTTCCAATTGAATACCAATTGGATCATAGAAATCTGGATGGATTTCTAGTAATAATTGAGAAATGTTCAAAAGAGGAGATGAAAGGCCAGATTGTGGATATGAGCTTTTAGATTGAAAGGCTTGGAAGAAACTGTTAGTGTTATGTTTAAATGTTAAGCTATTGACAATCTTCCATGAAGGAAAAATTTCCAAATATTTTTCAAATGGATTAATGAAAAATGGACGGAAATCTTTCAAATGAAATGGAAAATTATTAATTAAATTGGATTGCTGGCAAACTTCTAAAAATACATTCTCTTGTTGATATTGCCTTTGATAAGATAGAAGTTTTTGATAAAACATTAGAATTGATTGAAATTGAAATTGAAATAGCTTTTGATGCTTTTGATTATAATATAAAACTTCAATTTTCCAACAAGACAATGTATCAATTGAATGTTTGATAATAAAGTGCTCAATATGCCAGCGTAATGTATCAAAAATCTGAAAAATAAAATCTGAAAATAAATCTGATTTAATACAAAATAAGTGAGGAAACAAAAATAAAATAAAATCACTATTTGTACAACTAATGTTACATCACAATCGGGATCATTTTGAAATAATTTCATTTTCACAAGGATTGGCCAGAATTATGGAATTTGAGTAATTTCAAATTCCAACTTGTGAATTAGAAAGAGATTTATGATTATGAACAGGAATGAAAGCTTGATCATGATATGAATCATAAATTGGAATATTTTCTTGAATAGTGAAATCATGAAGATAATTTACTGCTTTAGAATGAGGATTGGTTGGAATAATTTCTAAATTAAAATGTCTCTCATTCTTAGATGTTATTTGAAGTTTCTGATGACGATTTTCTTGAGAAAAATCAACATCTTCAATGTCAGAGTAATTATCATAAATGACTTCACAAGATTCTCTATATTTCCCTTCAATCTCATCCAGTATATCAAAACAAGGAGGGACAAGAATTTCATGTTCATTATTGGCAAAAGAGTGATCAATAATTGTTTCTCTATCTTGATAAAAACTTATTGGTAATTCATTTAGACCATCCTCTTTATTTTCTGAAATATCATTAACACCAAGAGGGGAAAAATGTGAATCTGAAATAATGCATTTAAAAATGTCCCTATTTGGGAACTCTTGTGCATTAAGCCCATTGTAAATTTCAGATTCTAAATCATTCATTTGTGTGCTCATGCTTTTTTGAAGAAGATTGCTTTGCTACTCTGATTTTAGCATTTTCTCATCATGAAAAGATTCAGAAATTTGTACAGTTGTTTGCATGCTATTATTTACTTTGATTGTTGCTTGCACTTGCTGATTTACAATCTGATTTTCTGAATTTACCTCAAAGTAGCTTTCAGATTTCAAGGCGGCTCTTTCTCCAAAATTGTTGTTGTTGTCTTTTTGCATTTGATTAGAAATATTTTCCAAGCTTTGTGAAACTTCTTCATCACAATTTATTTGCACACCCAAATTGGAATTCTCATTTATATTAGAAGGAGATGGAACAAAGCTTCAACTAATTTCATATGGATCAGGACTAGGGGGAAGAGAATAATTATGTTCAAACCAATCTAGTGATTCTTCTTTCATAGGTTCATCTTTGACATTAAATTTTAAACAATTCAAATGAAGTCGAATATTAAAATCTCTAACAGACTCATTTTCATTTCGTAGATATTCAATTTCATCACATACCTGATCATAATCATAGTGGTCAAATTTACAAACGAAAATTGTAACAAATTGATCCCAACTGTGAATTGAGGCAACCGGAAGAGTTCTACACCAGTTTCTGGCTTTTGCCGCAAATGTGAGAGTAAAAATTCTGCATAAGATGCCTTCATCAATTCCTTGAAAATCATAATTTGAAACATTTTGAATAAATTGAAAGACATGATTAAAAGCAGAAGAATTTCTCTCACCATTAAACTTTACCTGAGACAAGAGTCTTACCACTTCGGGTGGAGTATTGGAAGATGCACGTCCATGGATACAACTCCAAATTGGAAGTTTAAAAGGAGCCATCGTGATTAAATAAAATGTTAAAATTTGAAAAAGACTCCAACGAGACAACAAGTTTCGAGGCCCTCCTTCTAGCGCCAAAAATGTTGAAGCCTCGAAAATCGGCTGCTACAACATTGGGGGGATAACCACCCAGGTCCGGACCTTAATACGGTTCCTTTTCCATTTATGATAGTGGCTCCGATCGGGTTTAACTAGGTCCGGTTACCTTTTCCCTATCGCTATTGGTTTATGATGTGTCATTAACTACCAATAGACAAGGATATCAGATCAATTCTTCTTGCTGATCAAGCAAGAGAATGACCCTTAAGCTCATTTGGGTTCAGCCAAACCACAACTAAGATTTTGCCTCTTTGAAAAGAGGACTTAAAAGAATGTAAATTTAATCTAATTGCAAACTTATTCTATAATGCAAGAAAAAAAAAACTAATCTAAATTCTATCTCAATTAGGTAGATGAAAATCTAACCCAACTAAGAGCAAGATGATTAAATAATGAGAATTAAAATATGTCCCGGTTTTAAATTAATATTAAGCTAACGAAGAAATTCAATTAGCTCACATTTGTGAGTACCAAAACACATTCTATTGAGACCATTTGACTAAAATAATTAATCAACAACACTCCGGAAGAAATTCACAAAAATTGATGTCGATTATCATATCAGTCAAACTAATAATTAAACGATAACATGTAGAAGAAATTCACAACACATTACTATTTAATAAATCGGTGTTATAAAACGATTTACGAGTAATGGTTACTCGAAAATCGAGTTTAATTCATAAGAGCGAGAGATACATAACATTTTGAGACAAATTATCCATATCAACATAAATGCCAAAACATGAATAAAATGAAACAACAATTTTATTAACATAAAAATGAAAGCGATATTTGCTACGAAATGCCAAAAAATACCAATTAATTGAATCGCTTCTCGATCTCGGTCTCTAACGAGTACTTTACATTACTTGAATTTACGCTTTCAAGACTAGAGTTGCGAAATGCAAACTACGCCCATCATGCATAATTCAAGATATAAAGAATAAACCCTCATTAATGTTCGGATCTAAAGTTTTTCTCTCCTCCCCCATCTACAACTCTAAATTCCTATAACAGAAATGCTTTTAGAAGTCCGAAATTGCAGAGGAGAAACGACCCCTATTACATTCTGCAATCTCATATTTATAATATTTGCAAAGGAATTCTTGAGATGAAAGTTTGTTGAAGAGAAATTTGCCCAATCCAATTTTATTTGCTCAAAATTCCCATTTTTAATTATCTGGAGCATTCTCATTGATTGAGGTCTTTTTTTCTCCATATATCTTATACTTTTTTTCTCGCAAAAAAGAAATCAAAATGATTTAAAATGTAACAATAAAATCAAAATACCATTTACGGCATTAAAAACAAATCCAATCAAATTTAATTTAAATAAATCATTAAAAATAAAATATAAGCTCTCTATTGATGCAGGATGTTTTAATTAGCCAAGGATATTATTGACAAATGAATCTGCAATTAGAAGAGGCTTGGACAAATGAAAATGCAGAAAATAAATCGAGAAAATTGATTTTGTTTTAGAAATTCGGAGCTTGATCTTCTGCATAATTTTTGACCCAATTAATGACCAGATCTATTAGTGGAACCTCCTTAGAAATGTTCTCCTTGATTTTATCTTTCCAATGAGCCGTCACGGGCCTCATTGGGCCAAATAAAACTCATTCTATGGGCCTCCGAAGTTGGTGAGTCAATTTCGGCACAATTCACGGGAATTTTCACGTTCTTGGACTAAAAAATCAGCATTTAAATTTAAAAAATTAATCCTAAATTAGAATTCTAAATAACTAATAATTCATTTTAATTTAATTATTAAATATGAACTAAACTAATTAATTAATAAACTATTTATTAATTAATATCTAACTAACTAAAATATTAATTATTTATAAACTAATTAATATAAATAATATTTAAATTTTAATTTAATTAAATTAATTAAATATTATATATTAATTATATTAAATACTAAATAAATAAATAAAAAATATATTAAACTTAACCTACCACTCCATTAACTCTACTCATACGTATCATTGAAAAATTTAAAACAAATCATTAAAACTTAAAACTTATGAATTAATCCATGTGAGTTTGTAAAGGGGTAAGGTGAGTGGAGGGTGAGGTGAGGGTGAGTGAGGTGGAGGTACGGGAGGCATAAGGGAAAAACAAAAACTTTATATTAAAACTTTTTAACACATCACATATTTCCTTATCGCAATATCGCAGTTTGTCAAATGTGCATTATATAAAAGTTGCGATGTGTTCCGATATTGCGATATCACGATATGCGATGTAATATTATTTATATATATATATATATATATATATATATATATATATATATATTAATATTAAGTTTTAATTTTAATTAAATTAATTATATTTTATTAAAATAATTAATTTAATTAATGTTTAAAATTTAATGTTAAATATCGATTTTTTATTTTTATTTTTTTATTTTGGTTTTATTTTGATGATGTTTAGTTTAGTTATGAAATTTTCTAAACTACTGACCACTCCGAAAATAAATAAAAAGAATAAAAATAACATTTCTAACCCGAGACTAGATAAATGATGGGACTTCAAAAGGAGTGCCATTTTCAAACTAGTTAACCAAATGAGGCGAAACAAGCGTCAATGGGAAGCTTATAAAAAAATCGATTCTAACAAAGAAATCAAAACAAGAATCCGAAGAAAATGAAAAAATTAACAAAAGCATAGGATAATCGAGCTAAATAAAATCCTAAAAGGTGCTTAGCCAAAATTTTATAGAAAGGGTCCCCCATTATTTGAAGTGAACAAGTCAAAAATCGGGGGGTTGCGTTTTACCACAACAGGTTGTAAGAAGAAACCTAGGAGATCGATGAGTCCCATTAAGGACACCTTACTTCTTATCTTCATGATTCCTAGATTTAAATTTTTCTCTATTTTAAAGATGACGAATGATTGTCCAGAATGTATTTTGAGTTGATTGCTAACACTTTATTGGACCTTTTACTCTATTTATCTATGTTAATTATCTCTAGAGTGTAGATGGTATCTTTTGGGCATTGGGTAACCCAAAATCTACATAAAGCATAGAAATTTTCTTCACTATTATTGATTATACACATAGGCCTAAAGCATAGAAATGATTCCTTCAAGCAAACTACATGGTGCACTGAAGAAAACTACAAGCTCATTTTTTTGATTCGAGAGGTGCTCTACAACTCAGTATAGAGAGGCGCTCTATAACCCAATATAGAGTAAATGTGTAGATGTAATGAAAGTATGTAAACAATTTTAAATGTCTGGCAAAGTTAAAGGTGATATTAGTGATGAGTGCAAACATTTAAATGTTAGTTCAAGTAATAATAAAAAGTTAAAGTAATAAAAATAATAAAAATCAATTTGTTATATTTTGATTTTGTGAATGTGCATTGTTACAATACCATGGCCCAATGCCATGGCTTATTAATACCACATGCCCAAAAAAACATAACTTATTTCATAATCAAAATATTTTAAAACAATATGAAAATATTTGTAACCATGGATATTCACACCCACTTTACCATGGATATTATTAACTTGTAAATATAATTTGTTACAATACCATGCACTAATACCATGACTTATCAATACCACATGCCCAAAAAACATAACTTATTTCATAGTCAAAATATTTAATAACAATATGGCAAGATTCTTAATCACGGATATTCACCCCCACTTTTCCATTGATATTATGAACTTGTGAATAGGCTTAGTTATAATAGCATGGGATAATACCATGGCTTGTCAATACCACATGCCAAAAAATCATAACCTATTTCACAATCAAAATAATTTTCAACAATATGACCAGAACCATGGATATTCACCCCCACTTTACCATGGGTATTATTAACTTGTAAATATGCTTTGTTACAATACTATGGTTTATCAATACCACACGCTAAAAAACTAGAACTTATTTCACAATAAATATATTTTATTTAACTTAATTTTATAACATTTTTTAAATTGACGCTAAAAGGAAAAATGTTATAATTACTTTTGAGATATATCTAAATCATCTATCCTCGCCACTATAAAAATATTTCCATAGAAATTAAATTAAGGTTTTAATAAAATTGAAAATGGGAATACTTTCATATTTAAAGATGTGAAATTTATATAATATAAATAGTATTAGTAAGAACCAACATAGATCCATCTTAACTAAGGATCCAAGTGATGAAAACAATAAAAGTGAAGGGGAAATAGGGGGGGTGAGGAGGAGGGGGCCAGAGAGAGAGAGAGAGAGAGAGAGAGAGAGAGATGTGAAATTTATATAATATAAATAATATTAGTAAAAAGCAACATAGATCCATCTTAACTAAGGATCCAAGTGATGACAACAAGCAAAGTGAAGGGGAAAGAGGGGGGGAGCACGGGGCCAGAGGGAGGCAAAAAGTGTGAGAGAGAGAGAGAGAAATAGTTAGAGAGGGAGAAAGAGGGAGGAATTGTAGAAATTATCCAAAGGTATTCAATCTGATCTTGTAATGGAGTAAAACAAAATATTGAATCCCTCTACAAATTTGTGGTAACCAAATTCGATCACACAATCACATAACAAGTAAGAGAAATAAATTATCAATCCCACAACACAATTGTATCTGGGGAAAGCAACTTCTCAAAACCCCGCTATATGTATATTGCATAAATTTAATACCATGAAACAATACAATGTTATTTCCATACTGAGAAACCTCTGCACTCCGCTGACTGTCTCACTCTAATCCTGCTCGAATATGGCACCGATCTAAGAAATTTTGGTCCAATATTTAACCTCTTGCTTGCATCTACCTGCCCAGCCTTGCTTACGCATTCCTGGGCTAATCCAACCCTTATTAATTAGGAAATTCCTAATTAATGATTTTGTAATACCTTCAAGGATTCTTGATGACCTCACGCATGACCTGTACAATTTTGTAATTATACAACTGATAGTTATCTTCCCTTTAACATCAATGTCAACTGGGCCTTCGTTAGAACTAACATGCAACAACCATTTAAAGGTGAATTATCCGTTAACTTATTGATCACTAATTTTGAATTAAATTATTTTAGTTCATTGGACATATCACTAGCTCATCTCTCAGTTAGAACTAGTTAAATTGATTTTAACTCAATTAATTGAATTAAATAATTACAACTCACAAATAACTGTAACTGAACCATATAAAATCATGGGAGAACTCTACATGGCTCCTCTCTGACCTCCAAATTTAATTTCCTAAGCTAAATAAGTCTTCCTGACTCAGTTAACTAATATAAGTTTTCATGAGATGAAATTTAAATTTCTATTCCGATTTTATTAAGGGAAAATTAAATCAGAAGCCCCCTTGTGTGCCATTTATGGGTTCCATTTTCAATATTTCTTGTTGCCATTTTAAAAAATCCCTCTCAACAAGAAAGGAATTCAATCTATCCCGATATTTTACCTTTGGAATGTTCTACATGCAACACTTCTCTCTATTTTTGTTGCTCCTGCAACTTCCGAAACTGAAAAAAACATCCAAACTGAATCAATATGATGCATATACCATCAAAGTCTCTAACTGCTACTGGTTAATGCAATGTCGATTGAAAACTCTGCGGTGTTGCTAACTCTTCATTTGTGCTATTTGCATTGTTTCCAACTATGATCTATGCTCCAGTATCTGACATCTGTCACTTTGATATCTGACTGCATCAAGCCTATTGATCCATCTTGCTATTGTGTACTATGGACCCCCCATAGCCAAGTACGATCCATGGAAAACACCATCTCAATTCACCCTGTCCAAATTTCTTCTCTTGGGATTATGACTTCACCTTGCCCCACCTCTCTCCTGGAGGCATGGCTGTCTGTGCTCCCTCTACCCATCTAGCTCAAAATTCCCCCCTACTGGAGGTCTCTGCTTGAGTGGACACCTCCACTCAGTCTCTTCTCTGCTTCTCCAATTGTGGTTGCTCCACAAATTTTTGAGACTGATTTTGAGGCTGCATGTTGAGAGGTAATTTATGCTCCCTCTCAACCACCAAGTCTCTAACCTCAGATTTTCTCATAAAATCTTTGCATGCATCTTCGACCTCGAGAGAATACAGGTTCTTTACTCGTACAACGATCTGTTTCACCTGTCCCATGGTGATGTGTCTAAGGAAAACCTTTCCTTTTTTAAATATCAGATCATAGCCACAGTCTTCCAATACTACTACGAAAACAAGAATGTTCATTAGTCCTGGAACAAACAATACATCTTTTAGTCTGAGAGGGGGGTGAAAATATTTATGAAAGGTAACTATACCTATGTCAGTCGTGCTATACCTCCCGTCATATCCAAACTCTATGTTTTGCTGGAGATCCTTCTCCTCCAAGTCACTGAAGATATATCTATTCCCCGTCATATGGAATGAAGCACCACTGTCGAGATACCACATGAATCCATTTACAATGTTGGCCATGCATGCATTGAGAGTAAAATCAAGCTTGAATTTTGAAGCTAGCGCTTCACCTGTTGCTGCAACTGCATGCTCCTTCTTGCTTGCCTTCTATGGAAATTTCGTTGCATAGTTCCCGTACTCGTGATAGTGAAAACACTTGATCTTGCAAAGGTATATATTTCCCTCTTCGCCTTGGGAATTCTTTTCCTTGGCTTTCTTTCATTTTCTAACTAATGAAAAATCTTCTTCTTTTCCATTACAGGAGGTCTCGTCTCTGGTGCTCCGCCTTATCTCTTCTTGTACCAAGTCGGACCACAGTCTCTCCCACTCTAGTAGCTTCTCCCTCCCATTCACCGAGTCCTCATAGCTATGCCACCTCTTGGGAAGGCATAGAAGTTCTAGGCTCACAAAATCATCTTGGGCTACTATCACACCAAGACTTCCAATCTCATCTCAACATTGAGTGAGCTTCATCAAGTATTTTGGTATCGTCTCACCCTCCTCCATCTTGATATTTCTGAGCTTGTATTTCATCGCTAGCTTCCTGTGGTTGCTGCTATTCTAAAACAAATATGCTAAGGCCTTCCACATAGCATATGGATTTTTCTTTCCATGGAGATTTGAGACAATTTGATCTCGAGCTCATTCTAACAAGATACTTCTTGCCTTTGCTACATTATTATTCCATGGATCAAGATTTTGAGCATCTGTTGCTGCGGTCTTGGGAATATCAGTATCTATGAATTCCTTCAAACCATTGTCCTGTAACACTGCCTCCATCATGTCCTTCCATGCTCTATAATTCAAATTTCCCTCAAGGGCATATTCGAGTCTCAATCCATTGAAAGACATCTTGATCTACTGCTAGGTCCTGAAGAACAAATCTGCAAATTCAATATACATGTTCAAAAAAAACTCTGATTCTTCTCTTCTTTAGTGATTCCTACAATGATATCATGTAGATATTATCCAAAGGGATTAAATCTGATCTTGTAATGTACTAAAACAAAATACTTTATCCTTCTATAAATTTATGGAAATCAAATTAGATCGAACAATCACATAACAAGTAAGAGAAAGAAATTATCAATCGCACAACACAAGATGTATATGGGAAAATAAAATGCTCAAAACCCCGCTATATATATATTTCATAAATTGAAGACCATGAAACAATACAATTCTATTTCTCTCACTGAGAAACCTCTGCTCTCTGTTGTCTGTCTCACTCTGATCCTGCTCAAATCTGGCACCGATCTAAGCAACTTTGGTCCAATATTTAACCTCTTTCTTGCCTCTTCCTGCCCAGCCTTTCTTACATATTCCTGAGCTAATTGACCCCTTATTAATTAGTAAATTTCTAAGTAATGATTGTGCAATAACTTCAAGGCTTCCTGATGATCCCATGCATGACATGTATAATTTTCTAATTATACAACTGATAGTTATCTTCCCTTTAACATCAATCTTAACTAGGCCTTCCTTAGAACTGAAACACAACAACCATTTATAGTGAATTATCATTTAACTGATTGATCTCTACTTGTGAATTAAGTTATATTTAGTTCACTGGACCTATCACTAGTTCATCTCTCAGTTAGAACTAGTTAAGTTTATTTTAACTGGATTAATTGAGTTAACTAATTACAACTCACAAATAACTATAACTGGACCCCCTAAAATCATGCGAGAACTCTACATCCCTACTCTCTGACCTAAGATAAATAAGTCTTCATGACTCAGTTAACTAATTCAAGTTTTCATGAGATGAAATTACAATTTCTCTTCCAATTTAATTACAGGAGAATTAACTCAAAAGCCCCCTTGGGTGCCATTTTCAATATTTCATGTTGCCATTTTCAACCAGAACAAAGGAGAGATGGAAATAGAGTGAGGGATAGAGGAGAGGAGGGAAAAGAGAGAGAGAGAGAGAGAGAGGGATTATATAGTGATATATTTGGATGGGAGAGAGAGAGATGGGGGGAGAGATAGAGGGAGGTGGGAGAGAAATGGAGAGAGAGGACTCAAGAGAGATGCAATTGTTGGGGGAGAGAGAGGGAAGGAAGAATAAATACACATAGGGAGAAAGGTGGAGAGAGAGAGGGAGTGACAAGGGACCAATGGAGAGAGAATGAGGGAGAGAGGAGAGAGAGAGAAGGCGAGAAGGGGAAGAGAGAGAGGCAAAGAGGAAGAGGGAGGGAGGGGGAGAGAGATATATATATGGAAAGAGTGTGTGTGTGTTTGGGGGTCAGATAAAGAGAGCGAATAAGAAAGAGAAATGTAGATACAAATATAGATATTATGTAGTTTTATATGAAAAAACTAGATACATCTTAACCTTGGATCTATCAAGCGCTGAGAGGAATCAAATCTCTCGAGGTGCAAACCTTTCCTCAAGTTTTGCACCCAAAAAATATGTTTTCACCTCGAGAGATTGGATCATTCTCGATGTTTGATAGATCTGGGGTTAAGATGGATCTAGGCTAGTTTTAAATCCCATCGGAGATAACTTGAAACACCTTATAATATTATACTCTTTTTTAATTTGTTTACCTTTAATAAAATTACTATATTTTTTTTCTTTGGTGTATATATATATGTGGGTATTGAAATTCCATTAATAAAATTAGGATCCAACCCAAATCGTTACAATTATTCTGAAGACAAGGGATACCTTAATTGCTTGAAGGTTTGGGATAAAACACGTAGGATAATCCCAAAACCTTACCGAGAACCCCACCATACAAAAAAATTGTTCTCACTCCAACTAAAAAAATTCCAAAATACTCCTAAAATCAAAATATATTTGCATCCCATTTTCAACATAATTTCATTTTAACTTGGATTGACTACAAGTGAACCTTGGAGAGATACGTTTCATGTTTTTTCCAACTAGGGTCCAAACCATGTTTTCTAAAAAAATTGCCTTATCATCATCCTTTGTGTGATATCTATTAACATCTTCATTTTTTGAGACCAATGAAGAATCTTCTGCATCCACATGGTTTTTCCAATGAGGAACTTCTTTGAACTTGATTCCTGAAGGGACATCCTTAGGAGAAATGGGCCTTGGTACATTCTTTCCTTTGACCATGTTTGAGTGCTCTAAAAAAAAATCCTTTTTCCCACCAGAGTTCTCTGGAGAAATGCTTGTAGAATAAATTGATTCATTATCTTTAATTGAAATGATGGGAGCCTCTGCATTAGTGCTTATCTTTTCTTGATTTGTTGTCAAACAATTTTTTTCATTTTGCAACTTTTCCTCTTTGCGAAAGCTGGAGGAGGATCCTACTTTGAGATTGAATAGTGATAAAAATTGGAAACCTCCCACCATAAAGGATTTAAACTTTGTTTCTTTGCTTTATTCATCCTTGCTTTGGGGAAATATTTGAGGATATGAATAGTCTCATAACATACTCTGAAACTAAAAGAGATATTTTCATAGTCTATATTTTGTATTCATGTGATCAAGAGATCATGTGTTTTTCTCAAAATTGAAAGTGCTTGAAACTATACCAAACCTAAGTGACTGGAAAGGTCTCGTCGTTGCGATTCCGGCACCGTGAACGGTTTGAAAAAACCAATGTCATATGAGGAATATATTGCATTCTGTTTGTTTTCCCAAACAGCTAAAATTTTTGTGATAGGGTGACTGGGATGCCCAGTCAACATCAAGGTACAATCAACAGGTCGCATATTCTAGAGAATATTCCTTTTTCTCATAGCCAATTGGATCGTGGCACGTGGCTGATTCTGGGCCATTGATTTGGTTGTACGAATTTTTATTTTGGTTGTTGGATGAGAGACACGTGGAAAGCTCGTAGGCCGCCCCGTGTCCTTAGGAGGTTGGAGTAAAATTTTGGTGGAGTAAGGGGGGGGGAGGGGTCGACCCCACGACCTTTGACACACCTGCATAGCTCTCCAACCATCTCCACTATCTAATGTTTCTTACCTATATAGTTACCCGCTTTAATTTCAATTGTAATTAATTGCAATGTGGAGGGGGGGAACACCAGCGGTCCCAACCCACTGGTAGCCCCAAGGTTGTCATCACATGCCATTAAACTGCAGCATCAAATAGTTATGTAAACTGGCGGCTACAAAACCATTACTCTGACGGTTGGGGGTGTGGTCACATGTCACATTGTGACATCAAACTGCAATGTGACGGTTTGATAAACTATGACCTCCGGCAGCAAACACTGCGTTCACATGCGAGGCAGTAGAAACATGCGACGGTTGCGGGTTTAAGGGTTATCTAACCATACCCTCTGGATCGTTGTCACATGTGGGTTCAAATGGCAACTAATGCCATAGCTTTCGGAACTCTGACTCCGAGTTCCATACCACTGCTGCGGAGTTCAAACAGTTAAACCGTGGATTTAAAGGTGGGGGGTTAGCATGTGACCACCTCGCCCAAACCATTTGATATTAATGCAAAGAGTCTTATCCGACGGAACTATGGAGGTGCCCTAAAATTTAGGCTTTTTTATATTTTTAGCAATAGTTAAGTGCAGTCTCCACTTTTGGTGGAGCTTTTCTAGCTGATATTGGGGAAAATGCATTGGGAGGTCAATTTTCGACTAATTTGGATGAAACAAGAGTCTACCTAGATTAATTTGAGCATTCTTGAGCCATTGGTGTAGGGAAAACAACCATTAGAGGCTTGTAAACACATGTAATTTTCAATTTTGAGCATAATGACAAAGAGGGACATGCCATTGGGAGTTGGACCGGCAGATGTAGCCCAGGAGGGGTGAACTGCTTCATCATGCCTACTGTGTAAAACTTATGTGTGATGTTTATTCTCTATTATACACTTATGTACAATGTTACTTAGGCTTATTTTCATGCATAAATTTCATAAATTCATCTATGTTTCATGGTTAAAACTCATTCCTTAAGCAAACAAATGGAGACAAATTGTACATGTTTTTATTACTGAAAGGATACTTAGCACAACAAACAAATACACTCCTTTCAGATCAGGTTGGTATCAGAGCTAGAGTTTAATATCTGGTGTTTTTGTGTGCAAAGATTTGTTTAACTATTTTCAAGGGTTTTCATGCTTACTAGGGTCAAGATTAAGAGAGGATAAGGAAAATTGGTGGAAGCAAGAGGTTCTCAAAGTGAGCCAAAACAAAGGACAGAAATATTGCCACATTATCCACCACCTAGTTCACCTCCAAAAGAAGCAGAAGAAGCTATAAGCATGCCTATAGGAGAAGAAGAAATCCATGAAGAGGTGGATCCCAAAGAAGAAGAAAGAGTGTTCAGGAAAGCATTCCTTGACATGACTGAAATGGTGAGAGTCCTTTATCAAGAAAGGAATGAAAGAATAGAAGGAGAGGGATCCAAACTTCACAAGGAAGGTTAGGGATCATCAAGAGGTTACAATGATTAAGATAAACCAAAGATGGGAAATGGAGGCAGTGGAAAGTCACCATCCTCACCATCATCATCATCCTCTACTTCATCTTCAGTACACCAATCACACAAGTCAAAGAACACTAGTAAAAGTATTTTTCTAAAACTTGATGTTAATTTTGAATTACCAATTTTTAATGGTGAAGTAAATGCAGAAAAAGCTTTATAATTTGATTAGGAAATTGGAGGTTTATTTGAGAATTCAGAACCTTCATGATGATGATACCAAAATCCAACTAGCTTCATTGAGGATGGAAGGCGAAGCTCTTGTTTGATGGGAAGCCAAGACAAAGGAGGAGTTCAAGAAGCATGGTAAGATTATCCTATCATGGACTAATTTCATTACTGCAATAAAACAACAATTTTTTCAATTAGCTCACATGCAGAAAGCCATAATGAACTGTTAAAATTTTAGAGAATTGAAAGGACAAAATGTACAAGACTACACCCAAGAATTTAGGAGAAGAGCTCTCTTATTAGGGGTAGATTTGCAGAGTCAATATACATTTCTCAAGTATATAGGAGGCTTACATAGCTACCTTAAACATACTATACTCATGTTTAATCCTACAAGTCTAGATGAGGTATGTGTTCAAGCCACACATCTAGAAGCTAGAGGGAAAAATAATTTTGAAGAGGGTAGAAAAACACCTTTTAAGGGGAAAAACAAAGAGAAGACCTCAAAAGGTAAGGAAAAAAATAATTCATCTATCAAAAAAGAGGGAGAGAAAGTGGTTTATAAACATTGTTCAAGAGAAGGCCATGAAGAGAAAAATTGTTGGAAATTACATCCTGAAAAGAGACCCAAGTATAACAATAACAAAGGGAAGTAAAAAAATGCAGATACAACTCAACATGACTTAGGAGAGGATTCAGGTGATGAAACTAAAATTACAGCCATGGGATTGAAGAACGTGAAGGGGAAAGAAATTGAAACAAAACCCAGTACTATTACTTCAAACTGTCACATATAAGCTCCAAATGAAGAAGAGAGAATTGAACTGTTTCATGTGAGGGTCATTTCCAAACATACCAAGATTGACACACTATTTGACAATGGGTCACAAGAAAAATCTCTAGACTTGGTCAAGAAACTTATTCTTGAGACCATTCCACATCCAAAACCATATCCACTTGGGTGGATTTGCAAGGATGCAAATTTACAAGTTTCAAAGAAGTGCATATTGTGCTTTGAAATAACTGCACATTTTGTTAACACAGTTGAATTAGATGTGGTTCTGCTTGATATTACAGGTATTGTGTTGGGAAGTCCTTACTTGTATGGTAGGAAAGAGAAATTCCATCGCCATGGGAACAAATACCATTTATTCAAATATGGAAAGGAGTTCATTGTTAGAACACATCACAAGAAGACAAATATTGCAATGGTAAATGCTAGATAGGTTAAGAGGTTGGTGAATTCAAGAAAGAATTTTGTTCTTCTAATCATTAAGCCTAAAACTGATGTTAATCATGAGTAATTTGAATATTGTGATCCTAAGTTGAAATCAGATTTATATGATGTAGTTGATCCACATCGTGAGATGTTTCAGGAGCCAATAGGATTGCCTCCTAAAAGGGAGATTCAACATGAGATTTAGTTGCAACAAGATTTTCCTCTTCCAAACATCGACATGTATCACATGTCGATAATGGAGAATACTGAAATAAAGAGGCAAATCAAGGACTTGTTGGATGAGGGACTCATAAGGCCAAGCACTTCGCCATGCGGTTCACCCATAGTCTTGATTATGAAGAAAGATGGGACTTGGCGCATGTGTGTAGACTTCAGAGCTTTGAACAAGATAACGGTAAAAAATCGATACCCACTCCCAAGGATAGATGATTTTCTAGATCAGCTGAAAGAAGAAAAGTTTTTCACTAAGTTAGATTTACGAAGCGAATATCATCAAGTAAGAATCGCAGAAAGTGATATATGGAAGACTGCATTCAAAACCAAACAAGGACTCTTTGAGTGGTTGGTTATGTTGTTTGGTTTGTGTAATGCACCGGAAAATTTCATGCATGTTATGGATAATGTTTTGCGTCCATATATTGATGACTTTGTGATTGTGTATTTATATGATATACTCATTTTCAGCAAAACAAGAGAAGAACATGTCTTGCATGTGAAAATGGTACTTGATGTTTTGAAAAAAGAGCAATTATTTCTTAAGATGTCAAAGTGTGAATTCAGAAATACTTCTCTGGTTTATTTGGGACACATTGGAGGAGGAGGCGATTTGAGAATTTATCCTTCTAAAGTGGAAGCCATTGTGAATTGGCCCACTCTCAAAATATTAACCGAGGTAAGAAGTTTCTTAGGCGCAACTCAGTATTGGAGAAAGTTTATTGCTAACTTTTCTGCCATAGTAGCTCCTATGCATGCAGTGACAAGTGTGAAGAAAGGCTTCCAATGGGGAGGCAAACAACAACAAGATGCTTTAAAAGAAAAGATCAGCTCAGCTCTAGTCCTTGCATTACCGAATTTTGGACAACCATTTGAGATACAAAACGATGCTAGTGATTATGCCATGGGCGCACTACTTTTGCAGCATGGTAAGCCTATCACTTTTCATTCAGAAACATTCAATGGTGTTGTAACTAATTATCCTAAATATGAAAAAGAGATGTATGTGTTGGTACAAAGTGTCAATAAGTGGAAACACTACTTGATGGGTAAAGAGACAATTATACATATCGATCACCAACCATTACAGTACTTGCAGTCGCAAACAAAATTTCAGCAATCATGACATTTCAGGTGGATGGGATTTCTTCAACATTTTCACTTGGTTATAAGGTACAAGAAAGGCATTTTCAATAAAGTTGTTGATATGCTTTCAAGGCTAATTATAAGTGCTTCTACTTTACTTAAAAATGATTCTATTGTACATGAGAGTTACATAGAACAATATGCATATGATGCTGATTTTCAAGATGTGTATGCTAGTTTGAGTGAAGGGAATCAAGTTGAGGAAAATGATTATCACATGCATAAAAACTTGTTGTTTCATTTGGGCAAGCTTTGTATACCACAAGGAGAGAGAATTAGTGTCATGAGAGAGGCTCATTCATCTCTTATTGCTCGACACTTTGGAGTAAGCAAAACAATGGTGCATCTACATAGGTATTGATATTGGCCTCGCATGATAGATAGTGTGTCAAATTTTATAAGAGGATGTAACATAGAACAATTCTATGTGTGCAACAAGCAAGCCTAGCAATAGGAAGCTTGGGTTGTACACACCACTACCAGTACCATCAAGGCCATGGGAGAGTGTTTACATGGACTTTGTTGGAGGTCTACCTATGTCAAGAAAACAACATGATTATCTTTATGTAGTTGTGGATAGATTCAATAAAATGTGTATACTTATGCCATGTAGGAAAACCATTACTGCTGAAAAAATTGTTGAACTTTATTTTCAACATGTATGGGTTCATTATGTTTTTCCAACTTCTATTGTTAGTGACATGGATTCCAAGTTCGTTCGAAATTTTTGGTCCAATCTTTGGAAGATGATGGACACAAAGTTGAAAAAGAGTACTGCTTTTCATACGCAAACTGATGGCCAAATCGAGGTGGTGAACAGAACCATTGTGCATCTATTGAGAGGATATTTCAGCAAACATCCCAAGTTGTGGGATGAAAAACTGCATTACATTCAACACGCTTAAAACTGGGCGAAGCACTCTTCTACAAATACTTCACCTTTTGAAGACTGCTTTGTATATTTTCTGAAATCACCATTAGACTTCATCTTTGAGAAGGATGTTGCAATTGATGGGCATAGTGATAATGAAAAGGCTCGAAAGTTCATTGAGCAAATTCGGATTATTCACCAACAAGTTTAAGAACAACTTGAGAAGAGTCAAAGAAAATACAAGGAGAGGCATGACAAACATAGAGTTGATCATAAGTTTCAAGAAGGAGATGAAGTATGGTTGCACATAAGCAAAGAAAGGATGCAAGAAGATGGTAAAAAGTTCAAGCCCATTCCCTATGGTCCATTCAAGATCATTAAACAAGTTGTTAATAATGCATTTCAACTTGACTTACCTTCATATATGCAAATGTATTCTGCTGTCAATGTGGAAAATTTACATTTGTATGAGCCTCCTTTGATTGATGATCAAGGGAGTGATATTCAACTGCCATCTATAGAAGATTTCGTGCCAGAATTTCTGGACGAGCTAAAGGAGGATTCCATCCTTAACAAGAGGACACACACTTCTAAGAGGGGAAGTGTCGATTATCTTCAAATTGGGCTCAAGGGTAGCAAACCAAGTAAGGTAAGGTGGATGGAAGTGGAAATGGTGAGGGAGTTGTACCCTCATCTTCTGAACAGGTAATTAAAGTCTTTTGGGGTCCAAAATCTTCCCAATGGGGAGGAGTGATCAAGAGATCACGTGTTTTTCTCATAATTTAAATTGCTTGAAACTGTACCGAACCTGAGCAACCGAAAAGGTCTTGTCGTTGCGATTCCAGCGCTACGAACGGTTCGAAAAACCTATGTCGTATGAGGAAGATATTGCATTCTGTTCATTTTCCCAAACAACTAAAATTTTTGTGACAGGGTGACTGGGATACCCATTCAGCATGCAGGTACAGTCAACAGGTGGCATATTCTAGGGAATATTCCCTTTTATCACAACCATTCAGATCGTGCCACGTGGCTGATTCTGGGCCATTGATTTGGTTGTACGAATTTTTATTTTGGCCATTGGATGAGAGACACGTGGCAAGCCCAGAGGCTGCCACGTGTCCTTAGGAGGTTGGAGTAAAATTTTGGTGGAGTCAGGGAAGGGGTCGACCCCGCGACCTCCAGCATTCCTGCATATCTCTCCAACTGTCTCCACTATCCAATTTTTCTTACCTATATAGTTGCCCTCTTTAATTTCAATTGTAATGAATTGCAATGCGGAGTGGGGACCGCTAGCAGTCCCAACCTGCTAGCAGCCCCAAGGTTGTCATCACATGCCATTAAACTGCAGCATAAAACAGTTATGTAAACCGGAAGCTAAAAAACCATTACTCTGGCGGTTGGGGGCATGGTCACATGTCACATTGTGACATTAAATTGCAATGTGATGGTTTGATAAACTATAACCTCCGGCGGCAAACATTACGTTCACATGCGAGGCAGTAGAAACATGTGATGGTTGCCGGTTTAAGGGTTATCTAACCGTAACCTCTGGATCACTGTCACATGCCGGTTCAAATGGAAACTAATGCCACAACTTTCAAAACTCCGACTCCGGGTTCCATACCACTACTGCAGAATTCAAACAGTTAAACCGTAGATTTAAAGGCGGGGGGTCGGCATGTGACTACCCTGCCCAAACCATTTGATATTAATGAAAACGGTCTTATCCAGCGGAACTGTGGAGGCGCCCTAAAATTTAGAGTTTTTTCTATTTTTAGCAACAATTAAGTGCAGTCTCCACTTTTGGTGGAGCTTTTCTAGCTGATATTGGGAAAAATGCATTGGGAGGTCAATTTTCGACCAATTTTGGTGAAACAAGAGTCTACCTAGACTAATTTGAGCAATATGGAGCCGCTGGTGCAGAGAAAACATCCATTAGAGGCTTGTAAACACATGTAATATTAAATTTTGAGCATAGTGACAAAAAGGGAAATGCCATTGGGAGTTGGACCAGCAGATGTAGCCCTGGAGGGGTGAAATGCTTCATCATGCCTACTGTGTAAAACTTATGTGTGATGTTTATTCTCTGTTATACACTTCTGTACAATGTTACTTAGGCTTATTTTCATGCTTAAAGTTCGAAAATTCATCTATGTTTCATGGTTAAAACTTCATTCCTTAAGCAAACAAATGGAGACAAATTGTACATGTTTTTATTACTGAAAGGATACTTAGCACAACAAACTAATACACTCCTTTCAAATCACCATGAGAATCTGGGACTTGATAACTTTCTTTTTGCAGTAAATCAATTATTGAAATCCATATCCACATATATGTAAGCATATATGGGCTTCAAATAAAGTCTTGTGTCTTCACTTCGGTAATATAATTTTCCTAAGGTGTTACCAATTTCAATCAAGGAGTCGAGGTTCCACAAATGCAAGGGAAGGTTGGGGAGCCTTACCCAAACAAGAGAAGATGAAATTGAAGTCGTGAGTGGGTCGAAGGAGGGAAACCAAGGCTATATAGCCAGCCATGCGCTTTCCTTGAACCATAGAACAGATCCAACAATCAAAGCTATCTCTTCAACTTTGTTTAAAAATGATATAAAAAATCCTATAGCTAGAGGGTAGATGTTCGTAACATCTGAGATTAACAGTTTCCACTCTCAAAAATCAAAGAGTGGAGGTCAACTAGCTTTGGCCACATACGTTGAACCTGCATATCAATCCAACTTTTGAAAAAAATTTAGCCTCACATATAGACTCAGCCACAAGCGAAAGCTCAATCATAGGGGCTTCAAGAACAGGGACAACAATGGAGTGGGATCCAGAGACAAGGTTTTAAGAATCATGCAAAGAAGACGACCTTGAAGTGAGACACCCTAAAGTGAACTTCACGACATCACAAAAAGTTACATGAGGTGCCACCAGTCGAGAGCATTCCTATCCTGAAGGGAGAATGACGCTCGATCAACTAGGCATTGAAACCAAGCCCGATGATAGTGTAACATCACTAGAGAAAATATTCATTACAAATCCCATTGCAGAGGAATCCAGAGATGGGACACACGAAGCAACAACACATTCAACTTTGCAAGATCTAGAGGTCGAGGCTGTAGCCTTAGTAGACTGAGATGCCAATTTAATCCTCGTAGAAGCCATGACGTGAGAAAAGGAGGCTGGAATGGCCAAGGCAGAGAGAATCAAGCAAACCACTACAGAGAAAAAGGGCCCCTAACAAAAGCAAAGGCAGAATCTAGTGAGGAGCACCCATCGAAGAAGAAAATATACAAGAGGAACAACACTCAACTAGTGTCCAACCCTAACCATTGCAACAGAGCAACGTGCAATAGCCATATTTTTTGGACTAGATATATGTAATTGAAAGTAAAATATTTTTTATTTTCCTATTAATACTTTCTACATCCATTATAAAAAAAATGTGTAATTCTTTTAATACTTAACATATAGTTATCACACACCATGTAAAAAAATATTAATAACAAAAAAAACTAAATATAAACCATAAATAAAATATCTTAATATACAATTTTATATAATTAATTAAAAATATACTAAATTTTTTTAAAAAATTGCACTATCCCCTTTAATACAAACAGATCAAAAATTAATATATATCAATATTAATATATTGAATCTATTTAACTATCTAAAACCTTTGTTAATCAATATTATCAACTATATCATTTAGTATATGACATTTCTTTCTTTCTATTCTTTTGAAATATATTTATTTGGTTGGAATCTATTTCTTTATTCAACTTTTTTCAATATAATAATTTTGATTAATATAATTGATTTAATTTACCTACTTTTATTTATATATAGTTCCAATATAAAATTTGTGTATGAATTAATAATTAAACGAATTAAGGAATATTTTATCTTTTACCACTAAAAGCATCTTTCATTATAAAAATAAGAAACATGATGTAACAATAAAATTTTAATGAAATCATTATGGAAAGTCAATGAAAATATTTAATTATAATTTAGAATATTCAATGGAAAATAATAAAATGAAGTTTAAATATTCCAGAATTAAATATTATCAATATGATTTTGCGAACCATACGTACAATATTTGTGAACCATACGTACAATATAAGGAATGACAAAAATATTAAATTATGATTTTGAATATTCAATGGAAAATAATGGAAAATAATAAAATGAAGTTGGAATCAATTAAATATTACCAATATGACTTTGTGAACCATAAGTACAATACAAGGAATGCCAACCGAAGCATACATAGAATCTAAGGAATGACAACATGGAGTGGATAACATGATTTTGAAAGCATAGTCCTTGAATTATTCTTTAATGGTTATTAATAAGATTCATGGGATAAAATAATATTTATTTAATCATATAAATTTAATTGCCTTATTTGTGTTACTTGTACCATGTCTCATCCAACGATGAAATAATTAAATATTTTTTTTTAAACAATAGACGTGTCAATCACGTTGTTATTTGTCTTCTTAATATATAATAACAAAATATATGATAATAACGTTGAATTTGATTACGGTTAGGTTTGGAATTTGTTTAGGATTAGGTTTGGCAGGTAAGGTCGATGGTTAGATTTCTTTCGTTTCGAGGGTTTGTCTAGATTTTCATGTGGACATAGGCATATTGGATTTGTGAATTACAAAGTAAAAAAAAAAAAAAAGTTTAATTTATATAAAAATGGGTATATTAGTTGTTTTTAATGTAATTTTTTGAAAACTTTTCAAATGTAATTTGTTTAAAATTAGGTAAGAATTCATTAAAATCATAAGTTTAATGGGTAAACTCTCTACAATCAAAGTGTCTTATAGGTTTTTCAGGGTATTGAATCCATATATATATCATAAAAAAACCAGTTTCAATAACACAAATCAAGATATGATTAAAATCTTTCGGTGAAAATCACATCAAAGTAAATTTAGTCGACGCCTTTCATCAGGACAAGATGAAAAATCTAATCAACTAACCCATTTAAATAGGCAAAGAAGCTCCAACTAGCCATTTGTAAAATAACGGCTAGTTTGATTAAATTAGAAAATAAAATCAAAATAAAGAATAAATTAAATGTTTAATGTTTATAATTTGAATTTAATATATTTATATTTAGTTTTAATAAAAATAATAATAATTTAATATTTTTTGAAAAAAAAATAAATGTTTACTATTTATATATATTTATTTTTTATTTTTAGAATAATAATTATTTTATTTGTTTTTATTTTTATTTCCATTTATTTATTTTCATCAAATAAATTAAAGATTAATAAATAAATAAATAATATTTATAGTTTTAATTTTATATATTTATTCTATTTTTAATAATTATATGTTATGTAATTCAAATCTCTTCAAATTAGTTATCTTATTTGATAGGTAATTTTATTTAATTTATTGAAAATATTTACCAATCAAAATTTTATCTCAACTTTTTCCGCCAAATTCTAATAAAAAAATCTAAAAAACACTCCAAAAAAATTTGCATTAAATTTACTTATCATATTATAAATTGGTATTTTTGTTAGATCAAAGAACAATACGGTAACACTGCAAAAACATATTGGATTTTGCCGTTGGAGTCACGGTATTCAATGTTTGAAATATTTCCGTTTCTCTAAATTTTAAAATAAAATTGAAAGTCATGCTCACCTCAGAAATTGGAAGGTTATTCGTGGAAGGTCACTGGTGTTTCGTAGCTATCGGATTAAAATTATAGTCGTATTTTATCTGATTAATGACTCTTATTTTATTTTATATTATATTTTTTGTTTATTTTAAAAAGAGTAAATCTATATATATATAATATGATAATAATTAATATCTATGATGCGTCATCAAATTTTTAAGAATAGATTATTATATATTTTTGAAGTTTTGTGTTTTGTTTTTTTTTTTTTTTTTTTTTTTTATATATAGAATCATTTTGCAGAAAAGGGATTAAATATTTTGATGTGTAATTTTTTTAAAATATTTGTGTGGGGTTGTATTTATGTCACTTATCAACTTTATGTGGAGAAAGAAAGGAATTACATTTTTAGAGTGAGAAAATATTTTTTTATATTATTTTTCTAAAATTTATTTAAACATATTTTATTTTATATATTATTTATCTAAAATTTATTTAAAAATATTTTATTTTATATGGATATTGAAATATTTCATTTATGAGTTATATTGAGATGTTTTTATTTTATTATTAATATTTAAAACAAGAGTCACTTGGTGGCATGTTAGTGTTTATTTGTACACACTAATTATATAGTTCCTGAAATCTCGAAGTTGGGAAACACTTTTTGGTGGAAGGCTAGAATTTGGGTGAAATTTTTAATTTCTCATCTGAGAAAATAGTCAACTCTATTTCTCGACCGAGAGTTTTTAAAACTCTCGTCCGAGAGATTTTTAATATTTCGACCGAGAGTTTGATTGGGCTTAACAAGGGTTAAAATTCTCTCGGACGAGAGTTAGGTATTTTCTTGTCCGAGAGTTGTGTTGAAATAAACTCTCGGGAAGACTCTCGGACGAGAGTTTTTTAACTCTCATTCGAGAGTTTTATTCTTATAATAAAACCCCAAATTTCTTAACTCGCCCGGCATTCTACATTGTTGTTTACATTTTCTTTTCGGGCTGTCGTTTTCGCTATCGTTTGGATTGGAGCTATTGCTGCCGAGCCACGTTATCATCTAGCCATGCAGGTAAGCGTCTTCAGCTTATTGAATATTTATGGTTCTGTTGCCTTGCAAAAAAATCCCGTCCGCTGGTTCTTCTCCAAGAATTTTTCCTTTTGTCATCTCGGCCCATAGAACCTCGCCTTGTATAAACCTCCATACTGTCTTTGTTACCAAATATTTTAAAAGGAAGAGAAATTCTAGTGACATGTGAATCTAAAAGGATGACTAAGATATTTCATTGGCTCTTGCTCATCACAAATACAAAGCTGGAAATCATTCTCAAGCTTTGAAACACTGCAATGTTGTTTATGAAAAAAATCCTCATCTTTTAAGATAGAGGGTTTGATTTTCGCTGGCTATAATAGGGAGTATTTTAAATTAGATTATGGAGAACATTTTCTTTCGCAGCCGGACTCGGGTTTGACCAATTAGAAGACGTAGTCCGTGGAAATAAGTAATCAAAATAGTAAAGGAAAGCAGAAGAGAAATTCTGGTGATTTAACAACCAAATGTTCATATACCCTACATTTCATACTCTCAAATGGAAAAAATTCATAGTCAAGTGGTTGGTAATAGGCTAAGTTTTCTCATTTTATGGTGATGAAGTCTCCCACGCCCTACGCTAGGTTTAGACCCACCAGGGTTTTGGCCATGGCCATATATCTGCTCACTAGAACTGAGAAGTTCACATTATAGAAAAACCCCAAACTATTTCCTATCTTTTGATTTTTTTTTATAAAATAGAGATGAATAGGAAGTCATAGCATATGCATCAATATGGGGATGACCTATAACTTCTCATAATGGTTGTCAAATTGATTCTCCAACTCTCAAGGTATAAGGCTTAACTACCCCAAAACCATTTCTTATGCACTATTTTTCTCGTGTTAACCCTTGAAGAAGTGACCTAGGCATACAATATTATGGAAATTATGAGGAAACGTAGAGAGTATCCTAGCATTAAAAGAAACTTCTTTGTCATCCACTTCTTTAGATAATCAATCAAAAAGCTTATATTTGAAGATTGACCTACAATGGTGGAGTCATCCATATGTTGTATGTCATTAAGTCTAATATCTCTTAGGATAATGTTGGGATCCTCCATTTTCCTCTTAAGACATTTCCTTTATCTTTCTTCTAGTCCCAAGGTAGGTGGTTCAAAATACTACTGCACTAGAGGGTTCATTTGTTATTTGTTGAATTATCTATTTAGTAGTTTTGACTAAAGGAAACTCCAAATAAACCATTCTAGTAGTTCAGATGATGGCTACACCAAAAAGAAATCAGATGTGAGGGAATGTGGATTTCTTGTTATAGTGACAAACCCAGATTATGTCGCCAACAATGGAGGGGGAATAACATTTTTTGGGAGGATAGAGTGTTTGTGAGATGGGAGGGAGTCATAAAGGATCCAATCCAAGGAGATTGTGGTGGCTTCAAAACTGACATCATGTTGGGATGATAGAGGATCATTTAGGGAGTTGGTACCTATAGGAAAAATGTCATGTCAAGATGAAGGAAGAGCATTTGGGGAGGTAGAAGCTTGATTTGACAAACGAAAGGATCCTCCACTACTAGTTTGGATGCCAGGATTCACATCATCCAACAAGTGATGTGATAGGTCATCGGAGCACTAAGGGAAATAATCCCAAATGGAAATGCCTATAGAAGGAATGTGATTTTCATTCATTCATTGATTGGTCACTAAATTTTTTGATGAGAAGAGATAAATTTGTTTTGGGCACTTCTTGTTTTGGAAATTCATCTTGGTGAGCAAGGCATGCATAAAAATTAGTAAGTTTTTATATTTCGCACCCACCTTTACTTTAGTTTTATTGTATGAATACACTTGGAATGAGAAGGATAAATGATACATGTTTTGAAAATAAATCCAATGGCACAACCTCGTACATTCCCATTGCAAGAGGAGTGGTAAATCAAGTGGAAGACCACCTCAATTTTACCCCAGAAAAAAAAAAATTGCCACCCATTCTAATAAAAAAACGAAAACTTGAAAACATTTAAGATTTACCTTTTGTCAAATATATGATATACATTGTTGAGATTCAACAAGATGATGAGCTTAGTGAAAAGAGTCGCCTTCACTAAGTGGGCCCGCAGGCTATTTTTGGTGCAAGTCTATTTTTAGACTATGTCTATATTTAGACATGATGATCATATTTCAGAAGTTGCAAGATGCTATTTGTGGATGGTTGGTCAAGTTGGAAAAATAGATGAAATTATTTTTTAGAATATTGGGCGAAGTCTATTTATAGATCACTGATCTAAAAATAGATGCATGTTGATTATTATTAGCTCTTAATAATAATCAGACTCTAAACAACAAATTTTTCTCTTGGAGCACTTCAGTTCAATGCACAGATGTGGCACATCAGTGGACTGACGGAATTACACAATTCCCAAGGGTTTACTGGAGCTAATGCATGGAGGAGTCAGTTATAACTCAAGTGGCAGAGTTATGACACAGTTGGAAGAAGTAGTTATGCAGTTGTATTCAGTTTAACTCAGTTAGACTCAGTTGAGCTAGTTGTATCTAGTCTAATTGATTGATACACTAGTGAGAGTGGAGTGAATTAATTAGTTAATTAATTCACAAATAATAACTCACTAATCAACTAAACAATACATCAGTTAACTACAGTGCATGGCAGTTTTAGTGGAGACCTAGTGGAGAGGTAGGTGAAAGGGAAAGATAGACTATCTGTTGTGACTATAATGATGCATTGATTGCATCACACACACATTGGAGTTTCCAATGAGGATTGTGCAGTCAATCCAAGAGTAATTTGAATTCATTCAAAGCTATTATTCAGCAGGGATTGCACAGCGGAGGTAGGCTAGCAGGAGGCAAAGATTGGTGCATGGATTTGCAAGATTGGTCTTGATTAGTGTATGATGATTGTACTGTACTGAGAGCTTGTGATAAGCTTTGTATGCTTTGTATGAGATTGTAATATGATCTCCATGTTACATAATATATAGTTGGGGTTTTCAGCTTCAGGCTTTCTTGGTTAAAAACTGTGTTATGTGCGATTGATTATTTTTGTTTATGCTTCACATGTGTGTGCAATTAATTTTTCTGCAAAAGATTAACAAGTGGAATTGATTTAGTATTTTACATAAAGTTATATAGTGTGAGATCAAGTGAATCAAGGACGTATGCATACTTAGTGCATATAATTTCTACATGATATTAGAGCATTGTTGATTGAAGATTGTAATTGTGAAGTGAGATTGTGCTGGTGGACAATTCGAATTTGCTACAGAAGATTCTTGGTGCAGAAATCGAGTATACATTGAAATGTCCTTCAACGGGTTGAGATTGGAATATGCGATGGGAGCTCAAATTACATAGCTTGGAAGGACAAGAAGGAGGCGGTGTTGGAGGATAATGGGCTGAAGGAGTTCATCGATAGCGACGTTCTTAAGCCAGGATCTAGTGATGCTGCATTACTTGATGCATGGCAAAATAAGATAGCAAAGACAAGAAGGATTCTGTTGGAAGGTGTGAAGGACCATATTGTGTCCAAACTTCATGGGAAAGCCACTCCATTCTTAATGTGGAAGGCTTTGAAAGACTTATTCCAAAGAAGAAGTGACTAGAGGAAGTTGGCGCTTAAAGACAAGCTCAGAAAAATATAAATGGAGAAAGGCGACAGTATTCCAAAATACCTCACGAAGTTTGTCCACTGCAAGGATGAATTGGGAAGTGTGGGGGTTACTGTTGATGAAGACGAATTGTTGAGCTTGGCTCTCCTTGGGCTTTTGAAGAGTTGGCATAGCTACGAAGACTCTGTCAATGGACGAGAGAAATTGCTGGGATGGGAGCAACTTTGGTTGGATCTTGTGCAGGAGGAGATAAGGCGGGGTACCAGGGATGGATCTTCATCGAAGAAGGAAGATGAATAGAATTGCGCTTTGGCTGCCAAAGCAAGGAAAGGGAAGGGGAAGAAATATTCTTCAAAATCCGGTGCTAAAGGCAAGAAGTAGGATTTGTCCAAAGTGAAATGTTTTCACTGTCACGAACATGGGCATTTCGCCACTAAAAGTCCACAGAAGAAGAAGAACAAGAAGGCTGCTGGATCTGCAGCTGGAGAGGCCTTAGCCTCGAAATTTGAGCTTGATTTCTCCTTGATCGCTTGCTTGGTTTCAAGCTGCACGGGATTGGTGTGGTATCTTGATAGTGGTGCGTCTTTCCATATGACGGATTAAAAGAGTTGTTTAGTGACTTGGAGGGGAAGGACCTCCAGATGCATATCGAGATGGGCGATGATGGTTGGTACAGTGCGACTAACATTGGGACCATTACCTTTAAGAGGGAGTCCAGTAATCCATTATTGTTGAAGAATGTCATGCATGTTCTAGGTCTGAAGAAGAACTTGGTCTCAGTCGCAATGCTAGAAGACAAGGGTTATGATGTTGTTTTCAGTGAGGGAAAAGCCTTCCTTCGACATAAAACAATGGGTCAAACCAAGAAGATAGGGGTTCGAATTAAGAATCTCTACAAGCTGGAGGTAGTTGGTTGTGCTGCAATGGTGGGCAAAGCAGAAGAAGTGGTGAGCCGGGATGAAGGCGAATTATGGCACAGGAGATTGGGCCATCTTCACCATGGCGCTTTGAATATTTTGTAGCAAATTTCTACTGGAATTCCCAAGGGTACTCTTGCACAACCAGATCAGTGCAAAGGATGTACTATGGGTAAGTTTGTGAAGACCACCTTTCATGAGAAGGAGAACCATGCTTCGGTGATCCTGGAGAGAATTCACACAGAGGTGTGTGGACTGTTCTCGGTTGCTTCAATAGAAAAACACAGGTATTATGTGATATTTGTTGATGAATATTCTCGTAGATGCTAGATCTTCTTCATGCAGAAGAAGAGTGAAACGTTCTCAAATTTCTGTGAGTTCAAGGCATTGGTGGAGAAGGAGTTGGGGAAGTAAGTGAAAGCTCTACGGAGTGATAATGGTGGTGAATACATCTCTGGCGAATTCAAAGACTTTTGTAGCAAAGAAGGAATTTGAAGAGAACTCATAGTGCCTCATAACCCACAGCAAAATGGGGTTGCAGAGAGAAATAATAGAACGATCATGGGTGCTGCACAAGCGATGCTGCATGACCAAGGCCTACAGATGCACTTGTGGGCGGAAACATGCAACACTTCAGTTTATGAGCAAAACCGTTGTCCTCATAGAGTACTTGGCATGAGTACACCCGAAGAAGTATTTTCTAGTAAAAAGCCTGATATTTCTCATTTGAAGATTTTTGGCTCAGCTGTTTACATTCATGTGACAAAGGACGCCAGGAAGAAGATGGAGCCGATTGCAGAAGTTGGTATATTTGTGGGGTGCACAGAAACACCCCATAACTATCATGTGTATTTTCCAAACAGTCGGATGATTGTTGTGCGACGAGATATAAAATTTAATGAGGTGAAAGCCATGAAGTTGTCGCTTGAGAGGGATTTTCAGTATCGGATCTACGATAGTTTCCTGGTACATCAGGAAACAAAGATTCGTGGCACTCAGTTCAGTAGAAACAGAATACATGGCAGCAAGTCAAGATGCATGTGAGGCTATCTGGATGAGGAAGATCTTGGCTGGTTTGTTCGGTTCACATTTAGATCCCACAGTGATACATTGTGATAATTAGAGTTGCATTAAATTCTTCATTAATCTTGTGTTTCATGATAGATCTGAACATATTGATATCCGGTATCATCATATCAGAGATTGTGTGTAGCAGAAGATCATGTTGCTTCATTACATTCCTATGGAGGATCAGGATGTAGATATTCTGACGAAGGCGCTCACCAGGAGCAAATTCGAATACCATAGAGGCAGGATCGGGGTGAAGGATAATCCCTATCTTGTTGAGAGGGAGTGTTGAGATTCAACAAGATGATGAGCTTAGTGAAAAGAGTCGCCTTCACTAAGTGTGCCCACAGGTTATTTTTGGCGCAAGTCTATTTTTAGACTATGTCTATTTTTATACATGGTGATCATATTTCAGAAGTTGCAGGCTGCTATTTGTGGATGGTTGATCAAGTTGGAAAATAGATGAAATTCTATTTTTAGAATATTGGGCGAAGTCTATTTATAGATCGCTGATCTAAAAATAGATGCATGTCGATTATTATTAGCTCTTAATAATAATCAGACACTAAACAAAAACTTATTCTCTTGGAGCACTTTGTTTCAGTGCACAGATGTGGCACATCAGTGGAATGAGGGAATTACGCAATTCCCAAGGGTTTACTGGAGCTAATGCATGGAGGAATCAGTTAGAACTCAAGTGGCAGAGTTATGACACAATTGGAAGAAGTAGTTATGGAGTTGTATTCAGTTTAACTCAGTTAGACTCAGTTGAGCTAGTTGTATCTAGTCTAATTGATTGATACACTAGTGAGAGTGGAGTGAATTAATTAGTTAATTAATTCACAAATAATAACTCATTAATCAACTGAAAAATACATCAGTTAACTACAGTGCATGGCAGTTTTAGTGGAGACTAGTGGAGAGATAGGTGAAAGGGCAAGATAGACTATCTGTTGTGACTATAGTGATGCATTGATTGCATCACACACACATTGGAGTTGCCAATGAGGATTGCGTAGTCAATCCAGGATTAATTTGAATTCATTCAAAGCTATTCTTCAGCAGGGATTGCGCAGTGGAGGCAGGCTAGTAGGAGGCAAAGATCGGTGCATAAATTTGCAAGATTGGTCCTGATTAGTGTATGACGATTGTACTGTACTGAGAGCTTGTGATAAGCTTTGTATGCTTTGTATGAGATTTTCATATGATCTCCATGTTACATAATATATAGTTGGGGTTTTCAGCTTCAGGCTTTCCCAGTTAAAAATTGTGTTATGTGCGATTGATTAATTTTGTTTATGCTTCACATGTGTGTGCAATTAATTTTTCCGCAAAAGATTAAGAAGTGGAATTGATTCAGTATCAGGTGAATCAAGGATATATGCATGCTTAGTGCATATAATTTCTACATACATAAATTTAATTCAATAGTTATCAAGCCAAATTTAAAAGATCTTACCATAATATAGCACTAGTGCAAAATTGGATCATTGAATGAAGCTGACTCCCAAGCCAAGGTACCTAAGGCATCCCAAGGAATTTTTAGAAGGTTTTCAAGCATATTTTTAGAATTTTTTCAGATTATGTTGCCAACAATGGAGGGGGAATAATTTTTTTTGGGAGGATAGAGTGTTTGTGAGATGGGAGGGATTCATAAAGGATGCAATCCAAGGAGATTGTGGTGGCTTCAAAACTAACATCATGTTGGGATGATAGAGGATCATTTAGGGAGTTGGTACCTATAAGACAAATGTCATGTCAAGATGAAGGAAGAGCATTTGGGGAGGTAGAAGATTGATTTGACAAATGAAAGGATCCTCCACTACTAGTTTGGATGCCAGGGTTCACATCATCCAACAAGTGATGTGATACGTCATCCGAGCACTAAGGGAAATAATCCCAAATGGAAATGCCTGTAGAAGGAATTTGATTTTCATTCATTCATTCATTGGTCACTAAATTTTTTGATGAGAGGAGATAAATTTGTTTTGGGCGCTTCTTGTTTTGGAAATTCATCTTGGTGAGCAAGGCATGCATAAAAAATAGTAAGTTTTTATATTTCGCACCCACCTTTACTTTAGTTTTATTGTATGAATACACTCAGAATGAGAAGGATAAATGATACACGTTTTGCAAAGAAATCCAATGGCACATCCTCGTACATTCCCATTGCAAGAGGAGTGGTAAATCAAGTGGAAGACCACCTCAATTTTACCCAAAAAAAAAAATTGCCACCCATTCTAATAAACAAATGAAAACTTGAAAACATTTAAGATTTACCTTTTGTCAAATATATGTAATACATCAATTTCATTCAATAGTTATCAAGCCAAATTAAAAACATCTTACCATAATATAGCACTGGTGCAAAATGAGATCATTGAATGAAGCTGACTCCCAAGCCAAGGTACCTAAGGCATCCCAAGGAATTTTTAGAAGGTTTTCAGGCATATTTTTAGAAGGTTTTCAAATTATGTCACCAACAATGGAGGGGGAATAACATTTTTTGGGAGGATAGAGTGTTTGTGAGATGGGAGGGATTCATAAAGGATGCAATCCAAGGAGATTGTGGTGGCTTCAAAACTGAGATCATGTTGGGATGATATAGGATCATTTAGGGTGTTGGTACCTATAGGAAAAATGTCATGTCAAGATGAAGGAAGAAAATTTGGGGAGGTAGAAGCTTGATTTGACAAATGAAAGGATCCTCAACTACTAGTTTGGATGCCAGGATTCACATCATCCAACAAGTGATGTGATAGGTCATCCGAGCACTAAGGGAAATAATCCCAAATGGAAATACTTGTAGAAGGAATGTGATTTTCATTCATTCATTGATTGGTCACTAAATTTTTTGATGAGAGGAGATAAATTTGTTTTGGGCACTTCTTGTTCTGGAAATTCATCTTGGTGAGCAAGGCATGCATAAAAATTAGTAAGTTTTTATATTTCGCACCCACTTTTACTTTAGTTTTATTGTATGAATACACTCAGAATGAGAAGGATAAATGATACACGTTTTGCAAAGAAATTCAATGGCACATCCTCGTACATTCCCATTGCAAGAGGAGTGGTAAATCAAGTGGAAGACCACCTCAATTTTACCCCCCAAAAAAAAATTGCCACGCATTCAAACAAACGAAAACTTGAAAACATTTGAGATTTACCTTTTGTAAAATATATGTTATACACAAATTTCATTCAATAGTTATCAAGCCAAATAAAAAACATATTACCATAATATAGCACTGGTGCAAAATTGGATCATTAAATGAAGCTGACTCCCAAGCCAAGGTACCTAAGGCATCCCAAGGAATTTTTAGAAGGTTTTTAGGCATATTTTTTTAGAATCAGGTAGGGATTTGTTTGAATCACAAGTTCGAGTAGTGAAATCTATATATATAGTCAAAAACCTATTTAAAAAAACAAAGAACAAGATCTGACCCAAATTTTTTCACCCAATTCCAAAAAAGAAAAATACAAAACTTATAATGATTAGACAATGCCCAGGGAATCCCACTCCTCTGAAACCATAAGGTGATCATATTTTGCCATAGCTTTGAAACCATGTTGAGAACCTGGAGGGGTTATAAATTCTCTTCTTGATAATTACTTGTGAGCTTGTTTTCTTATGTATTCTTCTTAACTAATACTTCATCAATTCAATTACCAAAGTGTACAAGACACAAATGATTTAAGCAGAAGTAATAATTTTTTTATAGAAAGTTAAATAACAGATTTACCTTCCTTTCATTAGACTTCAAAATTCATCATAACCCTTGTGATATCTGCATTGTAACCTTGTAAGTATCTGCATTGTATTCTTCTCAAACTAGCTTCATCAATCCGCAATCTATACCTTTAGTCTACGCCTTCAGTTACTTCTATTTCAGGTGAATCTGCATCCTTTTTAGCTACTTTACCATCTCAGATAAATCTGCAAACTCTATCTTGGTTGACCTTTTAGCTGATGACATAACTGTCGATTGATAATTTGTTTTCTAATTTGTTTATGAGGGGCATAAATTTGATTTGATACTATAAAAACAATGGCATCAGGCAAGCCCTACAGAGACTCCTCCATGAGAGGAGGATTATCAGGTACATTGGTTTTTTATTTATGTCATGTTTTCAAGTAGATTATATTTATTGTTCGTTGTGAAAATTTGATTAATGTGAATTTTTTTTGTCCTGCACAGGTGGACGCACTCATATGACTCGTGCGCCTAGACAACAAATCCAACAAGAGGAGCCCCATATATCTGTTCCCATTTTCCCCCAATTTCATAGAGCCCATTCTGAGGATCATCTTCTACACGGTATAGGTACACATTAGATCAATTGCTAGTTAAAACATTCAATTTTACGTTATATTCAATGTTGAACTAGTGATTTTGTTTTTCAAATGACATGTGTTTAATGTGAAAAAATTATGCTACATAGGTGAAAATGTAGGAGTTGGGGTTGGCCCTATTGCTGGTGAGGGGCAAAGGAGAACAATTTTTCAGCCTGTGGCATCCATCCCACACTTGGATACTTCTCCTCTAAGTAAAATCTAAAGGAAAATTTATTGTTTGATGTATTTTTACTGTGAAATTTATTGTGTGTCTCATGTACTTGTGTTATAAAACAATTTAATTTTTTTTACAGTGGGTGTTAGAGATGTTCATTTTTCGAAAGGGAACCATTCTAGTATGAGTGAAGAGGAAGAGATAGTTTTTCCACTAGGTATTTTCAAATGACCTGACAAATTTTTTAAATACAATTTTTTCTTATAAATTATTTAATTTTTAATATGTGCAATAATTTAACATGTTACAGGTGGTGGTGTTCGCCCTCCTAGGGGTAGAGGTCATAGGGTTCATGAGTTTGTTCGAAATCCGAGCTATGATCCCCTTTACACCCATCTCGGTGATATTGCTGAGTAGGTGCCTTGGGAAGATACCATCTCCTTAATTAATGTTGATGGAATGAGGGAGAATTCCACTAGATTGCGCAATGAATTGCAAAGTTGAAATCTCTCTGCCCCTAGTCAAAATTGTCTCCAAATTGTTTTGCACAATTAGGAGAGTTTGATAGAGACTTATTGTGGGGTTGGACCATCAACCCAAGTGTTTTTTGACATGATGCATAGGAGGAGAGCATCAGTGATTGGTATCCACTCCTACAGTGAAGTTAAAAGTAGGGTCACTAAAGAAATGGCCTTGTCACTCTTTGACTTGCGGCCTAAAAACAAAAAACATCTGGAGATTGCAAGATTCAGTGATCCCAATATTGCACTTTATATTTATGAGAAGTTCCTGTATGCATGCGGGAAGTTCCCAAATAATGATGAGGTGCTGCAATATTTTGTTAGAATGTTGTTTGCTCAATTCCGAGAGCACATGGATCCTAACTATACAGATACTGAGTCCAAATTCTATGAAGCTGGAAAATGTCATACATATGAACGACCTGATGCTATGTGAGATGTTGCGTTTAGGCCTCCAGCACCTCGTTTAGCATCTTGACCACCTAGGGTAGTTACAATTCTAGAGGAGTTAGCCCTTATCTCTAGTGTTCTGTCACAAATGAGGGAAAATATACAAGAACATATTGCAGCTGCTTTAGGAGGGGTGGAAGTCGGCTTAGGGACAAGCCAACCTTAATCTAGTGCAGGAGTTCGTTCATTTGTGAGTATTCTAGATGACGTGTTGAGGGAGATGGAGCGAGATGAGCTTATGGAGTATGCATCCTCATGTAGAGACCTCTATGAGAAATCCATTACACGATAAATGCACACCATGGGAAAGGTATGTACAAGCATGTTTTGATCTATTTTAAAATAAATATTTATAAGATGAACTATTTTTGGTGTATATACATTTAGTAGATCCAAAAACTTACGCCAATATATTTATTTAACTTATGCAGTTTACAACATTCTTAGAAAAACATTGCCTTGCCCCTGGTCCTCATTCTGTAGATCATGGACACGATCATGTACAATTGCCACAATCATTTCTATCTATCTATATTTTTGTACGTCAAATTGAAAATGAATTTATATCACATAATTTTATATGGTATGAGTATTAACATTATGGAATTTTTTAGGTTAGAGCTACACATCAAGGGCTACTGTTGGGCCGTGAATACGACCACTTTTTAACACTTATTTCATCCATTTTTACTCTTCTTTATCATGTCATTTATTATAATTTATCATTTAAATCCATTTTATAATGATTTATGCTCTTATGGATGAATATTATTTATTCTCCTTTATTTTTAATAAATGGATGATTATTATGCACGATTTTATCAATGATGGTTTATTAATATATTTTGTAATATCACTCACCATTTTAGCCTCCAAGATATTTTCCAGATTGAAGATTTGATCTCCAAATCATCATCAAATATTCCAACTTAGAAATTCGTTGGAATAATAAGTGACAGTTTTGCGGTTAATATTCTGGGAAAATTAAGAAGAATCTAGAAAATCCGGAACATGGGTTTTGTCCAGAATGGGCCCAGTCAATTTTATATATAAGCGGTTTGCCCCAATTCAGCCTGTATTAAGAGAAACGAAGGGTTCTTTGAGCATGATTTTCTCAGATTTGTTGTTGCGGCTGTCCTCCAAATCTCAGCTGCAAAGCCAAAATTCGCCTTGCTCTTGTTGAAAGATTGTTGAAAATGTATTTTCTGGATGATCAAGTTGTTGGGAACAATCCAATATTGTTATGGGAGATCATATTTTCTATTTAATTTCTCTTCCTTCTTATTATAAAAGGAGAGCATGTATTGTGTATTAAAAACAATGGATGATTATTGAATTCCCTTTTGTAACACTATAATTCCTTGACTCTTGTGATCAAAGAGCAACTGATGTAAAAGCTATTCATGTTTGATTAATACAAAGAGGTGTTCTCGGTCCATTTCTCAAGCTCTGTAGTAGCCCAGCGGTGCTTTCACCGGCGGTTGAGGGCCCGACCCTGGTGGAGCGATCCGTTGTTTGTATTTCTATTATTTTATTTCTGTTGTGTGATAATTGCATTTAGATTTATTATTATTACAGAGTTATTTGATTGTTGTTGGATTGAATTCGGATTTGATATATACGTTAATGAATTGCACTGCTATTCTATCTTAGCAAGGATCGCATTTACTATCTCATTCATTTTGATATATTTTATAAAGCGTTGATGTTCCATTGATTTATGATTCATTCCAATGAACTGTTTCATAGTCTTGGCTGTCAACAGGATTGGAGTATTGAGATTAGTTGCCTAATTGCATTAGAATTAGAATTTCTGTTCATATTTCTATTCCTTTCTAGATTTTGTTCCTTTCAGTTATTTTCATCAGCACGAAGATTGAGTTTGCTTTCATTTCGATTGCTTTAAGATCACCAACTGTAGAGGACACTGGTTATTGCTTACAAGTCCACATATTGCTTATCTTGCATCGATTTCTAAGGGAAGGAGTTATTGCTACTGTATCTCTGATCAATGTTTTGCAGATTGGTTTAATTAAGATTTCAGAGCATTTGAGTTTATGCTGTTGTAGTTAGATTTCTTTTTCAAGCATCCATTTACTTTTGCATTTGAAACACTGTACTACATATTACAAGGCATTACTCTTGGATAAATTGCTGCCTTAGACTGAGTACACTCTTGAAATAAAAATCTGCTCCCGGATTGATAATTAATGTGAGATAAATAGGTGTTAAAAATATACCTTTTATGCACTCAACATTTTGGCGCAGTTGCCGAGGAGAGTGTATGCTATTTAGAAAGAGTGATGCATATTTAATTTTTTTTTCTTGGGAAGAATTGGGTATTAAAGACGGAAGGTAAGAACCTGCGCACCAAGCAAGAAACACACTTGTTCACTAGCCCGCTTCACAGCAGAATTGAGTGAAAGCTTAAGGTATAAATGAATGCTTGCGTTTTTTTTTTGAATTTTAGAGGTAGAAATTAAAAAAAAAAATCTTGTAATTCCACTCGAGTGGTGATGTAAGCACCACCCATTTCACTAACCAATTGACAGAAACATTAGAAGGAGGATCCTTAAAGAAACACCTGAAGAACATCTTCTATTATGGTAAGAAATGGTTCACATTGCAACTTTTGAATTCCCTATCAAAGATCTAGGAGGAGTGACACAAATGCGCATAATTCCCCCATTGTCTCTACCAAATTTTCATGGTTTGATAAATGAAGATCCAGATGCATTCTTATTTGAGTTCGAAATACTTTATAGAGGATATGCTTATTGTACTAACAACCAAAGATTGAAAGTGTTTCCTCTTACTCTAAAAGGAGCAGCTCTCGGATGGTTCATGAGCCTAGGTGGGAACTGCATCAAAACATGGGAGGACATGAAGAACATATTCTTGAAGAAGTACCAAGACTATTGCAAATCCAATGAAGATATTTTTGGTATGACACAAAGAGAAGATGAAAGCTTGGAGGACTATGTAGAGCGATTTCGATACAACCTTCAAAAATTAAAGCATAAGCATTTGGAAAAAGAGATCTTGAAAACACTCCTTAAAGGAATCAAAGATGATTTTTTAGAGCTCTTAAATTTGATAGGAAAAGGTGATGTTTTTCAGTTATCATATGATGATGTTTGTGAATTGTGCATAAGGTATTCAAGAGGAATTTCTAAGGCTGGTAAGAATTCTAGAGAAGTTTCTTCTTTCTTTTCTAAATTTACTACAAGAACAAGAGACATAAGAGCTGAAATCAATGTTTTATTTGAAAAATTTAAAGTTGATTTTATTAGCTCTCTAAATTCACAATTGAATTTTTTGCATGTTCAGAGAAATCAAGAATTTGATGAAGTGTTTTTCCCTCATTACCAAAAGGAGCATCCCATGATACTTACTCTTCCTTATCTAATTTGGAAGTAGCATATCAAAGAGATGGGGAAGCTGCAACAAGGTCAAAACCATGGAAATCATGGCCTACAGGTATGGTTCAAAACACTTCCTCTCCATTCTCTTACTTGCATAATTCGTTATGGAATACTCACATGTTAGGGCAGCCATGCCAATCTCAATATAACCACCGCCAATCTTGTCTACAAGCTTGGCATGGTTCACCTTATGATTGCATGACTACTCTTCCTCATCTTGTAGCACAAGCACATTTTCCAGCTCTTCCACAACACCTTGTTTTCCTATCAAAATCATCCAATCAACCCAATCAACTACATCATCAAAAGGCTCCATTCCTTACACAATCTCCTGCTCAACTCATTCCACACCCTCACCACAATAAACTAGTACAACATGTCTATAGTGTTGAACTACAAAATTCATGCACCCTTCCCACCCATTCTATCTCACATGTACCATTGGAAAAAACTTACACTGAGACTCAGAATGTATCAAATCCAAAAATTGTAGAAGTTATAAACGAAAATGAGGTTTCTTCTAGTTTGCACCAACAAACCATTTTAAAAGCTCAAGAACTTTATGATATGATGGATATGGGAAATCGAGGAAGTAAATAATATATTGAAGATTGGTTTCACTCCATCATTTGTTTGCAACATCACTCCATATTTCAACAATTTTTGGCACCATCTTTTCAAGGGAAGTTGGCTTCTCATACCCTAATTTTTATTAACATACATTTTTCAAATTTGGGTATGTACATAATTGAAGCCTTATTTTTGAAATGGCTCCACTGGAAATACTCTTATACATAATCATATTCATTTTCCAATTCAGAGTAGGATAGTGGAGAAATAAATAAAAGAGGAAATAAAACAAACACATTTTTTTATTTATTTTTGTAAAAATAGTTGTTTCTTTGTTGCAACACGCTGTGAAATCAACATTGATGATAAATATTCTAATTTATTTGTGTATGTAGATGAATTATATTTTAAATAAAAATTCTACAAACACTCATATTCATTTTTATCATCAATATGGAAAAATTGCTTGAATATCATTTTTTTGGCTTCTGGCTTGATGAAATTCTTGAAAACAAAGTTGGGACAGTCATGTTTTGGGGGACCACAAATGAATATTTTTAAAACCCGTTTCTATCCTAAGTAGCTCTTGATGTCTACTTTCTAACCCAATTTGAATCACTCTATTTGGATTTGAAACGAAAAATTTAGAACCAAAACATTGACAGGGTGTAGTAGGAAGGTCAACAACAGAGTTGGGACAGTCAGTTTTTGGAGGCCTAAATGACTATATTTTTAAAATCTGTTTCTATGGTAGATTCCTCTATGAATCTAGTTTAAAACGAAATTTTAATCACTCAATTTCGATATCGTATGAGGAATTTATGACCAAAATACTGACTGCCTATCATAAATCAGCACTCTTGAAAGTATGTTTTCTCGACTGTTCCTTAACATATTTGACCCATCAATTATTTTTTTATTCAAAACCTGTTTCTATTAGAGATCAATAAATGAATCTACTTTAATCTCCAATTTTAATCGGTTCAATCCGCCATCAAACAAATAATTTATGCTTGAAATATCAACTGTTGGTCTAAGCTGGAAAATTGAAAATAACTCTATTATGAAGGTTGTTCTCAGAAGATTTAACATACCATTACATGGAATTTTTAAAACATATTTCTATTTTAGATAAAACTTTGAATTAGCTCTCATTTGACTTTGGAATCACTCGAATCGGATGAAAAACAAAGAAGTTATGATTGAAACACTGCTGGTTAGCATGATTGGCCACTGCTCTCCCACAGGTAATAAATTGATTTTACTTTGTCTGTGGATTTGTTCTACAGAGTAACTACTTGTTAGTATTTTGCATAATTCTTGAATTAAGGGAGCTTGTACACCTCTCTTTTTTCATGATTTAATATTTTATTGCAGGTAGAGACTCGTTTTTTTGCAGGTCTTACGAGAACAAAGAAGGTCAATTTATGGACGAGTGATTCTTGAAAGAAATTTTAGTAAAATAAGGGAATTTCAACCAGTTCATTACCTAACATATTTATAAAAAGAAGAAATGAAGAATTGGTTCCCATTTCGAGATTCATGTTACTGCTGCCAAATCATTTTTTTCCCATTAATAGATTGATATTCATTTAGGAAATAACATCATAGCTGTTGTAATTTAATAAAGTGTCATTTCTTTTCTGATTTCTTTTATGTTTTTGTGTTTTAGGTGTTGATCTCTTCAAATTAAAATTTGTGCTCCAGTGGTAGTTGAACAATAAGTACCCCACTATGCAAGTTTCAATCGCAGAAGGAAATTCTTCGGTAGCACCCCCCGTAAAAAAAAAAAAAAAATACAACAATTTTTTTTAATTTTCAAAACCTGCATATAAAGTTTGTTTTATTTTTTATTTTTCTCTGCAAGACTTACTTCTATTACAAAACACTGAACAGTATTAATCAAGCTTGCATGCAAGCGAAACAGAGAAGCAAGGGAGTAGTAGGTGAAAGTTTTATCCACCTCTCTCCTGACAGACGATCATGGTAAGAGCAAAGAGAACACAGGAAAACAAAAACAGGTTTGCAGCTAAGGAGCCAACCCAGAGTGGGTGGATGCTGCCAAACGAATTTTTTTGCCTTTTTTCTTGCTTACTTTGACCCAGCCAGTGGGGTTTGGAAGAGCTATAACAAGTTGTTGATTATTCTGCGCTGGCGGCGGAAAATCTTTATCAGAATCTGAAGACGAAGATTCATGAGAGCGTTTCTGGGCAACCGGCTGGGCTGAGGGCATTGCCGGACTGACCGAGGGAATGTCCTATGGAATCTCAACTGTTTGTTCATCTGCTTCATTTTCCTCCTCATCCGAACTAGAGGAGTCTGTATCTTCCATTGGGGGAATACATGAATTCCATCTTTTGGATTTAGGTTTGCAGTTCAGATTCTTCTTTTTGTCGAGGACCTGGGAACAAGTACTCTGGAGGTGCCCAGTTTGATGACAGTGTCGGCAACGAAAGGCTGTGTTTTCGTAATCCAAGGTTTGTGTCCAGTGGAAATCTCCAATCTTGAGGTTGATCTGCTCCGGCAGACCTTTACTGATATCTATTTCTGCACATATTCTTCCATAGGTGAAGAGCCCATTTTCCTTTCTTGAGATGTCGGAAGCAAGAAAGCGTCCTAAAGTTTCTCCAATGGCTATGAAGACCGAGGTATGCCACAGATGTGCTGGAAGATTTGGGAGCCTAACCCAAATGGGAAGCTTGGTGATGACGGCTGTTGAAGGGTCGAAATCTGGAAACCAGGGGGTGAGGAAAAGTCCAGCCGTACCCCAGAACCAAGGGCCTCCCGTTAAGGCCTTTTGGTAGTCTTCATTTAATTCAAAAACTACGATAAAGAAACCTTTTGAACATAAGAAGATCCTGCTTTTTTTAGTCCAGTTGGTATGGATCCATTGGTAAAGATCTGCAGTGCGTGGCCATAGCCCATTAAATCGGCATATGATTGCGGATTCTGCAAAAAACTGGCAACGTTCGTCAATCTCAGGAAGAGAGAAACTAATAGTGGGAACATCTTCCGATTTGTCTACCAAAAACGGCTTAGGACCCATTGATGGTTGAGCTGCTTTCGCAGAAGTCTGTGGATGGGCAGCATTTCTGCGGACTGCGTCTTTGAAAGAGCGAGGAGTGCATGAGGAGGCTTGCCCTAAGGAGCCACCTCTCAAGCGAAAGGTTGCTGCAATAGATGCGTCCTTTTGAATACTGTAATGGAAGAGGGGAAGGGTATTCATGAGTTGCTTACCCTTGTAAAGCAGTCTCAGGTAGACAGAGGAGATCCCTAGCTTCCGTTCGAGCTTTTGCAGAAGTTCCTGTACCAGATCTGTTGCATGCACCCAAAGCATTGTCGTTTTACCTGAAAGCGTGATTTGGATCTGAAAAGTGAGATCATCTTCTTGCAGATCTGGCAGATCTGGCTGGTTCGAAGAGGTGAGCTGCCTCCAAGAAACAGAGGACAGATCCGAGTCCAAGCTCGCTAGGCTTCGAGCAATGGCTGTTGGTGGACGGGGAACTCCATTGCCGTCGGCTTGGAAAGGCAACTTTGTCACCTCTGTATTGCTCTTTGGAGGAAGCAGGACGCACAACTGCGATTTGCAAATGCCGGAGAAGGGATCTGAGGGAGTTTCAGGATTGTTCCTAAAAACAAAGAGAACAGCTTCGGAAGCATTGCCAATGATGCCGATTGGAGTTTTTGCCAGGAGAGCAAAGATCCGGACGGCAACGACTTATGTGCTCCTGGTTTCCTTATGCAGAGGCATGCATACCCTTAGGTTCAAATCTACAGCCCAGTCGAAGGGAGAAACGATTTTTGGAGTATCCGCCTTCTGATTTGGCAGATTCGTGAGGCGCAGCCCATGTTGTCTTGCTGCTGAGGCGATATTTGAGAAATCTTCAGAGAAATCCCTTGTTTTTTTTATTCTGCAACCACCAGTGAAGGCGAGGGCTTCAGAGCCGTCTGGATCCTCTGCAGTGTAGATAGATACCCTGACGGCGGCGTGGTATCTGCTTTGGTCTTCCCTGCACAAAGGTTTGCAGGCTTGCCGATTCCGATTTGCATTCAGAATCCTGAGCAGAATGCAGCCGGCCCATTGAGAAGCTGAGCCGGCGCCGACCTGTGGAGCGATGTCAGAACCCTAATCCCATCTCGTCATCATCCGCTTTGTCTGTTTCCTTCTTCAAATTGAACATAAAGTTTGTTTTATTTTACTTTTCTTGTTCTTTTTTTATATAATTTTATTTATTTAACCATTCTTACTTTACTTGTGAATTTTTGTTGTTCCTTCTTTCAAAGGAACAATGTTTTTCTATGATGTTTTTGTTGTTCTTTTCAAAGGAACAATCACTTTTGATGTTCCTTTCGAAAGGAACAATAGTATTGTTGTGAGCGTTTTATTGTTCCTTTCCAAAGGAACAACATTCTCGCCGTCTGTTCTTGCTATTCCTTTCCAAAAGAACAGCATTTTCGCAGATTGTTTTTATTGTTCCTTTCCAAAGGAACAACACTTTTTTAGTGCATTTTTCTTATCTGTGAACAACTTTTTGAGGATTTTTTTTTAATTTTTCATAACTTTTTGAAAGACAAACATACAATTTATGGAAGGATACAAAATCATACAAATTAAAACTTACTGTAATAATCAAATCAAAAGAAATCGTCATTTTTAATAAAGTTGTTTAGTAATGATAAGAAAAAAGAAAAATAGACATAATCAATAACATGATCTTGTTGTCTTACTACCACTAAATTAATATGATCGACTATCTTTATCATGTTAGTTCTTTCCCATATTTTATAACTTTATTTGATTTTTACTTATAGAGTAGGAACAAGGTCATATTCTTTTCTATTGAGCTGTTCAGACTTCTTCCGCCATCCCTACTCTTAAGGAGTGCTGAGCCATCCTTTATGAATAAATAGAAAAGTGCTATATGAAAAGAAAAATATTTACATATTTCATTAATAATTTTATAATTTGGCAGATGGAGGATAGGGAGTCTTATCAAGAGCCGGCCTACCATGTTCATAAGGAAGCAAGTGAAATGACATTCCCATCATGGCCACCAAACCAGGGATATGGTCCAATGGACAATTGAAAAAATTAAGAAGTCCTTGCAACAGGAGGTCTCATCACGAGTCGGCCTGTCCACTTTTCACTTCTTCCCAGTGAATGGCATTGTGATTTATCTAGTCACCAAACCAGCACAATGGCCTCCGTTATGATAATTAACATGCACTTCCTCAACATAAATAAAGGACAATGGTTCCAAGAGTGAGAGAGCAACTCTGTCAAGGTTATGGACACCTGTAGGCAACAGAGCTCTGTTGATGGTATTGGAGTCACATTTATACACATCAATAGTAATATTAAACCCTTTTTCCTATATCTCTATTTAAATATCAGATGAAAGTATGAATCCTTAACCTTTGATTTTGAATCTATTATATATGAAAATCATCATAAATCGATCACATTAGTTTAAGTGGGTAATAAACGCATTTGTACTTATGTTTATCTTAAGCTATCCCTTCTCCTTATTCTTGAATCATTACAAAACGCTTCTATATCGGTTTACGATTTATCACATGCATGGATTTCAGTAAATGCTATAATTTCATTGATTGTATCATAAGTATGTATGCCTTTCCATGCTGTACAATTGCTGTGCAGTACACTGCTCTTCTATTTTGCTGATTTGTCACAATATTGATACTGCATTTTTACAGAATTTTTTTCTGCTTGAACTTTTTTGCATGCATCTTATCTGTTGCCATTCCAAACTGAAACTGTGGATTCCAGAAAATTGCATACAGAATTGTGATTTGTTTACAGGAGAACAACAAGTATGGGGCAAAATTCTATTCGTAGCATGACCACACTATTGCAATTAACAGTGAAGGCTCGTGAACGCGCACAATTCTTCAGACATGATGTGCTTGCATGGCTTCCACCTTTTGCATCACTTTCAGTATCCGCTCACCTACACCTTAGCTTCAACAAAGGCCGCTCCCTACATGTCCTTCCACATTTTTCTGAGGTAACACTTGAGGTAAATAGCATAATTTTCTCGGATGATTATGAATTTAGGAGAATTTCATGAAAATCCATTTAAAGATTATTTATCATTATTCATTCCACATCTTTACCACTTCATTTTTTTTTAGACACGTCTCATCTTTCAGCTTGGGGGAGTTTTGATTTCTATCATTTATTTCAGACCATGTCAGTAATATTCTTTATCATCCATGGATATTCTTATTCATTCTCAACACCTCCCTTATTCCATCATGTTTTACACCAAGCATCGATTTCAACAGATTGTAGCAACCACCTCTATTTGTTTTCTAGCATTGCATGAGGACATGCTAATTCTTCAGTTTGGGGGGGGGGGGAATTGCTACACATGATAGATTTTTTCTACTCTCTTTCTTGTTTAAGGCATACAATTTCATTTTTGTACAGTGCAGAAATTGATTTGCATATATCTTTAAAACTATGAACTGAATTCTTGTGCTTTCTGGATAACAAAAAGGTATCATTAAAATGTAGAAATCCAGATAATTTCACGCTAAATTAGTTCATAAAACTTAAAAAATTATGCACTATCACCATTTTTTTATATCTCATGATCCATGCATCAAAACGATCTGATTTTTGAGAAAATGGTTAATGAAGTTTGTTGTTACTTATGTCTCATTTTTCTGCAACTTCATATACACATAGTTGAATGTCAACTGTAAAAATTGTTATGCCTTTATCAAGATTGCTAAAATTGAATTTTCATTATTTGAGGAAAAAATCATTTGTTCCATCCATTTCATGAGTTGGGATGAACAATTTTCTTTTCTTGGTTAACACATGGGTTTTGTCTTTAGGTTGCATGAGGACATGCAATATATTCAGTTTGGGGGTATGTTGGGTCGTGAATACGACCACTTTTTAACACTTATTTCATCCATTTTTACTCTTTTTTATCATGTCATTTATTATAATTTATAATATAAATCCATTTTATAATGATTTATGCTCTTATGGATGAATATTTTTTATTCTCCTTTATTTTTAATAAATTGATGATTATTATGCATGATTTTATCAATGATGGTTTATTAATATATTTTGTAATATTACTCACCATTTTAGCCTCCAAGATATTTGCCAGATTGAAGATTGATCTCCAAATCATCATCAAATATTCCAACTCAGAAATTCGCTGGAATAAGAAGTGACAGTTTTGCAGTTAAGGTTCTGGGCAAATGAAGAAGAATATGGAAAATCTGGAACATGGGTTTTGTCTAGAACGGGCCCAATTAACTTTTAAAAAAAATGGTTTGCCCAAATTCGGCCTGTATTAAGAGAAACAAAGGGTTCTTTGAGTACAATTTTCTTAGATTTGTTGTTGCGGCTGTCCTCCAAATCTCAGCTGCAAAGCCAAATTCGCCTTGCTCTTGTTGAAAGATTGTTGAAAATGTATTTTCTGGATGATCAAGTTGTTGGGAAAAATCCAATATTTTTATGGGAGATCATATTTGCTATTTAATTTCTCTTCCTTCTGATTATAAAAGGAGATCATGTATTGTGTATTAGAGAACAATGGATGATTATTGAATTCCCTTTGTAACACTGTAATTCCTTGACTCTTGTGAGCAAAGAGAAACTTATGTAAAAGCTATTCATGTTTGATTAATACAAAGAGGTGTTCTTGTTCCATTTCTCAAGCTCTGTAGTAGCCCAGCGGTGCTTTCACTGGTGGTTGAGGGCCCGACCCTGGTGGAGCGATCCGTTGTTTGTATTTCTATTCTTTTATTTCTGTTGTGTGATAATTGCATTTAGGTTCATTACGATTATAGAGTTATTTGATTTTTGTTGGATTGAATTTGGATTTGATGTATATGTTAATGAATTGCACTGCTATTCTATCTTAGCAAGGATTGTATTTACTATCTCATTTATCTTGCTATATTTTATAAAGCGTTGTTGTTCCATTGATTTATGATTCATTCCAATGAACTGTTTCATAGTCTTGGCTGTCAACAGGATTAGATTATTGAGATTAGTTTCCTAATTGCGTTAGAATTAGAATTGTTGTTCATATTTCCGTTCCTTTCCAGATTTTGTTCCTTTCAGTTATTTTCATCAACACGAATATTGAGTTTTCTTTCATTTCGATTGCTTTAAGATCACCAACTGTAGAGGACACTAGTTATTGTTTCCAAGTTCCCAGATTGGTTATTTTACATCGATTTCTAAGGGAAGGAGTTATTGCTACTGTATCCCTGATCGATGTTTTGCAGATTGGTTTAATTAAGGTTTCAGAGAATTTCCATTTATGTTGTTGTAGTTAGATTTCTTTTCCAAGCATCCATTTACTTTTGTATTTAGCACACTCTACTACATCCTACAAGGAATTTCTCTTAGATTGAATTGCTGTCTCAGATTGAGTACACTCTTGAAATAAAAATTCCCTCCCAGATTGATAATTAATGTGAGATAAACAGGTGTTAAAAAGATACCTTTTATGCCTCAACACATCTCACTTACATTGATCCCTCAATCTTGTTGAATCCATTTCCCAAGCCCTTGAGAGAAAATAATCACTTCTACCAACTAAAAAAGTACATGGAAAACCTCATAGTATCCCTCTAGAGGTGATCTCATCCATTTCCAGAAATTGTCTTGGCTATCCTCCAAATCATAGTCCTAAAAAATTGCACTTATTTTAATTATAAGAATTTTCCCCTTCATGCAATATTCCTTTCCTGTAATATGCGTACAAGAATTTCACTTCTCGTAATCACATGAATTTCCTGAAATTCATAATTGCAACTAGAAACTTGACTCTGTATATTCATGCTACCAACAAAAATGTGCTCTTACAATTCACGTTGTTGAACAGAGAATTCCTTCTTGCAAAACCTAACATTGGTAAAATTCCTCTAACTATATCTAGAAATTAATATCAGTGTTAAATCCTTGGATTCCTCTTCCAAACCCCTGCATTGATATACTTTGGTAAACCCCTATGCTTAAAATTTTCTTTGATTTTGTGTGAAAAACTTGATAACAATATCACTTATTGCAATCAACTAGTAAATATCCAATGTATTTCATTCTTAGCAAAAAATTTAAACAACAAATAATGAATGAAAACATGATTGCAATATTCACAAAAAACAATTAAACTAAGAAATATTTTATAAAAAAAGCAATCATAAAATGGACATAATATTTTCGGACAAAACATGCCTAAAACAAAACCCAAAGGGAAAACCACTTCTTCATATCTTAGGGTTTTATTATTATTCTTTAGCAAAATTATGAAATTAATAAATATTACAACTACTTTCAAAACCATAAAAAAATTCCTCGAAAAATATTTCTTCACCTTTAGAAGTCAACCTAAGCACTAGAAGGCTCATAACCATCCTGTGCACCTTGAAATGAAATTTCCTACAATTCACACTACTATTCATGCAATTTTTTATGAATTCTGACATTCCACTTTTTATGCTATCAAACTAATTTCTTGCAATTTTCTCTGAAACTGAAAATATTGATCTCTTAAACTTGAAACCTCTATGGCCTCTCTATTGGCAGAATAACTCTAGTAGAATTCCTCCTCCAGAACTTGGAAGCTAAAATAATACTAATGAAAGAAAACTCCTAAAATATTATCTACTTCAAGTACTACTAAAACCCTCATTGGTGCCAATCCTCATGCTACCATAACACCCTCTTCACTAGAATGAATTTATCTCCAATATTTCCCATCAATATCATTTATAATATTTCATTGAGAAATCAATGGCCAAAATATATATCTAAAATGATCTAATTGATGGATAAGATCACTTATAAACTTTACTATAATTCTAGAGTAAAATCGACTGTGTTTCAAGGATTACTAGTTAATTAATCTATTTTCCTAAGTTAAAACTTAGGAAAATAATTAAAATTGAAGACTTAATCTAATTAAGACATTTAAATTTTCTAAAAGAAATTGGGCTTGGAGATATTTTTTGTTCTTGTGTTCCTACCCTCACTCACACCACCTAAGGCTAGAAAACCTGTTGGCGAGAGAACAAGTCTTGCAGACCAGGGTTCAGGTTTAAAAGGGCCAACACGATTTTCCACCGTAGCCTAGTTTCACACCGGCATTTGCACTCTTCTCTAAAGGGTAGAGAGTCTCACCTAAGGCATTCCGCGACCTTACTATGATAGGGAATCGATCGGTATCATCCCAAAAAAATCAATACAATTGAATAAAAGCTAAGCTAAAAGTCTAAACAACCATAACACAATGTTCCATAACATATGCCTCTCAGGAAAGAGTTCAGACTTACAGTAAATAAAATTTTAAAAGGTGCTTGTAACAACATTCATTCAAAAATATAACAGATACTTGGAACATATTTCCTGAATATATTAATCAACAACCACCAGTGGCAAACTATTACAAGGCTTAGCTACGTGAGCATAAACAGAGAAGAATACAATACGTCCTATTGGACAAAGAGAAAATGTAGAAACACAGAGGAATGGAGAACAGTGCAACAGAGACAGAGCTCTCCTACGGTGCCCTGTTCCCTATTCCTGTCTGCGCAAACCTCCTTATCCACTGGCTAGCTACCAATTTGTTCTTCTGCCAGCGTGACTAACAGTTCTTCCTTCCGTCTCACTCGTCTATCTTCTGTTTCTTTCAGTTCATCGAGAGTTCATTACTCATTTCCTACCGCACTCCTCTGCCATCTATGCTTGCTCCCGCAATAACCGCGACACCTGTCCTTTGCTCCTTCGCAACCTTGACACCTTTCTGCCTATTGAGGTTTCATTCCACCACATACTCGTCACAACTCAAAATTTGTTGAATTTCAAAATAAGGGCCCCAACAAAACCTATCCGAGCTATATCAACCAACACTAAAATTATTAATTTATTATCCTCTTCTTAAAACAAATCATGTATAAATAGGAATGCTTTCTCGATTTCATAAAGGGAGAGGAAATTTAGAATTTTTAATTATAATAATTGAGGAAATCTCTTTGTAGATATAATTCAATATTTTGGGGATTGATCCAAGCTCTTTTTCTTAGTATATGTTGTCATTCTAATTTTTGACTTTTAGTCTGCTTACTCAACATTGGAGGCCCCCCTTTTCCAAGCATGTACACTATTTCCTTTCTCTGTTGATACTATAGATTTTAATCACTTTTGTATATTTTATTTCAATTTATTTACTAGATTGTTTTTCTACTACATTCCTATATTATTTTTTCATTTCTTTCCTAGATTAATATTTCTATTGCTTTCATAGATTAGATTTATATCACTTTCGTATATTAGATTTTCATTGTTTTCCTACATTAAGATTTCTACAACTTTCATAGATTAGATTTCTATCACTTTCATATGATTAGTTGTCTACCACTTTCCTAGATTATGGTTTCTATCACTTTTGTGAATTACATTTCATTTTTTTGCGATATTAAATATTTTATCGCTTTCCTATATTATATTTCTATCACTTTCATAAATTAATATTTCCTTTCATGTAAATTTACTTATTTTCATGGAATATAATTTCCTTTCATGTCAATTTAATTTCAATAGAATTAGAAGCTAAGCCCTTTCATATTATTTTTTGAACACTTCAAAATTTTTAAAACTCGGATTGATAATTTAATGTAATGAAATTTCAATTCAATTGAATTCACTAACATTTTTAGTACAACTGTTAGGTCCCTGTATTACTAGTATAGTCCCTTATTGTTGTTAGTGTAACCCCCTTATTGTTATTATTTTACCCCTGTAACCACCATATTGTTATTATTGTGCCCTTAAATTATTATTGTTAGGTCGGTAGGATTACATCGTGACCCCACTAGGATTACGTTATGGCCCCATGGACTACTATATATAGAAAGGAGGTTTTGTAATTTGTATCATCCAAGAATTGTTCATTCATGTAATGTATTTGAGGTTTCCCCCTCAAAGTGGCTTATTTCTAAGGCATTGATATCTCTTTTCTTCTATTTTTTGATTTGGTTTCACAACATTTGGTACCAGAGCTTTGGATTCTAGGATTTCGCTGCTCCAAGCAGGTGATTGTGGAATTTTCTCTATAAAAAAATTTCTACGAAGGTTAAGAAGCTAAAATGTTTAGTGTGCAAAGCCAAAATCCTGAGGAACATCTTCACAAAATTTCAGAGCTTGGTTCACAATAGTTTTGGAGATATAATCTGTGGAATTTAGGTCATTTTGCAGGCTCCTAAATTTAACCTAAACAGGTCATCATGGTATTTTCACTATAACGTTTTTTCTACGAACATTTAGAAGATGAAATTTTATAAGTGTGAAGCTGAAATCCTAAGGAACATCGTCGCAAAATTTTAGATCTTGGTTCACAACATTTTCGGAGATATGATCTATGGAAGTTAGGTCTTGTTCAGGCTTCTGCATTTCATCTCAAAGCGGTGATCGTGGAAAAATATTCATAGCTCTCTCTCTGAGCATCGGATTGGAATGTTGTAAAATGGGGCTGCAAATACACAGTATGTAGTTTGTTGTCTATTAATTTCAGAGCCACATGAGGAAACAATGACACGTGGCAAATCGTACAATTTCACTCTACTGAACTAGTCCATAATTGGGTCATTGTGGGAGATTAGACATAAATTTTCGTTCAAGAATCCAAATCAAATAAGACGTGTGGAATTTGAAATAAACTTCAGAGAGCTACTACATGGCTGAATTTTAGATATTGAGGATGCACAATTATAGAGATAATTCAATTTTCATATCCAGCTTGAATAAACTTCTAATAATATATAGTATGTCCCAATATCGAGCACAACTACTACTCACACTTCGAAGGATCCATATTAATGATGAATTTTTTTTTGGCTCGATCGATTATCCACCCCTATTTATAGACAATATGTCCCAACAAGATACCAAAAGGGACGCAAAATATGCATTTCTTCAAGTTCATAGAAATCAGATACTTCCGACAAGTATCTAGCATTAAGCGAAGGCTAGAGACATGTTTCTTCAATTATCCAAGCACAGTTCAATAGTCAAAATATACTTCTAAAAATTTATGGATATAATATTTGAAAGCAGCAACTACTACACGCGAAAATAGGGTTTTTGCGTTCTTCAAATGGTAATATCCCCAAATTGGGATTGCTAGCAAGACATGCCTGGAAAACGCATTTTCTATGAATGTGTGCTATAGAAAATAAGATTAGACCTTGGATACCTTATATATGATTATCTAAGACCAAAATCCAAGAGGAAATCATAAACTAATCAAACTAGGTGAGGTAAACAGGCCTCTCACTATTAGTATGGCTGGAAAATGTCCAATAATGGGACTGCAACAATATGTAAACACAATGTTGGAGCAGAAGCAAGCTATTAACTGATGAAAATTTTTAATAAACACAAAGCTATCAATTAGTGTTACAACAACAACTTTTTATACCTTTTATGATCCCAAAAGTTGAGGAAATGCAGCAAATAGGGCCATAAAAAGGTTGTCCTCAGAAAAATAACACTATAAATGTGTAGAGCTAGGTTGACCTCTTCTAAATTACGACTCCACATGGGTTTTAAATTACGACCGCTATCATTTTTCATATTCCTGCATATCCAGCTACTTTTTAAATTACGACCGCAGTCGATTGGTTCAAAAACCTTATCCCTGCACCTGATGCTTTCGAAGAAGGAAACATGGCCAATGTCTCACCTACCATCAAAATTGACATTTCAGTCAAACCAGGGATTGAAGAATACATCACCTTGGGTGCCCAATGCACCCCGGAAGAAATTGAAGCTTACACCAAGCTTTTCAAAGAATTCCGCAATATCTTCGCCTAGTCCTATTCTAAAATGCCCGGACTCGATCCTGCCATCGTCGAACATCATATCGACACATGGCCTGATGCCAAACCAATCCGTCAAAAGACGAGACCCATTCACCCTTCCAGACGTGATGCTATCAAAGCCGAAATCGATAAGCTCAAGCAGGCTTGTTTCATTTACCCCATCGAATACACCACTTGGGTTTCTAACCCAGTTCCCGTTCTCAAGAAATAAGGCACCATTCGTGTCTGCACGGACTTTCGCGACTTGAACAAAGCTTGTCCCAAAGACAACTTCCCCACACCGTTCATCGACCAAATCATTGACGAGTGTGCGGGACATGAGGTCCTATCCTTTATGGATGGTTTCTCTGGATAAAACCAAATTGCTATACGTCCTGCTGATCAACTAAAAACTGCATTCATTTGTCCGTGGGGAACTTTTTCTTACCGGGCCATGCCTTTCAGCCTTAAAAACGCCGGCGCCACCTTTCAACGGGCGATGTATTACTACTTCCATGAATTAGCTCATATTATCCTTGCCTATTTAGACGACCTCACGGCGCGTTCTAAGCATTGGGCACAACACCTCCACGATCTGCGCACCATTTTTCTCCGATGTCGCAAGTATAATATCCGCCTTAACCCGTTGAAATGCGTTTTTTGCGTTCCCGCCGGCCGTCTCCTAGGCTTCATCGTGTCTAAGGACGGTATCACTCTTGACCCTTTGAAATTTCAAGCCATTCTTGAACTCCCCATTCCGCGTACCCTTCGCCAGCTCCAAAGCCTCCAAGGCAAAGCTAATTTTCTTCGTCGGTTCGTCCCTGACTATGCCACCACCGCACACGGGTTCCTTCGACTCCTATGCTCTCACATCCCATTTGTTTGGGATACCTATGCTCACGAGTCTTTCGATGCCCTCAAGCAGGCTCTCACATCTGCTCCCTTAATTCGCCCTCCCGACTTTAATCGCGACTTCATCCTATATATCTCCGCTTCCACCTATTCGGTCGCTGGAGTCCTTATCCAAGAGGATGACCATGGCATTGAGCATGTGATTTACTATGTCAGTAAGAACCTTGTGGGACCCCCTGCCTCATACTCCTATGACGAGAAATTAGCGCTGGCTGTCGTGTTCTCAGTCCAAAAACTTCGTCATTATATCCTCCTGCGCTCCACCAAGGTTGTGACGAATTCCAGCCCTATGGCTTTCCTATTGAGTCATCATATCCTCACTGGGAAGTACGCCCGTTGGGTCGTTATTCTTCAGGAATTTGACCTTGAATTTGTCACCCCAAAAAGTAAGAAAGGCTTAGCCCTCGCTGAGCTCATTTCTGAATTACCTACCGGATCGCAAGACCCTCCCGTTAATGACGATTTTCCTGATGAACACCTATTTGCCATTACTTCCGATGACCCGTGGTATGGCGATATTCTTACTTATTTGCGAACCCAAAATTTCGCCCTCCACCTTGACCATGAGGCTCGCCGACGTATCCGACACTAGGCCCCCCGATACCTTCTTATCGGCGACGACCTCTATCGTCGCGGGGTTGATACTGTCCTTCGTCGTTGCCTCACACACGCTGAAGCTGAACAAGTCCTTAATGCCTGCCATAGCGGCGCTTGCGGTGGCCACCTCTCCGGTCTTGCTACTGCCCAAAAAATTATGCGCGCCGGGTATTTTTGGCCTTCCCTCTTCAGTGATTGCATTGAGGCAGTCAAACACTGTCCCAATTGCCAACATTTCGCCCCTAAGGCGAGAGCTCCACCAGCTCCCCTCCATCCGGTCGTCTCCACTGGTCCCTTCTGTAAATGGGCCATCGACTTTATGGAGTGTCGCCTGCCATCCTCTGGTAGCCACAAGTATATCATCGTGGCGGTCGACTATTTCACCAAATGGGCCGAGGCCATGCCAACGTTCAACAACACGGCAGCTACCGCGGCCCTCTTTTTCTTTAACCATGTTATAGCTCGCTTCGGGGTTCCCAAGCAAATGGTCTCTGATCATGGCCGACATTTTGAAGATGAGATATGGGGTGAGCTATCCTCACTGTTGGGTTTTGAGCACCAATATTCCTCCTCTTATTACCCCCAAGGTAATGGCCAAGTTGAAGCAGTCAACAAAACCCTCAAGACTATGCTTCAACGAACAGTGAATAAGCACAAAACCAACTGGCATCTCATGCTCTTTCCTGCCTTATGGGCCTATCGAACCTCTGTCAAAACTGCCACCGGGTTCACCCCTTTCCACCTCGTCTTTGGAGAAGAGGCAGTTTTACCGATCGAGTGTGAAATTCCTTCTCTGCAACTAGCCGTTGAACTTCTCCCTGACACCCAACCGCTAGAACAACGACTTATCATGCTTGAGCGTGCTTCCGAAGACCGCCGTGTTGCCTTGCAAACCATGGAAGCGGCCAAAAAACGCACCAAAGCTCAGTATGACCGAAAAGTCCAGCCTCGCACTTTTCACGAAGGCGACCTTGTTCTAGTATATGACCAGGCCCATGATGTCCTAGGTCATGGGAATTTTGACTCATTATGGCTAGGCCCTTACATCATTAGTAAGGATCTTGGCAAAGGGGCATACCTCTTAGAGGATTTCGAAGGCCATCCCCTTCCTAACCCTCGCAATGCACTCTATCTTAAGAAATATTACCCTTAGCATTTCCCCTCTGAAATGCATGTTTTATTTTCTTTTAGATATCCAGCATCTGTTTTTTCATTTTTCCTACTTCACCAGGACCCATTTCGTCCACGCGAGGTCACCTCACCTCCATTCAAAATCGAATTTCCTCACTTACGACACTTGTACTCGGGGCACCACATTGCCCCATTACTTGTCCATGTTCGTGTCGATTTTCGTCATGAGTTCCCACCTTGTACTCATGCTTCCATGGTCCCCCATTGGGGCCTTTACTGTGTGGCAACACCATCGAGTCGCCCTTCTTTAGAGCATCCAAGTTGAGTCATCATTGCATCCATGGAGTCTATACCACGTCCCTTTGCACCCCACTATAGCCCTCCATCCTTCATTGCTTGGTCTCTCTCTTGTGTCGCACATTATGACCTTCAGTCTCACTGACCCCTATCCCTTATGATCTTGTGTCAGTCGCTGCCATGTCATCCATGCTCTTTATGCTCTAACAAAGGAAGTCGTCCATTCGCTACTCAGTCCTTCCCATTTCCACTATCGTCATTAGTTTCAGTCTGTCCGTCGCTCTACTGTTTTCTCTCGTGCCTTAGTTGAGGATCTCTCATTGCCTCACCTATGGCGGACCTCCTTCTGTCGACATCAACACATTCATTCCAGAAGCCAGGTCTAGAGGGCGGTGTACCTTGGTTCCAGCTTCCACTCTTGTTCGGTGCCTCGGATCAGGCAAGGGGATACCTCTTTTCCCTTTGACTTGATTGTTTCTCCAGCTCCTTTCAGCATGATCGAGATTCGTATACTTGATGGTCCAGTGATCCAGCAGCAGCTCTTGATGATTCCCGGGTGTGTGTGAGATGTCTCAACCCTCATGAGGGGGTGGCCCTGCAAGTAGCCCCCCACATGCCCGGATGACCTCTTCTTTGCAGCCTTCGATGCCGCTCCAGATTTTGATGATGTTGGCCTTAGCCACTTGCAGCACCTCTTTGATTTGCATGTATCAGTCAGATTTTGTGAGCCCTTCCCCATTTACGGGGGGCATTTGGGTTGTATTTATCTCATGTACTCAGATATTATTGTACTAGTCCTGGCTGTTATCCCAGGCACATCATGTATGTGAGATTCCTCATTGTATTCTTATCTGGCTCCTGATTATGCCAACTGTACTCTATGGTTCGGTCCCTTGTTTACTGGACACACTATTCTTTTGTACTTTGTCTCGGCGGGCATAGGTATGCCTCCCCCGCCGCCTTCAGCACAGGTACCCTCTCATAAAAAGAGACTTGTTGCACCTGCGAGTCTCGTCTCCTCAGGGTCTAGTCCTTCAGCACACTATCTACCTCACCTTTCTCTCTCTGACTTCCCTTTTGTTGTCTAGTGATCGAGTTCTTACAACGTACTTCGGTCATACAATTTTCTCCTGACACTCGCACGCTAGGGGGCAATCTGTTACACCATTTTTTGGTCATCTAACCTATCATCATTAGATGGACCCAAGTACACCATGTAAGACCAATTTTACCCTCAGTAAAATTGCCTTCACTATGTTAAATAACTTAATAAACCGCATTTATTAGGTTGTTTATGGTCCAAACAGGAAACCCCAAAAGGAAATATTAAGCAAACCTATATTTGTTTGATTTTCCTCATGGAATAATTAATTAAACCATAATTTAATTATTATTCCCAGTCATGTTTAACCCAAAAACAAAGAAATTAATGAGATAAACCCTTAGTTATCTTGTTATTTTCTAGGAATAATTATTTATCTTATTTAGATAATATTCCTTGTTAAATATGACCAAATCACCCACCATTAATCAAATAAATCATTATTTGTTTGATTATCTCCGAACCACTTCCTTAAAAAGATAAATAAATCATTTATTTATTTATTTTTCACTAATCAAGGGATTTGACCCAAGTCAAACACCCTTTCCCTCCAACAAATATAATAAAATATTCCATAAAGGTGGATCTAGATTTGGTTAACATTATTTTAATCATGCACCAAGTTCTAGAATGACCCGATATTTTGTTATAAATAGGAGGGTTCTTCCCCATCATTCCTCACCTTTTGTTGCCTACTAGATCACTCTGGATCTATACACTTGGTCTCATTTTAACCATTTGCTCCCATTGAGCTCTATTTTCTGCATTGGTTTTTCTACACCTACAAGAGAAAGAAAGCTTAGATCTGAAGTGCTAAGGACTACAAAGAACCCATCCCATTGAGGAGAGCTGGATAGACCTTCTTGTTTTCCTCCCAAGTGCCCTGTAATATAAAAATTCTTTCAAAAAATCGTGTTCTTGTCTTGTCTGTTGGATGCATGGAGCAAACCCTTTTATTTTACTGCTTAAGGTCTTTCAATTTATAGATCTGATTGTTGCAGCATTTTTATTACTAACTGCAGATCTGAAGATGTTTTGCAGCCACTATTGTTGCTAGGGCTATTAGTTATGCATAGTTAAAGTGGTCCTTTTTCGTACATTTCGACGAAGGATTCATACTAAGAGTGACTGCATAAAGTACCTTTTTCACATAAGATCATTTTAATCCACAACTTCAAAGAGCACAAAAACGTACCTTGAAGACCTTTGAAAAAACTTCTTTTAGCCTCATTGTATGACACGAAGGTATCAATAGTAAAATAAGCTACAGATCCAAGAAAAATCTAATCGATCCAATAATATATTGTGTGAGTGATCCTATTTCTGGCTTCTTCCAATTGGTGAATCAAATTAGGAATCTATTTGGTAATTTCTTCATCCTTCCAACAGGTTTTCATCTTAGTGAACCAAGACAACCACTTGTGTAGTTCTGTTGCGAAGGAAGAAAATAATATTTCATGTTGCTCTGTATAAATGTATCCATGTTCCCGATATTTAGCAGATAATCATGGGTTCTGGTTTTCTTTGGTCATGAACTCATGCACCTTTTGATCCAACCAATCCCGAAATTCATTCTTAGTTGGAGGCCACATCAAGTATCCCTCAAACATATCCCTGTACTAGTAAAATAACCATTTGTTAGCTCGAGGGGTCTATACCTAGGTTCAAAGTGTATTTTCACAACCAACAAAAACCTCTAACTACTGGCCCTTTCACCAATGATCCACTTGCACATATCAAAGTCTCAACTGAAGTAGCATTGGGGGGTGCTCAAACTATGTTTCCACAACAAGAGGGGAATTATTATGTGGATATAATCCTTGATGGTCTGATATGATCTTATCTAATTACTACTATGATGCATTATTCCTCTTTAACCCGATTCATATATAAAATTAACAAAAACCCCTTTTTATTGTGAAAAAAACATATATCTACTATTATTTGTGCAACCCAAACAAATCCACATCAAATAACAACAATCGCACAAAAAATATATAAGAAAACCACTAAATCATAAAGTATTAATGCATAAGAACATGAGTCATGCAAGTAGACGAGAGAATTTCAAAAATTCTCTTTATTAAGCATATCTTCAATGAATAAAGTTTCTTCCTCTTGCTCACATAGTCACAGAGTCCTCGTACACAACCCAATACTTAGGTCTCCGTGCACACAGTCGAAATATCCTATTTCTCACTCTGACTAGCAATGAATTACTTGCCCAAAATCACATTACATTGCATAATCATAAGATATATATTATAAGATAAGATATATCATTAATTTACTCATACATGGCTATTTATAAGACTTAAACGCATAAAACCCATGGTCCAAAACTGAGGTTTAAGCCCCATGTTTTAACCCTTTACTCGTTACAAAAACGAAGGAGATTTGACCCATCCCAAAGCCCCTTGACCTTTTGCACTCTATGATTTCCTATCAATATTAACAAAAATCACTAAGGCTCGACCTATGGGACTCTAGCCCGACAACTTTTGCAAGTGATGAGTGACAATGCATACTCCACTCTAATAGAAATCTCATTTGACACTATCACTATCTGCTTCTCTCCCTTCCCATCATATTTCTTTTTGTACAGGTAATTATTATGATAATGGCCAAACTCGTGACAAGCATAACATTTAATCTTCAATGTGTCCTTATTTTCCTCCTTGGAGTTGGACCCCTTACTAGATACCTTATGTTTTTCTCCCTTGGTCACTGGAGAAATATTATCATTTTCATCTCCCTTATGCTCGAAACTGTTGCTAGTGATTTTTTCCTTTAATAAGGCTCAGTCAGAGCTCTTCTTATGTGAAGTCATTCCATAAGCATTCCAAACTAGCAAAATAATATATTACACTAACCACTTTCATGAATATATCCCACTTCTTATAAAACCCATTCAAGTTTTTTCTCACAAGCTCTTCATACTCAACCTTCTCTCTAAGGGTAGCTAGCTAAGCTATGGTTGTCTTCATGCATCTGATATAATGAATAATGTTTTCTACCTTATTTTTTTATTTCTTCTCAGTTTTTATCCTAGTATAATTTTCTAATTCATACTTTTATCTTAGAAAGGATTTTTGATGGAATCCAACATATTATTGGTCATGCTTTCTTCCACTAAATATGAAACTATGTGGTTATTAACCCTATCTAAAATAATATTCCTAGCCTTTGCATCATCATTTTGGTACTCATGAAACATTATAGGATCTATTGGTACAATAATATGAACCATAACAAACTCTTTTAGTCCATTTTATTCTAATATAGAAGGCACCATATTCTCTAGACACCAAAGTTTGACGCACCATCCCACTTATGTTGATCCCTCAATCTCTTTGAAGCCATTTCTCAAGCCCTTAAGAGAAAATAATCACTTCTACCAACTAACAAAAGTAAATGGAAAACCTCATAGTCTCCCTCTAGAGGTGATCTCATCCATTTCCAGAAATTGTCTTGGCTATCCTCCAAATCATAGTCCCAAAAACTTGCACTTATTTTAATTATAAGAATTTTCCCCTTCGTGCAATATTCCTTTCCTGTAATATGCGTACAAGAATTTCACTTCTCGTAATCACATGAATTTCCTGAAATTCATAATTGCAACTGGAAACTTGACTCTGTATATTTAAAACTCGGATTGATAATTTAATGTAATGAAATGAAATTCAATTGAATTCACTAACATTTTTAGTACAATTGTTAGGTCCCTATATTACTAGTATAGTCCCTTATTGTTGTTAGTGTAACCCCCTTATTGCTATTATTGTACCCCTGTAACCACCATATTGTTATTATTTTACCCTTAAATTATTATTGTTAGGTCGGTAGGATTACATTGTGGCCCCACTAGGATTACATTATGGCCCCATGGACTACTATATATAGAAAGGACGTTTTTTCATTTGTATCATCCAAGAATTGTTCATTCATGTAATGTATTTGAGGTTTCCCCCTCAAAGTGACTTATTTCTAAGGTGTTGATATCTCTTTTCTTCTATTTTTGGAGCTTGTTTCACAACATTTCGTACCAGAGCTTTGGATTCTAGTGTTTCGCTGATCCAAGCAGGTGATCATGGAATTTTCACTATAACAATTTTTCTATGAAGGTTCAGAAGCTGAAATTTTGAGTGTCTGAAGCCCAAATCCTAAGGAACATCGTCACAAAATTTCAGAGCTTGGTTTGCAATATTTTTGGAGATATAATATGTGGAATTTAGGTAATTTTGCAGGCTCATAAATTTAACCTAAACAGGTTATCGTGGTATTTTCACTATAATGTTTTTTTCTACGAATGTTTAGAATATGAAATTTTCATAGTGCAAATCTGAAATCCTAAGGAACATTGTCGCAAAATTTCAGATCTTGGTTCGCAGCATTTTCGGAGATATGATCTATGGAAGTTAGGTCTTGTTCAGGCTTCTGAATTTCATCTCAAAGTGGTGATCGTGGAAAAATATTCATAGCTCTCTCTCTCTGAGCATCAGATTGGAATGTTGTAAAATGTGGCCGCAATTACACAGACTGTAGTTTGTTTTCCATTAATTTCATAGCTAAAGGAGGAAACAATGACACGTGGCAAGTCATACAATTTCACTCTACTGAACTTTTCCATAATTGGGTCATTGTGGGAGATTAGACAAAACTTTTCCTTCAAGAATCCAAATAAGATAAGATGTGTGGAATTTGAAATAAGCTTCAGAGGGCTACTATAGGGCTGAATTTTAGATATTGATGATCCACAATTATAGAGATAATTCAATTTTAATATCGAGCTCCTCAAAAGCGAGTAAAAGGTGTGTATTGTTTTTTCCCAAATTGCATAGGTCTTGTTTGAAGGATCAAGTTAAACTGATTCCAAGGGAATATTGTAGAATAGATATCAGTATTGGATTCTGAAATGGCCCCTAAAAATAATTCAACATCGCTTAATCCTTTATAAGGCTCTACTATGACTCATGAAGACGAAGAATGGCAACATGACATATCAAAATTACAAGAGAAAGTGAAACAAATTTCACTCTCGCAAAGAACAAAAAAAAATGAAATGAAAGTTTTGAAGAAAGGAGTGGAAGCTAAGATGGATGGTTTAAAGAAAGGTGTGGAAGCTAATACGAATGGTTTGGAATCTAAGATGAATGGCATAGCAGTGGGCATGGAAGCTAAGATGGATGACATGGAAGCTAAGATCAATGAAAAAATGAAAGACAACATGGAAAACATGAAGAATGATCTAAAAGTAGACATAGAAGGTTTGGAAAATTTGATACAAGAGATTTTTCCTAATGGTGAAAAGATAGCAGAGGAAACTCATGACGAGAACAAAATAAATGTTAATCATGATTTCATAAACTCTAATGTTGGAGGGAAGAACCACCATATTCCAAAAATGGATATGATAAAGTTTGATGGAAAGGATCTTGTAACATGGATACTACAGATGGAGCAATATTTTGATCTCAATAATGTGAAAAACACACAAAAGGTACGCATTGCAACTTTACATTTAGAACAAAATACATTTGTATGGTATCGATGGCTTTGCTCTAGTAAAAAAATTGTCACTTGGTCAATTTTTGCGGAGGGACTGATAGCACATTATGAGGATAAAAAGATAAACACCTTCTTTAGCCAATTGATAAATCTCAAACAAAATGGTTTAGTGGGGGAGCACATTGAGGACCTCCAAAAATTGAATATAATGATAACTGATATTTCAGAGGAACACATGATTGATCTCTTCATAGGTACTTTAAAGGATAACATCCAACATGAAGTTCGTGTTTTGGAACCTGATTCGTTGGGGAAGGCATTCAGGTTGGCTAGAAAAAATGAATGTAAAATTATGGTGACAATGAAGCCTACCACTCACTTCTATAAAGAGGGAAGTGTTGCTACTCCCAGATTTGCACAACCTACAAGGTTGACACCACAAAAATTGGAAGAAAAAAGAGCAAAAGGGATTTGCTACAATTGTGATAGGAAATACACTAAAGGTCATAAGTGTGCTGAGAGGAAATAATCTTACATAGATTGTGAAGAGGAAGAAGAAAATGAACAATAATCTTCAAAAGAAGAGGGTATACACCACAAACCAACCCTAGAAGAGGAAGAAATGAGTCTGACCATATCGTGTAATGCATTGGCAGGAATTACCACTCGTCAGACTCTCAAGATAGAAGGACATATCAAGAAGAAAAAGGTAATAGTGTTGATTGATTCAGGTAGTACCCATAATTTTATTCATTGTAGGGTAGCCAAGGAATTGAATTGTTTCCTATACCCAACACTAGAATTTCAAGTGATGGTTGCAAATGGAGGAAGTATAAATTTCTCTGGAAAATTTCATAATATCAAGCTAACCATGGGGAAATATGTATTGAATAGTCCAATGCTTTCCATTCCTATGGGAGGTGCTAATGTTGTACTAGGAGTACAATGGATACAAACTTTGGGGATGGTAGCTTTTAATTTTCAAGAATTTTTCTTGAATTTTTTTTCAGAAGGAAAGGAAGTTGAATTACGGGGTATTGCAAGGAATCCGGGAAAGATAATAAGATCTAATGTCACAAAAAAGTTCCTAAAGAAATAACAAAGAGGCGTAATTGCACTATTATGCTCACTAGAAGTTCCAACATCAAAATCATCTATTTCTTCAGATCTCCAAAAAGACTTGGACAATCATGCCAAGGTGTTTGAAACTCCCAAAGGACTCCCACCTATTCGTGATCATGATCATGCTATTCATTTGATTCCAGGAAGTGTTCCTCCAAACATCGGGCCTTATAGATATCTTTATGTCCAATGGAGCGAAATTGAACGTATGATTCCAAAAATGTTAGAGACTGGTATACTTCAACCTAGTCAAAGTTCTTTCTTTGCTTGTGTAGAATTGGTACACTAGAAAGATGGATCATGGCGCATGTGTCCAGATTATAGGGAGCTCAATAATCTCACCATTAAAGATAAATTTCCCATTACTGTGATTGATGAATTATTATATGAATTACATGGATCAATTTATTTTACCAAGTTGGATCTTCGTTCAGGATATCATCAAATTAGAATGAAGACTGAAGATATTATGAAAACAACATTTTGAACTCATGAGGGTCAATATGAATTTTTGGTCATGCCTTTTGGCCTTACCAATGCACCTTCTACATTTCAAGGGTTGATGAATTCCATTTTCAAACTCTTCCTTAGAAAATTTGTGCTAGTATTTTTTGATGATATACTAATCTACAGCAGGTCTTGGAAGGATCATGTTCAACATGTTGACAGGGTGTTCAAACTATTGTGGGAGAAACAATTATATGCAAAAATATCCAAATGTTTTTTTGGAGTACAGGAGGTGGAATATCTGGATCATATTGTATCTCAAGGGGGTGTTAAGGTAGACCCTAAGAAAATTAAAGCCATTAAGGAATGGAAAGTCCCCACAGCCATAAAGCAGTTGCTAGGATTTCTTGGGTTAACAAGGTATTATCTCAATTTTTTTAAGAATTATGGGAGAATAGCAGCACCTCTAACAACATTATTGAAGAAAGATGCATTTTCATGGAATTTTGAAGCAACTAAGACCTTTCAACATCTTAAAGAAGCAATGTGCATAGCACCAGTCTTAGCTACGCCAGATTTCACAAAAACCTTTATTATGGAATGTGATGCCTCAGGAAATGGAATTGGTGATGTTTTAATGAAAGAAGGAAGACCCAACTTTTGAAATTCATCCAATCAAAGGAAAGTATTTACAGAAAGCTATTTATGAGAAGGAAATGATAGCAATACTACATGCATTAAAGAAATGGCGAACTTACCTAATGGGAAGAAACTTCAAGGTAAAAAATGATCATGATAGTCTTAAACACTTTTTCGAACAAATAATATCTTCAAACGAGCAGCAAAAATGGGTCACAAAGATGTTGGGTTATGAATTTGAAATAATCTACAAAAAGGAAAGCTAAATGTTGTTGCAGATGCACTCTCAAGAAAGAATGAAGAGGTGGAAGCATTGCTTTTTGCCATATCTTGTTAGGTCCCTATATTACCAGTATAGTCACTTATTGTTATTAGTGTAACCCCATTATTTTTATTATTGTACCCTTGTAACCCCCATTTTGTTATTATTGTGCCCTTAAATTATTATTGTTAGGTCGGCTAGGATTACATTGTGGCCCACTAGGATTACATTATGGCCACATGGTCTCCTATATATAGAAAGGAGGTTTTGTAAATTGTATCATCCAAGAATTTTTCATTTATGTAATGTATTGGAGGTTGCCCCCTCAAAGTGGCTCATTTATAAGGCGTTTATATCTCTTTTCTTCTATTTTTGGAGTTGGTTACACAACATTTGGTATCAGAAGTTTGGGTTATAGGGTTTCACTTCTCCAAACAGGTCATTATGGAATTTTTGCTATAAATTTGTTTCTAAAAACTTTCAGAAGCTGAAATATTTAGGGTATGAAGCATAAATCCTGAGGAAGATGGTACAAAAATTTCAGAGCTTGGTTCGCAATATTTTCAGAGATATGATTTGTGGAAGTTAGGTCTTTTTTCAGGCTCCTAAACAGGTCATCGTGGTCTTTGCGCTATAAAATTTTTTCTACGAAGGTTCAGAATCTGAAATTTTTAGGGTGATAACTTGAAATCCTGAGGAAATGGGTCGAAGAATTTCAGATCTTGATTCGAAATATTTTTGGAGATATGATCGGTGGAAGGTGGTGCTTTTTCAGGCTCCCGAATTTCATTTGAAAGAGGTGATCATGGGAAAATTTCAATAACTCTCTCTCTGAGCATCAGATTGGAGTGCCATAAAAAGTGGTCACAAGTACCAAGAATTTAGTCTCTTGGCTATTAATTTCAGAGGCGAAGGATGAAACAGTGACACGTGGCTATTCGTACAAGTTTGCTCTACTGAACCAGTCCATAATTAGGTCATTGTGGGAGATTGGACATAACTTTGTCTTGGAGAATAAAAAATAGGTCAGACCTATGGAATTCAAAATAGAATTCATAGGGCTACTTCAATGCTGAATTTTAGATATTGAAAAGCCACAATCACAAATATAATCAAATTTCAATATCGATCTCCTCAAAAGCAAGAAAAAAGTGTGTATTGTTTTCCGAATTGCATAAGTCTTGTTTGAAAAATCAATTTGAATTGATTCCAAGGGCATATTGTAGAATAGATATCAGTATTGGGTTATAAAAAATGCCCTGTAAAAATAATTCAACACCCATTAAGCCTTCATAAGGCTCTACTATGACTCATGAAGATGAAGAATTGCAACATGATCTATCAAAATTACAAGAGCAAGTGCACCAAATTTCTCTCCCGCAAAGAGTAGCAAAAAATGAAATGGAAGTTTTGAAGAAAGATATGGAAGAAAATATGGATGGTGTGAAGAATAATATGGATGCTTTGAAGAAATACATGGAATCTAAGATAGATGACATGGAAGTTGGCATGGAATCTAAAATGGAAAACATGAAGAATGATCTAAAAGCAGACATAGAAGGTTTGACAAAGTTGATACAAGAAATGTTTCCTAATGGTGAAAAGATAGTAGAGGAAACTCATGATGAGAAAAAAATAAATGTTAATCGTAATTTCATAAACACTAATGTTTGTAGGAAGAACCACCATATTCCAAAATGGATATGAGGAAGTTTGATGGAAAGGATCCTATAACATGGATACTACAGATGGAGCAAAATTTTGATCTCCATAATGTGCAAAACACACAAAAGGTACGCATTGCAACTTTACATTTAGAAAAAAATGCATTTTAATGGTATCTATGGCTTTGCTACTGTAAAAAAATTGTCACTTGGTCAATTTTTACGGACGAAATGATAGCAGATTATGAGGATACAAAGAGCAACACTTTCTTTAGCCAATTGCTAAATCTCAAACAAAAGGGTTTAGTGGGGGATCATATTGAGGACTTCCAAAAATTGAATATAAGGGTAACTGATATTCCAGAGGAACATAGGATTGATCTTTTCATAGGCACTTTAAAGGATAAAATCCAACATGAAGTTCGCATTTTGGAACCTGATTCATTGGAGAAGGCATTCAGGTTGGCAAGAAAAATTGAATGTAAAATTATGGCGACAAGGAAGCCTACCACTCACTTCTATAAAGAAGGAAGTGTTTCTATGCCTATATTTCCACAACCTACAAGGTTGACACCACAACAATTGGAAGAGAAAAGAGCAAAAGGGCTTTGCTACAGCTGTGATAGAAAATACACTAAAGGTCATAAGTGTGATAAGAAGAAATTATTTTACATAGATTGTGAAGAGGAAGAAGAAAATGAACAAGAAGAGGATATACACCAGGAACCAGCCCTAGAAGAGGAGGAAATGAATCCAAACATATCGTGTAATGCACTGGCAGGAATAACCACTCCTCAAACTCTCAAGATAGAAGGACATATCAAGAAGAAAAAGGTAATAGTGTTGATTGATTCAGGTAGCACTCATAATTTTATTCATTGTAAGGTAGCCAAGGAATTAAATTATATCCTATACCCAGCACCAGAATGTCAAGTGATGGTGGCAAATGGAGGAACTATAAATTTCTTTGGAAAATGCTATAATATCAAGCTAACCATGGGGGAATATGTATTGAATAGTCCAATGCTTTCCATTCCTATGGGAGGTGCTAATGTTGTACTAGGAGTACAATTGTTACAATCATTGGGGATGGTAGCTTTTAATTTTCAAGAAATTTTCTTGAAATTTTTTTCAGAAGGAAAGGAAGTCGAATTACGAGGTATTTCGGGGAAGCTGGGAATGATAATAAGCTCTAATGTCATGGCAAAGCTTCTAAAGAAAGAAAAACGAGGTGTAATTGCACAATTATGCTCACTAGAAGTTCCAACATCAAAATCATCTATTTCTGCAGATCTCCAACAAGTCTTGGACAATCATTCCAAGGTGTTTGAAACTCCAAAAGGACTCCCACCTATTTGTGATCATGATCATGCTATTCATTTGATTCCAGGAAGTGTTCCTCCAAACATCAGGCCTTATAGATATCCTTACTTCCAAAAGAGCGAAATTGAACGTATGATTACAGAAATGTTAGAGGCGGTATAATTCAACCTAGTCAAAGTTCTTTCTCTGCTCCTGTAGTATTGGTACACAAGAAGGATGGATCATGGCGAATGTGTCCGGATTATAGGGAGCTCAATAAGTTCACCATTAAAGATAAATTTCCCATTCCTATGATTGATGAATTATTGGATGAATTACATGGAGCAATTTATTTTACCAAGTTGGATCTTCGTTCAGGATATCATCAAATTAGAATGAAGACTCAAGATATTCCAAAAATAGCATTTCGAACTCATGAGGGTCATTATGAATTTTTGGTCATGCCTTTTGGCCTTACCAATGCACCTTCTACATTTCAAGGGTTGATGAATTCCATTTTCAAACCCTTCCTTAGAAAATTTGTGCTAGTATTTTTCGATGATATACTAATCTACAGTAGGTCTTGGAAGGATCATGTTGAACATGTTGACAGGGTGCTCAAACTATTGCAGGAGAAACAATTATATGCAAAAACATCCAAATGTTTCTTTGGAGTACAAGAGGTGGAATATCTCGGTCATATTGTATCTCACGAGGGTGTTAAGGTAGACCCTAACAAAATTAAAGCCATTAAGGAATGGAAAGTCCCCACAACCATAAAGAAATTGTGAGGATTTCTTGGGTTAACAGGGTATTATCGCAAGTTTGTTAAGAATTATGGGAGAATAGCAACACCTCTAACAACATTATTGAAGAAAGATGCATTTTCATGGACTCCCGAAGCAACTAAGGCCTTTGAACATCTTAAAGAGGCAATGTGCCTAGCACCAGTCTTAGCTACGCCAGACTTCACAAAAACCTTTATTGTGGAATGTGATGCCTCAGGAAATGGAATTGGTGTTATTTTAATGCAAGAAGGAAGACCCATTGCTTTTGAAAGTCGTCCAATCAAAGGAAAGTATTTACAGAAACCTATTTATGAGAAGGAAATGTTAGCAATACTGCATGCACTAAAGAAATGGAGAACTTACCTAATGGGAAGACACTTCAAGGTAAAAACTGATCATGATAGTCTTAAACACTTTTTGGAACAAAAACTATCTTTAGAAGAGCAGCAAAAATGGGTCACAAAGATGTTGGGTTATGACTTTGAAATAATCTACAAAAAAGGAAAGCTTAATTTTGTTGCAGATGCACTCTCAAGAAAGAGTGAAGAGGTGGAAGCATTTCTTTGTGCCATTTCTATTATCCAACCAGATTGGATAACCGAAGAAAGAGATGAATGGAAGAAGGAAAAACATGTATGGGCACTCATTCAAAATTTGCAGCAAGATCCTAGTACATATAATACATTTAGTTGGAAAAATGATTCCCTATGGTACAAAGATCGCTTATATATTTTTAAGAATTCCCAACTAAAACAAAATATTCTTCTAGAATTGCACACTTCTCCTTTAGGAGGACACTCAAGATTTTTAAAAACTTACCACAGGGTGAAGAAAGAATTTTTTTGGGATGGCCTTAAATTTGATATTCAAAATTTTGTGGCGGAATGTTTGGTTTGCTAGTAGAATAAAGTTGAGACGATTAAGACCTCGGGACTTCTACAACCTTTATCCATTCCAATTCAACGTTGGGAGGAGATTTCAATGGATTTTATCACAAGTTTGCCTAAGTCCTAAGGAAAGAGTGTCATTATGGTTGTAGTTAATAGACTTACCAAGTATGCACACTTTTGTGCATTATTTCATCCATTTAAAGCAAGTACAACTGCTACTACATTTATGGACAAAATTCAAAAGCTACATGGAAGCCCAAGGGTTATTGTGAGTGACAGAGATCCCATTTTTACTGGAAATTTTTGGACGGAGTTATTTTCTCTTTTGGGTACTCAATTAGCTCATAGCTCATCTTATCATCCTCAATCTGATGGTCAAACTGAGATAGTAAATAAATGTTTGGAAGTATATCTTCGTTTTTTTTTTTTATCTGATAAACAAGCATAATGGGTCTGGTTACCTCTCGCTAAATGGTGGTATAACACTTCCTTCCATACTGCAGCAAATATGACCCCATTTATGGCACTTTATGGATATCATCTACCATCTATCACATCATCTTTAAGGGAAAATTCGAAGGTTCAAGCAGTGGAAGATCACATCGAGCATCAGCAAGAAGTTCTCCAACTCTTAAAGGATAACCTAAATTTGGCACAAAATTGAATGAAACAACAGGCAGATCAACATCGCAGCGAGAGAATTTTTGATGTAGGAGATTCGGTTTTTTTACGGCTACAACAATACAAACAAATGTCCCACAAGCAAGCTAAGAAGGATAATAAAATATCGCCAAAGTACTATGGTCCTTACAAGGTGTTGCAAAATATTGGTACTATGGCATACAAATTGGAGCTTCCTACTTCTTCGCAAGTGCATCCATTTTTCCATGTTTCATGCTTAAAAAAGGTTATAGGTGAAAATCCTCCAGTTCAAACAATATTTCCAGAACTTGATGAGGAAGGAAAAGTCATATTGGAACCTGAAGCGGTCACAGAAACAAGAACTCGACAGCTACGGAATCGATCAATTTCAGAGTATCTCATTAAGTGGAAGAACTTACCCACTGAAGATTCTACATGGGAGGATGAGAAGTTTATACAGAAGCACCTAGAGCTACTCAAGCGTTGAGGACAACACTTTTTTCAAGGAGAGGGGCATGTTAGGTCCCTATATTACCAGTATAGTCCCTTATTGTTATTAGTGTAACCCTGTTATTGTTATTATTATACCCTTGTAAACCCCATTTTTTTATTATTTTTCCCTTAAATTATTATTGATAGGTCAGCTAGGATTACATTGTGGCCCACTAGGATTACATTATGGCCACATGGAATCCTATATATAGAAAGGAGGTTTTGGAAATTGTATCATCCAAGAATTGTTCATTTATCTAATGTATTGGAGGTTTCCCCCTCGAAGTGGCTCATTTATAAGGCGTTTATATCTCTTTTCTTCTATTTTTGGAGCTGTTTACACAACATATCTATTATCCAAACACATTGGATAACCGAAGCAAGGGATGAATGGAAGAAGGAAGAAGAAGTGTGGACACTCATTCAAAAGTTGTAGCAATATCCTAGTACATCTGATACATTTAGTTGGAAAAATGATTCCTTATGGTACAAAGGTCACTTATATATTTGTAAGAATTCCCAACTAAAACAAAAGATTCTTTTGGAATTGCACACTTCTCCTTTAGGAGAACACTCAGGATTTTTAAAAAATTATCACAGGGTGAAGAAAGAATTTTTTTGGGATGGCCTTAAATCTAATATTCAAAAATTTGTGATGGAATGTTTGGTTTTCCAATAGAATAAAGTTGAGAAAATTAAGACCCCAGGTCTTCTACAACCTTTATCCATTCCAAGTCAACGTTTCGAGGAGATTTCAATGGATTTTATCACAGGTTTACCTAAGTCTGAAGGAGAGAGTATCATCATGGTGGTAGTTGATAGAATTACCAATTATGGACACTTTTGTGCATTATCTCTTCCATTTAAAGCACGTACAGTTGCTACTACATTTATGGACACAATTAAAAAGCCACATGGAAACCCAAGAGTTACTGTGAGCAACAGAGATCCCATTTTTACTGGAAATTTTTGGACGGAGTTATTTTCTTGTTTGGGTACTCAATTAGCTCATAGATCATCTTATCATCCTCAACACGATGGTCAAAATGATATATTAGATAAATTTTTGGAAGGATATCTTAGTTGTTTTGTATCTGATAAAAAAACACAATGGGTCAAGTGGTTGCCTCTCACTGAATGGTGGTATAACAATTCCTTCCATACTGTAGCAAAAATGACCCCATTTATGGCACTTTATGGATATCATCCAGTGTCCGTCAAATCATATTTAAGAGAAAATTTGAAGGTTCAAGCAGTGGAAGATCACATGGAGCATCAATAAGAAGTTCCCCAACTCTCAAAGGATAACCTAAATTTTCCACAAAATTGAATGAAACAACAGGCAGATCAACATTGCACCTAGAGAAGTTTTGACTTAGGAGATTGGGTATTTTTACGTCTACAACCATAGAAAAAAATTTCCCTCAAGAAAGCTAATAAGGATAATAAATTATCGCCAAAGTACTATGGTCCTTACAAGGTGTTGCAAAATATTGGTACTATGACATAGAAATTGACGCTTCCTGCTTCTTCACGAGTACATCTAGTTTTCCATGTTTCATGCTTAAAGAAGGTTATAGGTGAAAATCTTCCAGTTCAAACAATATTGCCAGAACTTGATGAGGAAGGAAAAATCATATTGGAACTTGAAGCAGTCATGCAAATAAGAACTTCACAGCTACAAAATCGATCAATTTCAGAGTATTTCACCAAGTGGAAGAACTTACCCACTAAATATTCTACATGGGAGAATGAGCATTTTATACAGAAGCACCCAGAGCTATTGAAGCATTGAGGACAACACTTTTTTGAAGGAGAGGGGCATGTTAGGTCCCTATATTACTAGTACATTCCCTTATTGTTGTTAGTGTAACCCCCTTATTGTTATTATTGTACCACTGTAACCCCCATATTGTTATTATTGTGCCCTTAAATTACTATTGTTAGGTCAGTTAAGATTACATTGTGGCCCCATGACCTCCTATATATAGAAAGGAGGTTTTGTAATTTGAATCATCAAATAATTGTTCATTCATGTAATGTATTGGAGGTTTCCCCCTCGAAGTGGCTTATTTTTAAGGCATTGATATCAATTTTCTTATATTTTTGGAGCTAGTTTCAAAACGTTTTTCTGGGAAGTGTACATGGGATTTAGTTTTTAATTTAATTTATTTAAATTATCCAATTTTATCGAGGATAAATCATAAGATGAGAGGTAAGAACCCACACATCACATAGTGAGAGTTCTCTAAAGCCCTGATTGTTCTTTTGTCGCAAGTGTGTTGTGTTTTTCAAATTCTCAATTAGTTTAAAATTAAAATTTTCCTTTGGGTGTTATATGAGTCTCATAGTTAATCCATATTTGGGAAAGAGATCTATTACAGTAATTAAATTAGAATGATGCATTTTTTAGGAAGCAAGGACTACATTGAATATTGGTTCCAAAAAGCTATTAGGTCACAACATTCCTCCATTCTTCAACTAATCCTGGCACAAAATTTAAATTAATAGTTGGGCTCTCATATGCCACATGTCATTATCACCCAATCATATGATATGTCATTTCCCAGTCATATGCCATGTCATCGCCAAGTCATCAACCCGATAAAATGCCACATGAGTTCAATTCTAGTCATGTTGATGATTATGCTGTGAATATAATACTTTTCAAACAAAATGAGGCTTCCACATGGTGGCACCGATTGGATGTAATGTTAGCCTCACCTAGTCAAATTCCACATTTCAATCATGCCCAATCACATAGTATATCATCACCAAATCATATGCACATCATCCCCCAATCATATACCTAGTCATCTACCATGTCACCCGCCATTTCATCAACATAGTGAACTTCCACATTAACTACCATATCGACTACCACATCAATATCTTGGTCAACTATCATGTTAGTAGTCAAATATTCCACATTAGTTGTCTAGTCGGAAACAACATCAACATGTCATTTTCCCATTCAATAACCATACACTCCATGTGTCCTCCTTTCATGCTGTCACTCAGAATGCATGCACAAATTTTCCTTGTTTCCAAAAAACATCAAGGTGCAATAAATTTATCATAAGACATTAGTTTGAGGTGACTTAAGAATAATTATAAAGGTAGCAACAAGCTCCACATCATGGATATATTTTCATTATCATTTAAGAATATAAAAAAGTTCACTTATGAATTTTGTAGGAATTTGACTTCGAGAACTTCCTAAAAACTAATATGAATGTACTTTAAATTTTTTATTTTAAATAATAAAATAAAACATGAAAAAATGAAGTTATCAATGAAATAATGATGCATAGTCTAAGGTGCACCACTTCCTAACAGGGAACAAGTGCATTTCATTTTTATTTATTTTCATTGGATTTGATTTATTAAAACTATTTTTTATTTTTTTGCATATATAGCAGATGAAGAGAGACCAATTTCCTCTCTCCTTTAATTATCTTACATTTTATTGAAAATTAGTGCTAAGTTTTTGTAGGTTCCAAGATGACCAAAGGAGATAAATCATTCCACAAGTAATTTTCAAAGACCAAATTATTTTTAGAGCATATTGTATCAATGAAATTATGAAGATGTAAAGTTCATTCAATTTGAGAATACATCCATCATTCCATTGCTACAAAAATAAGCCTCTTAGGAGCTATTTATGCCATCTCATAAGCTAATTATGTTATGGTGTATTAATTCATTTTTCTCCCTCTCAGTTCAACCATCCATCCATGTTGAAGTCCAAATTTCCATTTTTCTATCTTTCTACTACTACGATATCTTGAATTGAAACAAATTTTTCCTTTGTAAGTTTCATATTTTTTTCCCTCACTTTCAATCAACCCAACCTATATATAAAGTAATTCAGCTCACTTAAAATGTCGAGTTACCTCATTTTCATCATTATTTTGTCAAATAAATCCTTCTTGATAATTAGAATATTTCATTTATAGTTCTCTAAATCATTATTTTATACTCACCTTAGATGATGGAAGATTCATTAAGGCCTTCCTTCTAACAACTCTAAACCCATCAACTTCATGACATTATCTAGGGTCGAGACAAGAGATATTTTTAGTACCTTGATGATTAAATGCCTTAATGGCAATTTCTATTTCCAATTCACAATGGTAACACATTAATTTCCCATATTTTTTGGATCTTCTAGGTGATTGGACATAAAACACATTTATCCCTATCTAGTGAGATGTACCTGTGAATCTTGACTCCCATTGACAGTAATGGTGAGTAGTCTCATGTTTGTCAAAAAAATTCATTAATGGACACTAATCCAACAATTTATTTCTAGTTTTGACATTGGCCAAATTTGTTTACATAGATAATAACTATGTGATATTGCATATATGAATGAAGACTATATCGTTTTGATAGCTTGCAAAAATGTTCCAATCAATCAAGATTCAATTCTAGAGTCTAACAAGAGTAGCTTAGTCCAAAAAATAAGAAGGTACAAAGCTTCCAATTTCATATTTCATCAGCTCTACTCATACAAGAAAACATAAAATAAGAAGCATATCAAATTATTTCATTTCATAATACATGATCCAATAGTAAAAACCAAGATCTTCCAAATGCATAGCTTATGGAATTTTTATATTGGTGAATATATATATATATATATATATATATATATAGACATATATATATATATATATATATATATATATATATATAATATTTAATTAGTAATTACATGAATGATAAATGACAATTATTTGGAAAATTTCCCATGGAACATAGCTTTCCCCATTTACGAAAGACAAAAAACACCTTCAATTGGGGGAGATATTCATTACCATTGGTTTATTCAACCTAATATATTGTTGACCAACATGCTTCTCTGAACTCATTTTTGTTTCTCTTTTGTTCAAATATTGATATGTTTTTCATTAGTTCATATTATGAGCAAGGATCGATTGATATGTATATGAGTTGGTGATCATTTTGAATGCATTTTCATGTATGCTTTGTTTTAGTAAGAATATAAGTAAAGTGAAAGTGTTTCCATAGAGAACCAACACTTCTTGTACTTGTGGTTTCCATATAAGAACCAAGAAACTAAAGCTAAACTCCCACTTAGATATCTTTAGAAAAATAAGAGACTCAACAATATCAGGGTCTCAACAAAAAATTGATTAGGACTTTGCAATGTATGCAACTCTTAGAGAGGTATAAAAAATGACGTGTTGACAAAGTATAAAGAGGAGATTAAAACACTATGGAAAATGATAATTTTTATTCCATGAGATTAGTTCAAAGTTACATGAGGACATGCAACACATGTAGTTGAGAGGAAATTTTGCCTCACCAATATGTGATATTTTTTCACCCTCTTTTCCTATAGTTTTAACCATATTTTGTTGTTTTGTAACCTTGCATTAAGACCATTTTCATGATTATTTCTGGGTTTAGACATTATTTTCCAAAGAATTTATTTTATTATTTTGAGTGATTTTATGATTAAATATTATAAATATTAACATTTTTTCAGTTATATCTAAAAGTTGGATAAGTTTTAGGTTATTTATAGGCATATTTGAAGACTCCAACAAAGCCATGTTTGAAAAATTATGCTAAAATTCAAATTTTCTCTTTGAATCTTAAAAATTTGAGGAATATCTGAAGATAATTATCCAAGAACATTAAATGAAGAAACATAATGTAAATTTTGATAATATTTCCCATCAAATATACTATATATTTCTGAGTGGATTTGTGTAGATAATTATCCCTAATTTTACCAAATTGGTTTTACCTACTTCAAAGAATAGTGGATATGAAATTATTAGTTGCTTATCCTCTTCTTAAAACAACTCATATATAAATAGGAATTATTTCTCCATTTCATGAGGTGGAAGGGAGAGAAAATTTTATAATTTTTAATTAGAATACTTGAAGAAATATCTTTCTATCTATACTTAAACCTTTTGGAGCTTTGTCCAAGATTATTTAACTTAAAATATGTCGTTTTAATTTTCAACTTCTAGTGGGCTTGCTGAGCATTGGAGGTCCCATTTCAAAAATCATATAACCTCTTTCCTCTCTTTTTTTATAGCTATAGATTTCAGTCACTTCCTTCTATTAGATTTCAATCACTCTCATAGATTAGATTTCAATCGCTTTCATAAATTCATAAATTATATTTATTTTGCATTCCTAGATTAGAATTTCATTGCTTTCCTATATTAAGATTTCTATTGATTTGATAAGTTATATTTCTATCATTTTCATAGATTATATTTCCATTTATTTCCTATATTAAGGTTTCCGTCACTTTCATAGAATATATTTTTTTTGCTTTCCTAGATTAGATTTCCATTTCTCTCTTAGATTAAAATTTCTATCATTTTTCAAGTTTATATTTATATCACCTTCATATATTAATATTTTCTTTAATTTCAATTTAATCTCTTTCATAGAACATAACTTTCATGTCAAATTACTTCTAATATAATTAGAAGCTAATTATTTGCATCTAATGTTTCGTATGCTTCATATATTTACAATTTAGATTTATAATTTAATGTAATGGAATTATAATACAATTGAATTGACTGACAAATGGTTTAGGAAAAATACATCTAGAAAGGGATACTCCACTTGATTTTCGCTGAAATTTTTCTTTCTTTATACTGATATTGATCATAGAATTGTTACAAAGGCAATAGATTCAATGGATGGAACACTCTGAGAAAAAACCATGCTTGAAGAAATAATAGGTCTAGAAAAGAATAAAGCTTTGGATCTAGTGTAATTATTGACTAGAAGAAATCCCATTGGTAGAAAATGGGCATTTAATTAGGGAAAATTTAAGGATGGAAAATTATCTTGAAGTTTCAAAAATTGGCAAATCTCACTAGTCCTGGATATGCAAACTATAAAATGTTTATTGACGTATTTGGAAAAATTTTCAAATTTATAATGATATTATATATACTCTCTATATAATGTTGGAAATTTTTTATGTAAAATAATTTTATATTATAAAATTTGGGCGAATAATTTTTATAAAAAAATGGAAATTAGAAAATCTCTTTTTTGGAAAAACCATGGAAAATTAGCCCACTTGCGAATATTAGCCCCTAAATTTTTTCAATCACTGATTAATCATACATGTATTTTTTGATGTGGTCTAGGATGGAGGTCTAGATCAAACAATATCTACAAGTGGGTATATTTTTAAACTAGTTAGAGGAGAAATAAGCTGGATGAGTAAAAGATAATTTATAATGCCACTCTCAAGTACAAAATCCAAAAACATGGAATCCACTCATGAAATAAATAATTATGGTTATAGAGATTGTGTTCAGGTATTGGATTGTTAGAGTAAGTAGTAAGGATTGATTGTGACACTCCGAGTGTAATATTATTTGAAAATGACCCAACTTATCATTCAAAGACAAAGCATATTTATGTTTATTGTCCCTTCATGAGAAATGTGATTGAAGAAAAGAATGTGTTACTGGAAAAAGTGGACACTTTGAAAAATTGTGTAGATTCATTAACAAAATATGTGATCACTAAGAAGTTCTCTTGGTGTAGAGAAACAATGGGAATTATTTCCCTTTATTGATGATCATGTACTCTTGCAACCCCCCATGTGAAAAGAAAATAACAAGTTTTATATTTTTGGGTATGTTTTATATTCTTTGCATAACTACCTTGACACATTGTACAATGTGTGATGCATATTCGGGTGTTGTCGAAGTGATGTCGAAACAATTTTGGTTAGTATTTTGCATCTATTTTTTTTAGTTTGGTGAAGTAAAGGTGGTTTTATTCAAATATAGGGTAAATGTATTGGTATATGATGTTTATTGTGGGATATATCTGTTGTATCTTAATATTGTACAAAAGAATATATATTGAAAAAACCTTCTAGTATTCATGGTTGTGGGTTTCTAGGGTAAAATATATATGTTTATGTGTGTGCTTTTCATTTCATATTTGTTGTTTTATTAATAATATATTTAAAAAAATTAAATGTACAAGTTTAAAACCGACAACTAGGTATACGTTGCTTTCATTTTCCCACAAGCCAAAAAACGATTTATTTGAGGATCTTGAGAGCTAAATTTTTTTCAATAAAGGTCAATGATTTTTTTTCAAAAGGTGGTGTATTTTATAAAAGTATAGATTGAATTGATGTGGTAAAATTATCACATTGCATTCGGCCAAAAATTGATTTCGGTCCTAGGGGATAAGATCCAAGAGGCTTAAATACCAAAAGAGGAGGAGAGAAAACACAAATAATTTCCATGAAATTGATCATAATAACATTGACAAAATTGCAAGAACTCCATACAACATAAAAAAATATGAAGAGAGAGAGAGAGAGAGAGAGAGAGAGATAATTACATTAAGAATATCTATTATATGTAATGAGGCCAATTGTGGAACCTATCCTTCTCAACCTTTAGTCTTTTTTTATTTTCTTCTTATAAGGTGTCTTGTTGAAATATTCAACTTAAATTGTGGATTAATATGTCAATTATATATATATATATATATATATATATATATATATATCTTCTTATAAGGTGTCTTGTTGAAATATTCAACTTAAATTGTGGATTAATATGTCAATTATATATATATATATATATATATATATATATATATATATATGTATGTATGTATGTATGTATGTATATAGATATAGATATATATATATTAAAGTTCCACTTTACTTAAAAATGTGAATTTATGATTTCTACACTTGAACTAGATTATAATCCGTCATAATATTTAAATCAATTCACCCGCTTTAGAAAATGATGGTCCCCATAATTCACCCATACTAAAAAAGGGTGGACTCCATTATACTTAATGTACCATCATAAATACAATATTCCATGAATTAATGAAGAGAAGAGTTTTTTGGATGACCCCTAACTATTTTGGTAATGGAAATATTGGAGAAGGGTTTTGTGTGGTTTAACCATAACCATGGGTGTGTGGATGACCTATAGTCATGGGTTTTTCTTCAATTTTTCTGGAAATGGACCTCTTTCTAAAAAATTTCTAATGGATTATGCTACATGTGATGAAATGAAACACTAATGAATACCCACCTGAGGTATTAAAGAGAAATTTTCAGTCACATAGGATGCTTGCTCTATCTTTATCTGGAGAAATGTGTGACTTCAATAGATGATATTTATCAAATGGGGAAATGGAATAAAATTCTATTAAAAACTAGTTTTTTATAATGTAGAATAATTTAAAATGAACTATTATTCACGTTACGAAATTATCTCTAAAGATAAATACACCTGCATAAAATTGGTTGATGATTTATTCCCTATGTTCCATCCATTATTTTTATTCCATGATTGCAATACCCCTATGGGGAAGAAAATAAATGGATGAGATGACATCTCCCAATATTCTAAGTGTAGGATACAAATTTTTTAACCTATGGCATGGGTGTATAAATATGTAATGATAATGAACACAAGAATACCATGTGTAGAGTGTCATAAATATTTCCAAAGTATTGCATAGAAACATGGGTTGTGGTATAGGTCATGAAATGTTCATTTTGCTGACCAATGGATGTAGTAAATCTATATTATAATTATCCTTCAATGTTGAGCGAGGATTCAAGGATAGGAAAACTTATAATGATTGTAAACCAACTATAATAATTACAATATATGGACCAAAAACTGGACTCCAAAGGTGATCCATATTGGATAATTATATTTTTTTTCAATCCATATCGTTGCTTTTAAGGTGGAAGGAGTGGAGGAATCAACTCATAGGAACATTTTTATCGACGGGTCCTAGTTTGGAAAATGGGGTCTAAAACCTTATGGGATCATTTTCAGACATTAAATGACCTTTTTTGGGTGTAAATATTTTTTTCCTTAACATGAAACTCTCTACATATTATATACATAGAGATATCTTCCACTCAGAAGTTGACCTTCTTGTTTTTTCCACCATAATTCGATAGGATGCCACATCGGCCCCATAACTCATGAAAAATGGGATGACCACATGATTATGATCAATAATACTCTACAATATTCCATTTTGTGACATTGGTTAATATTTGAGGTAGTAAAACCTAACCACTAGTAGGCTATTGTGCTATGTTATAACTGATCCACTAGGAGGAAGATGTGTTCCATTATATCTAAATGCACTTATTCCATAGACAAGTAGAGTATCTAATAGGGATAGGCAGAGAGAACACATAGAGGACTTGTACAATGTATTAGTCAATTAGCCACAAGCCTTACTCCTTTGCACTCACAACTATTTTATATTTAAGAGAAAGAGAGAAGAGATACCTTAATTTCCAACTAGGTTTTCTCCTGAAAGGATTTCATAGTATATATCTTGTGCCTAATGTGGTTTTCAAGTTTTTATATCACAATTTTCTATTTTTTTGCAGAAAATGTAATTTGCAGGAATATGCAATAAACTATAATATACAAATCCATAGATATAAACAGGAATAAACTTAATAGTGTATATTTTTGGATTTTTCAGTATAGTTTTAACAGATCTATAGTGATGAATATTCTAATGTAATATCCATAACAATTTATAGATCAAAATTTTTCAAAAGGATTTTCGAGGTGCTGCAAAAGTTGTAGATAGAAATATGTTTCAAACCATGGTTCCCATGGAGTGGTGACCTACTCAAATACCAATGATATGAATCTTGGGGGATAACATCTAGTAGGGTTGAATGTTAAGGGAGGAGGAGAGTGAACATACAAATATTCCATGACATAGATCACACAAACATTTATAAACATACAAGAACTGAATAATTCACAAAATTAGGAAAAGAGAGAAAAAGTGAAAAATAGAAAGAATCAGAAAAGACAATTTCCATTAAGAAGAACCATTGCATAAAGGGAGGAAAATTTTAGGACATATCCTTCTCAACCTTAACTCACTTCTCATTACCTTATTATAAGGTGTCTTGTTGATTGAGAAAAATTTAATGAGGGTTTAAGTGATTAGTTACCTATCTATAAATTTCATTTTTACATAAAAATCATATTTTATGACTTGTACATCTAAACATCGACTATAAGGCCCCCTAAGATTCAATTAAAAAAAACTTTCTGGAGCTTACTGGAATATTTTGTCTTTCTATGTGTGGATTTATAACCTTGGCCTATATTCACCATATTTCCCTAAACGGATCCATGAAGCAAGATACATTTTTCCATAAAATTCAAAATAAGATTCAAATGGGTAAATCCTAAATTCTATTGAAATATGGGCACTAGGTTATAGTTAATGGTTAACTTCTCTTAGGGATATATAGGTCAAAATTTGATTGATTTGAGAATATTTGTAGCTTGGGTTCTACTTAATAAAGACCATTCCAAATTTTTCACATGGGAGTGGATCTTGCATAACTCTATTCCTAGTCATTGTGGGTAGAAAGGTCACATGGGCCCTTGCTAAAATCACATGTTAGAACTTATGAAACCTTTTTTTGATGCCCTAGAACAAATTCGAAATTTCTTCTTGAATGGATCCAAGAAGAAAGACACAATTCACCATTACTCTCTAACTAGGATTCATATTGTTGAACTATTAATTGTGTGGGGCACTAGAGGTTGAGTTATAGTTAGTGGCACACCCCTCCTATTATTCCATTGGATTAAAATTTATTTATTTGAGGATCTCAGAATCTAGGGTCTTTCTTATTGAAAATTTTAAAAATTTGATTTAAAAAATGGGATATAAATTAGGATTAAAAAATACTTTTAAAGTATTTGTCACTTTGGTGAGTTTAGTATGGTTCTCAAGAAGGTTAAATATTTATATAAAGATAGTATGGCTTTATTTTGATGGATTACTATGAGTTTGGAGCCTCATTATAGCCTTATAAGTGCATAAAGGACACATTAATGATTTTGAAAGCCCTATTCCATCTTTTGTTGAGTAGATCTACATGTATTCAAATGTAAAAAAGCATCCAATAAGTGAGTAGTCTACAAATTCATCAAAACAATGTGAAATTAGGATAAATTAAATGAAAAATAAGAGAATAGGGTTTTATACGAAATTGTTTTACTATCAAGGGGGAAAACTTTGGTAAGTGTTTGAAAGCATTGTTGATTACATGGAGGATTAAATGCTCAAGCAAGTGACTAGGATGAAACACATTAAGGAACCATATATTTCCTTAGCTTATCCTTTGTGAGATTGTTACTATTAATATGATCAATTATGCAACTCAATGAAGAGACAATTATGTCCTTGGTATATTATTTTCTCTTAGTTCTAATGTGAAATGCCACATTTGCACTGATAAAAAGTAGTGCATGCACTAATAATAATACCCAACACTATATATATATATATATATATATATATATATATATATATATATATATATATATATGGTTAAATAACATTATCAAAATCTTAAGTAAGAGTAACAAAGATGTAATACAATAGTAAATCATTAGAATTTATATGAATTTTTCAAGTTATCTCTTTACAAGGTTTTGCATTATAATTTTTTGAAGATCTCTATTGAAATAGAGAAATTTCACTGTAGTTCATGGAGATGGATAAGAAATATGTGAATCTACCACTTTACTATACAACAAATTATGAAGAGTTCAACTTTTGTTTGTAAGAAAATGTGTTTATAGAATAAAGGATCAAAAAATTTACAAAGCACATAGTTGACATTTATATATGATTAGTGTATTTAGTTCTTTAATCATATGTTGAATGTAAATTTGATTTTATGTGATGAAATCTAGACACAGAAAGGTAATTTCAAGTATGGAAATAATTAATCATGAAAGAAAAATATCATTACTTTATCAACAAAGCATCATGTTAATATATTTAAAAAAAATACATAATAAAACATATATCCCACATTTCAACAATAATTTCTTATTGAAATTAAGTTTTTTTTTCTATAAAAATTTTCTTTACCTTATTGTTTTTAAATCCATATATTTAGTTATTAAAATAAGTGGTAGTGATTCACAAAGTATTATAATAATTGTGGAAAATTCAATTTAGATGATGAATGTTAGGAAAAAATAATTCATATTCCATTATGAATAAATTACCTACATTAAACACAACACTCATTATTTTGTATGTCAAAGGGATTGGAGGGTAGTGTCCAGAAGATAATATTTTTCATTTAAATTGAAAATGACATACTACTAAAGAGGCCTAGTCATAATGTAGGACATATGTGACCTTTCTATTTTTGCATGATGATAAACTATTTATATCACTGAGAATATGCCTAAATCTTAAAACATCCAATCCAAGAACCTTCAACCATACAACATGTTAGAGTGTTCATTTAACCATAATTTATATTTCATCATCACCATATACATGCAAATTCAACCTAGAAATATATCACTTCAACATCAAATAAACTTGAACACTTTAAATCATAGAACATGTTCCCTGAAATGAGTATAAATACATACTAAAAATGGTTTCAACTATAGAATTTTAACAAAATGGTGCAATGTTCTAAATATACAAAATTTAACCTCATTCCCAAATATGGATGTATAGGATATGATTCCACATATAGAAAAATGATCTAATATACAAATTATGTCACATTCCTAAAGTGATTAGGTGAACTGGCTATTAGCTTCACGTCCTAGGTTCAAATATCTGCTAGTGACATTATTAGCTATAATGCCTTGATAAATATTGTGTAATGGCTTCATGGCAATGAATTTTGTTGTATTGGCTTTGAGGCTTGTGAAATATTAGGTGATTACACCTACGGGATGAATTGGTACCAACAACCTTAATCTAGCCCGTCGGTTGAGAGAGGGGCTAATTTCATTACTTGAGAAAAAAAATGAAAGTATGGCATATGATGGTCTATATATAGCATGTATATCATTGCTCTCTCATTTACTAGTGCCATCATCACCACCATAATTTGTATCTTGAAATTTGACACATTTCTTCTTACTATAAAAAGGATAGTGAGTTTTTTTCCTTTTTGGGTGTGAATTGTCTCTTTAAGGACTCCACAAAGAAACAAATTCTCATAATATCTTTTTCACAATGAATTTATAGACATAAAAATTGATGCTTTATAATTCAAGCCAAGAAAGCTCAATATAGATGATAAAATTAGTTGCAAGGTTGTTTCCCTCCTTCCTAAACCCAACCTCTACAATAGTACTAAATGGCTAATTAATTACTAAAAAACGGACTAAATTTTGCATATAAACGAGCATTTTTCAGTCAGTGGTGACTAATAGCTAATTTATAGTATCTTATAATGCAACCAAATTTTAGTTGTTTTTAGCTTAGTCATTAATTGGCTATCTCGATTTTATCGTTTAAAAGTATATTTATTCATAAATGTCATTAACTTAGTCATTGATTGCAACAATTAATGACCAGATATACAAAAAAATATATTACTATATGATCATCCAAGAAAACCAATTAATGACCAGAATATTTATCATGTTATAAGATACTGTAAATTAGCTACTAATAGTCATATATATGCAAATTTTAGTCATCGTTTGAAACCAATTAATCACCAAATAAATATGAATAAATGTTTGTCATGTTATAAGATATTGTAAATTAGCTACTAGTAGCTGTATATATGTAAAATTTAGTTGTCATTTGTAATCATAAATTAATCATTTGCAGTAGTCATTTATAATTTTTTGGTAGATTCATATTCATTATATAAACGACCGATTTAGTAGTTTATATTCATTTCATTTATTTTCATTAATAATCATTATAAATGAGTAATTTAGTCATGTACTAATTTTATTTGTGTTCATAATTAATCAATATAAAATACTAATTTAGTAGTTTTAGATTGATTTTATGTTCTCATTATTAATAAACATAAATTAATTAGTATGATTTTGCGACTAAATTAAAAAAAATGTCATACAGTGTGCAATGGTTCAGCCAATATAAAAACATAAAGTTACATATGTTAGTGAAAATACTAAGCAATATGAACTGCACCTATAAATAATTTCAACCACATAAATGATATTGTATGAATTTCAAGTATAATTTACAATATGAGTTTCCAGCTTAACATTGGTTGGACTATAATTTACACATGAAATGTTGTTTCATCACTAAAAAACATTATCATTGTGTTTCCAAGTCATTGCAGGTGAGTTCATCAACTTTAAATATTTGACCATCAGTCTTTTTGTGTGTGACTTATGTGAGATATTGGCTTTAATGGTATCACTAGACTGATTCTCTTATCTCTGTTTTTGTATTTGTCGCTCTAGTGTTACTATCCTCCTATTTCCTCAAATCATGTTTCTTACCATCAAATCAATATTAAGTTCCTTTTCTAAAAAAAAAAAAAGACATAGTGCAGAGTGTAAGACATCAATGGCAATGAATGCTAGAATATAAAATAAAGTAGACTATAAATGATTTATATGACATATACCTCAACATCAACAATGTTAAGGCCATTCTTCCCCATAAAAGAAAGAAAATAAAATAGGTTTTCTTCAGTTGAGTGACAGTGGCCACCTATATAAACAAAGCTATTAAAATATCACCATAGAAAATAAGATATTAGTAACTTAATATTCAACCTTCAAGGAAATATTAAGTACAATCATGCAACTAAGTTACATGCTAAAATGCTCAAGTTGTGAATAACTTGTGAAAACAATTAATCTGAGGTGTCATGTCTAATCCTTGTCGTTTTATTTGAAATGATATTTTTTTCTCTAACACATGAACTTGGTTAAGTATATAAAAAACATGTGCCCAAATAACAATATGAAAGTAAACTTTTCTAATATTCATGAAAATATTTAAACACAAAACAGTTAAAAGGATTTGAATCAATATCATGTAATACTAATTTCATATGAAGTTTTGGTTGTTGTTTAAGTTGATATGATACCAAGTATTTTCAGTTTCATAGTTAAAATACAAAGAAAAATCAAAATAAAATTTCAAAATAAAATCAAAAAATAAAGAGAGGATATCATGGAATGGACATTGCAATTATACAAAAATTCTTTACCCATCCATCGATGTGTTATCAAGAATTCCTAAAACATTTGCTTGCCCGAAATAACCATGAGGTAAAAGATTCACAAAATTTAAAACCATAGGAATACCTACTAGAAACATTTCCAAATTCAATGGCTCAAGTTCCTGAAGGATCTCCAACAAAAAATGAATCATATCCAAGATGTGACTTACAATGTCTCCCCATCCTTTTTCCAATCACATTTCATGTAAGTTTCCCACACCAAAATCAAGTAACAATCAAATGAAGGTATTGACATTTTTTTTTATATTTTATATCTATAATATTTTAATCTAATTTGTTTTAGGAACATATTAATTCATATTTAAGGCCTTCCTGTCATGAGAAGGTATCCGTCAAATAGGACATCAGAAAAATCAACCTCAATGAGGTCCTCTAACAATTTCTACAATATCAATATGTGTCTTGATGTGATATCTTGGATAGAAAAAATAACATATACGTAAAAGAAAAAGCCATATTTTACTTATGTTCAGACTCTATATATGGTGTATTATTAGGTAAATTTTTAATATTTCCCTCTTCCTTTACCAAAGTGGATTGTATCTTTTTTAAACTCTGTATCATTTCAGTCAACATCAATTTGTGCAAGATAAATGTCACACATTATTCTTTCTCATTTCTCAACGTGGTAGATATGATAAATTGAAAGTCACATAAAATCAAGAGAAAACCATTTTCTAACCAAACCAAACAAATAAACAGTGCCTCTAATAAAACTTCACACCTCGAAATTACTCAATCATGTGCTTAGGCTAAATGTGATAGGTCATATTTACTAGGATATTCATATGTTTACGATGATGTCAATTTTGTGTTAAAAGAAATATATAAATTGATGTTATTATCAGTGAAATATAAGTATAATTCAAAAAATAACATCATTTCAAGGTAGTGGAGAGAGAAACATATTCATAGCTAGGCTTCTTTATTTTAGTTTGATATGAGTTGATTTTATATTTGGATATATAGTTCTCTCTAAAGAAGTGAAATATAAAGATGATAATCGAAATAGCCGAGTGAATTTGTAATCAGTTCATATTATATATCTATAAAATACCCAGGACATCATTCTTTGTTGTTTGATAGAGATTTATTTTGCATAGAATAATAATGAATTAACTATCAAACGCAATCATGCAATATATTAACCAAGGAAATAAAAATTACATGGTTATGATATTTGTGTGCTCGAAGGAAATCATTCAATGGTTATGTGTTTCTTTATCATAAATAGTCTTGAAGACAAATTTTGGTTCAAAATTGAACTCCATTACCATTAGGAGATTATCGTGTTGGGTAACGAAAGGATGAATTGAACAGCGTGAGTTCTAGCTCAAATACATAGTTATCCTTGTCACTTCAAAATACAAAGTTTTCATCATTTTATTATGTAGGTAAAAATAAAGGTGAGTCTGTATTTGTGCACCTGTGATAGTGTATGAAAAGAGAGCATTAGTTTACTCCAAAGCACCATATCTCTCTCCATAAATATTAGTGTACCCTCAACACTATTGTATAGACCACTAAATGATGACATTGTTTATTATACTTAACACAATTGTACAATGTTCTAACTACAATGCTCCTAAAGGAAGAGAAATGTGGTCAGAACACTATCCAAAACACACATATAAAATAAATCTAAAGACATGGAGAAATAAAAACCTTCGAAAGCCATTAATTTTCCCTAAGGGACATGAATAACAACATTTTGAGAAGCAATTTAACAAAGAAATCACTTTCCATAACCGTCTTCTTACTTCCCATAATTATTGTCTTTATGAAAATGAACTAAATCCCACTCCCAATCCTCCAAAACATAATTAAAATGGTTTCCATGGTTGTGGTAGCTCTTGTTTTGAAGAAAATGATTGTTAGAAGAGGATTTTTACATGTAAAAAAATAGCCAAGACAATACATTTTGATTTTAGTGGTAGATTCAATTTAATTAATTTCTTGAAGAATGATTGAAAACCATAAAGACATATTAAGTTTATATTTATTAAACTTGGAGAGAGATCTAAAAAAAATAAAAATATTTTAATACTTAATACCTCACACACACACACAAACACACACACACACACATATATATCTATGTGTGTGTGTGTGTTTGTATTTATTTTTTGTGGGAGTATTTATTTCAAAAAAAATATATTTTATTTATTATATGCTTTACCCAGAGACATATCTCAACTATATTGTCCACATCATGTACCTAGCCTCTTTAAATTCAGTTATAGAACCCTCACCTACTTACATATTTCATCCATATTGAGTTGTAAAGATGACCTGGCTACTCTAGGTGAACTTATAGATCCTTCATCAAACATAGCTAGAATTTGAAGAGAGCAAAGGTTAACTTGTATAAAGGTGCCTCTTCTGTCACAAATGTAGTAGTGCAACTCACCATTCTGTACTCTATTATCTTGTTCACATATCCATTAGAACTAACCATTCAGGTTATACTCTTTGATAAGTCTATGAATTTTTCAATTTTAGAAAGTTTTTCTCTTTCTTTGGACTTTGATGGGTCATTATCACTAGCAACCAGCACAAGGATAACCAGTTGCAACTTCAGATAAAAGCATGCATGGGGGAATTTCCAGCACCAATGGGGCTTGGACAAGCCAAGAGGAACATGGCTGTTGGGTAGTGAAAAAGGTATGAAATCATTGTGTATTTTCTCATTCTTTTACTATAGACATTCTCCTTTTTACCTTAGAAAGGTAATTTATTATAAGAATTATGGTAGAATTGGAAAGGTTTATGTTTATTGTAAAAAGATGACTAAATATTTCTTTTTGTTGATAAAACAGGAATTATACGAGGTGAACAGTTGTACCAAAGGCGAGGCTGAGACTAATGCACCTGCGGCTCCATTAGCGTTAAACCACATCTAGCCAAAGATAAGGAAATCTGAATGGATTGCCAAGAAAGGGCAAGGGACAGCTTGGCTTTGATCAAAGTAAACCAAGATGATAACTAAACGAAGGGAAGTGAATCCCTCAGGATCCTTTGATCCTGAGGGATCACTGTTCAAACTCATCTTATTCCTTGTCTTGTCCGTTAGGTTCTGTTATATAAAGCAATGCCCTTTAGTGATCAGGGGGTCAAAAAGTTCTCATATTCAAACATTTCCTCTGTAATATTATGTTTATTGACTCTCGGCTTTAAGAGAGCAGTCTCTGTAATACTTTATGTTCGATTAACATCAAAGACGCGTTTCGCTTCATCTCTTAAGTTTTGAAGTAGCCCAGCAGTATTTCACTGGTGCTAAGGGCCCGGCTCTAGTGGAATTACCTTGATGTTTGTATTTCTAATATTTGCTTATTGTTATGTGAATTTATGTTTAAATTTTATTACGATTGCAGAGTTTATTGACTATTGTTGGATTGAATACAGATTCATTGTGATCATTAACGAATTGCATTGCTATTTTATCATTTGCAAGAAGTCAATTCATTATTTATTTACCTTTCTATCGTTAGAAATATTTTCTGTTCTATATTCAATTCTAGTTGTTGTTCTATTGGTTTGTGATTTGTTATAAATAACTGTTGTGTAGTATTGGCTGTCGACAAGATTGAAGTATTGAGATTAGTTAAATTATAATTTCTATTCAATTCATGTTGATGTTCCATTTCTGTTTATTGTTCATTTCATATTCATAGCTTCAGATTAGCAGATAGATTGGTTACAGTTGTTGTAAATGCATAGGAATTATGAGTTTCTATTCCTTTCTAGCCTTTGAAGTTCCTTTCAGTTGTTTTTCTCAGTAAGTAGTTTGAGTTTGATTTCATTTCTATTTCTTTAAGAACAAGACCACCAACTGTAGAGGACAATGGTTACTACTTCTAAGTTCCCAGATTGGTTATCTTGCCTCAGTGTGATTTCAGTTGCATCGATTTCTAAGGGAAGGAGTTACTGCTACTGTATCCCTGATCGATGGTTTGTAGATTGATGTAGTTAAGATTTCAGAGCATTTTCATCTATGTAATTGTAATTAGATTTCTTTACAAGCATCCGTTTACTCTTGTATTTAAGATTTTGTACTACATATTCATAACATTACTCTTAGTTAATTGCAGCCTCAGATAGAGTACACTCTTGAAATCAAAAGTTGCTCCCAGATTGATGATTAATGTAGGCTAATTAGGTGTCCAAAAGATACCTTTTTATGACCCAAAATTTTGGTGCCATTGCCGAGGAGAGTGTATGTCATTTCAAAGGAGTGATGCACAGCTGATTTTCCTCTACTTGCGAAGAATTGGGTATTAAAGAAGGAAGGTAAGAACCTGCGCAGTGGGCAAGAAACACACTTGCTCATAGGCCGCTTCACAATAGAAGTAGGTAAGCTTCTTTCTTTAGGTAGGAATGAAGGCTTGTTTTCATGAATGAATAGACCAACTAAGAAAAATAAAATTCCTCCTAAAATTGAAAAACCTAAGGAATTGGTGACCCTTGGGCGGAAAAATTTTACTGACGAAATCCTTAAAATAACTAAATCTCAGCCATCAGTAGAATTTAGAAAAGCTATCTTTAGATAGCCTACTAGCTCCCTTCAGGCTACAGAGTCACCATCTGAAGCCTTGGCTGAGATACACAGTCAAACAAAGGGAATTGAGCAAGATTCCCAGAAAATTGAGAATGCTTGCATAATTTCCCCTCAAGAAGGGAACTCTAGTAATCGCTGTGAAGGAGAAGGGGAAATAGGAGAAATAGGAGACCCAACATCTCCTATTGAAATAGCCCAACCAGTAAGTAGTTCAGATAAGGGAAGTGTTGTTAAGCTTATTCAAAACCAAGGTCCTGAATCACCTCAAACAGTAGGTCAACAAGAAATACTCATTGTTCTAGATAAGGGAAGTGCTGTCAAAGCCATTCCTACTACTACTAGTCAGCCTAGAAATTCCTTGAAGATCCTAGAAGGATATTGGTACATCTTCGATCAAATGGCCCAAAGCCAAAATCAGAATCAACAGACACCCTAGCAAACCTCTACGCTGAAATATCTTATAGTAGATACTACAGTCAATGCACCTATGAAGGTCATTACCCTTCAACATATTCCCACATTTCATGGCTTAACACCAGAATATCTAGATGCATTTTTGTTTGAATTTGATATTTTATGCAGAGGATATGATTATACCACCAATCTCCAAAAACTAAAACTATTCCATTCATCATTAAAAGGGGTAGCCTTACGATGGTTTATGGGATTAGGTGGGGGTGTCATAACTGATTAGGATTAGATGAAGGCTTCATTTTTTAAAAAGTATCAAGATTATTGCAGGTCTCGAGACCTAAAAGATGAAATATTCCAAATGAAAGCAAAACCAAATGAAACCTCGGAACAATATGTGGAAAGGTTTCAATACAATCTTCATAGATCCCGTTATGCATCCTTACCCTTACCTGATAATGTGTTGAAAACTACATTAATTAGGGGAATGAAAGATCAATGGGTTGAAACATTGAATATTATTGGAAAAGGTGATATATATTAGGAAAGTTATGATAACATAATTGATTTGTGTATCAGGAGTTCGAGGGGAAATAGAAGGCTAAAGTCAGTAGAATGTGATATGATTACAAGAGACAACAAGACCTCTAATGAAGGTGTGACTCGTGCAGAGATTGGAAATCTTCTAGAAGATTTTAAGATAGATATACTTGGGACTCTAATAACGCAGTTTAACATCATGCAAGCCAAACACAAGCAAGCAGAAAAAGAGCAAAATTTGGTGATATTTTGTCCTATATGTAGGAAGAAACACAGCCACAAAGAATTTCTGTTGGATGTAATCAAAGTTTGTGCCATTTGCACAAAATATCACCCTACAGAAGGATGTCCTTCGCTTCCTGGCCTAAAATAAGTTTATAAGGAGGCATAAGAAGAATCATAAGTGGTATGTCTGCTTAATTACCACCGAAAATGGGAGCCACGACAGTCAGGTATGCCAACTGATCCATCTTCTTCTTTTCAGCCTCCTCAATATAATCCTCAGCAATATAGTGGAATGTGGCAAAATCAACCACCTTTCCCAAATTGGTCACAACAACCATTCCCTACATCATCATGGCCGAACCAAACAAATCAAACTAATTGGCCAAGTTTTCCTTTCTGCCCACCATTTTGGCAAAATAATAACTATCCAACACAATGGTACCCCTCTACTTCCCATAGTAAGGCCTTGTAGTCAAACTGGGAAAGACCTACAAATCAGCTAGCTGGAACAACCCCTCTCTCTCAACCTACACTGCCAACTCCCTATACAAACCCCCAGACCAACTTAAGACCACAGCTCCCAGCCTAGCCCAACCCAAACCCAAACAATAGGCCAGTTCAATTTGTCCAAACAATGGAACCCCTAGAATTAGAAAATGAATTGAGGGAGTACAATGACCTTCAATTAAGGTCTAGGCGCATAGTAGAAACAAAGAGAAATAATGATTTTCATATTGAAGATCCGTTACTTGTAGAACAAACATTAGAAAAAGAGAAGGAGGTTCAACAACAAAATCAACAACAAGTAACAACTTCCTCTCCACCATTCCCAGAATGATTAATCATACCGTGCCCATTAGAATATCCTAATTTTGATCTTCTGGGAGAATTAAAACATTTGTGTATAAAAATCCCTCTCCTCTAAGTTATCCAATATATTCCTATATATGCAAAAACCATTAAGGAATTATGCATAAAAAAGCCAATGTGGAGAACAACCACCAATCCAACTGTCCAAATAGTCAATACTTTATCTGACTTATTATCAGGAATGGAAACACCCATAAAATATGAAGACCTAGGAAATCCTATAGTGACAGTGCAAATCCATGGGAAATTGTTTCCAAATCCCTTAGTTAATTTGGGAGCAGCAATCAATTTCCTAACAACCACCACCTATCAAAAACTTGGCATTACATCACTAGAACCAACAACAACCTTATTGGAATTGGCTGACTAATCGGTAGCCAAACCAGAGGGTACACTACAAGATGTAATGGTATCTTTAGATTCTTGGGAATACCCTACTGACTTCCTGGTTATCAATCCGAAGAATCGGCTAGAAGGACACTCGTTAATATTAGGTAGACCTTGGTTGGCAACTGTCGATGCTTATATTGGATGTCGACAAGGAAACATGATAATAACAAGGGGAAACCATGTCAAGAATTTAGCTTTATATCCCCCAGCCCAGCCAAGTCTATCAATAATCAAAACATGAAAACAACTTGTATCGTATCTTATGGAAAATATGAGATCACATCTAACTATAGAAAATGCTCTTGATTTCAAAGATCAACCAGAGGATGATATCATCAATAGTTTTATTAATAAACCACAAATTAGATCCCATCTAAAATGTCACATGATCAAGGCAGCATTTGATAATAAAGAAGAAGAAGATCCTTTGAAAAAAATTCTTGATCAAGTAATACCCACTACTTCTGTGTACAATAGCAAGATTGTAAAAATTGAGTCAGGAAAAACTTTAAACATTAACAAAAATCTGACTGCTGAACAAGAAGAGAAGTTGGTCCAATTATTGTGGAAATACAAGGCAGCCTTTGCATGGGATTACCCTGATATGAAAGGAATTGACCCTCAATTGTGTACACACCAAATCTATATTGAAAAAGATGTGAGACCCATTCGCCAACCCCAAAGAATACTAAACCCTCACCTTAAAGATATTGTGAAAGCTGAATTACAAAAAATGTTGGATGTCAATTTCATCTACCCAATATCTGATAGCAAGTGGGTCTCTCCATTAGTAGTGGTACCAAAGAAGAACAAAAAGTGGAGAATATGTGTAGATTATAATGAAATTAACAAGGCAACACAGAAATATCACTTTCCCCTTCCTTTCATTGACCAGGTATTAGACACATTGGCAGGAAAGAAATTCTTTTCTTTCCTTGATGGCTTTAGTGGGTACAATCAAATCCAGATTTTCCCTGAAGACCAAGACAAAAATACTTTTACCTATCCATGGGGGACATTTGCCTACCTAGTCTTTCCCTTTGGCCTATGAAATGCCCCTGCTACATTCCAAAGGACCATTCTTAGCATCTTTGCAGACTTAAGAAATGAAGGTCTCGAAGTATATATGGATGACTTCACACCTTATGGGGATGATTTTGAGCCAACATTATAAAATTTAGAAAAGGTGTTGCAAATATGTATTGACACTAGGCTTTGTTTAAGCCATGAAAAGTGTCATATGATGATGACCAAAGGAGTTATCTTAGGGCATTATATTTCAGCAGCGGGAATTCAAGTGGACCTAGCTAAACTTCAAATAATCTTGTTAATACCCACACCCACCACACAAACAGAGGTACGTAGCTTTCTTGGATTTTATGGTTACTATAGAAGATTTATAGAACATTATTCTCGAATAGCTGCACCTTTATATGCATTAACTGGAAATTTTGATTTTATTTGGACAAATAAATGTGAAAATGTCTTCAATGATCTGAAAAAGCTTGTTTCAACAGCCCCAGTGCTGAGGGGCCCAAATTGGAATTTTCCATTCCAAATTTCTTCCGATGCCTCAGACACAACAATTGGAGCAGTACTTGGGTAGGAGGATGACAAGAAGCCATATGAAATCTATTACATTAGCAAAAATCTATCCCCTGTTGAATTAAATTATACTGTGACTGAGAAGGAATTTTTAGTTGTAGTACATGCTACAAATAAGTTTAGACATTATATAACTAGGTATCCTATAGTACTATATACTGATCACTCTGCCATTAAATTTTTAGCAAATAAACCTGTTACAAATGGAATAGTGACAAGATGGTTGATTTTATTGCAGGAATTTGACATTACAATCAAAGATCGACCTCGGAAAGCGAACCCTCTAGCTGACTCTCTATCAAGAATGCCAAAGCCAACAGATACAGAAGCAGTTGAAGACCACTTCCCAGGTGAACATTTGTTCGTTGTTACTGTCAAATCCCCATGGTATTCTGATATAGAAAATTATTTGGCAATAGGTAAATTACCTAAACATCTATCCCTTAATGAACGAAAACAGATAATACAGCGTAGTACCCGATTCTCTTGGATTGGGGGTTACCTATTTCACACAGGGGCAGATATGAAAATAAGAAGATGTGTCCGGGAGGATGAGGTATTTGATATTTTGAAAGCATGCCATGATGGGCAGTGTGGAGAGAATTTTTCAGATCGTAGAACTGCCCATAAGGTTTTACAAATAGGCTATTATTGGCCTATCATCTTTAAATATGCCAAAAAAAATGTGCAGGCCTGTGATAGCTGCCAAAGGGAAAGTCGCCCTGGGCAGTCTGATGAAAGGTATTTGAACCCTCAACTAGTGATTGAAACATTTGAACATTAGGCCCTCGATTTTGTTGGCCCTATTAGCCCCCTATCAAACCAAAAAAAATAAATCCTAGTTGCAACCAAGTATGTCACAAAGTGGGTCAAAGCAGAGGCACTTTCAAAAGCTACATAGGACTCTGTAATATAGTTTCTTTTCCAAATATTTGTGTGATATGGCCTCCCAAGGGACATAATCACAGATGGAGGACCACAGTTTGTAGGTAATAAACTAGTTGAAATACTACAAAACTACCACATTCAGCACAAGATTACAACTCCATACCACCCATAGGCCAATGGCCAAGTAGAGAGCATGAACAAAGTGATTGAATCTATATTAACAAAAATCGTTGCCTCACACAAATGAGATTGAGCCTACAGATTTCCAGAAGCATTGTGGGCATATCGAAAAACGTGGATACCCACTACGAGATATTCACCATACCAATTGGTATTTGGAAAAAAATCCATATTTCCAATAGAATTTTAAATTCAGACATTAAGAATAGCTCAAAAGGTGGGTCTAGATCTAAATGAAGCCCAAGCCAAAAGACTGCAGCAAATTAATGAATTAGATGAAATTAGGCTCTCTTCTCTTCAGCACATAGTGTTAATCTAACAATAGAGAGAAAAATGGCATGACGCCCTTATCAAATAAAATATCTTCCACGAAGGAGACTGGCACTCCTATATGATTCTAGGTTTCAGGATTTTCTAGGGAAACTCCAGACACGATGGCTCGGACCCTATTAAATACAAAAAGTGCATGATAATGGCACTATTACATTAGGCACCATTGATGGATCTGGACATTCCTTTAAGGTAAATGGTCATCGAGTACAATTGTATCATAAACCACTTACCCAAGAATCCTTTTACCAATAATTACAAGAAGATTCTACCATGAAAATTCTGGCTGAAGGGGATAACTTCTCCTCAGAACCAGTTTATTAAATCATTTTTTTATTTTTATTTTTTAATTTTGTACATAAATATTGTTCCTTTATTTGGATTTTTTTTTAGGGAATTCATTTTTTCAAATCTCTGTTTATTTCGTTTATTTTGAGTTTTTGTTGCTTGTTTCATGGAATTCTATTTTTTTTCAAAAACTCTGTTTATTTCGCTTGTTTTGATTTTTTGCTATTCCTTTCTAAAGGAAAAACACTTCTACTGTTCCTTTCGAAAGGAACAACAGCTTCGCATGTTGTTTTTTTTGTTCCTTTTGAAAGGAACAATAGTTCAACAGATTGTTTCTGTTGTTCCTTTTAAAGGAACAATACCTTTTGAGTGGATTGTTTTTGTTTTAGATCAGAATTTTTGAGGATTTCTGATGACTCTTATAAAGGAAAACATATTATTCATATACAATCATACAAATTAAAGCTTACTGTAATAAAAAATCAAAATGAATCATCATTTTTAAGAAAATTGTTTAGTAATGATAAGAAAAAGGACAAAAGGGGCATAATCAATAACATGATTTTGCTATTTTACTACCACTGAATTAATCTGATCGATTATCCTTATCATGATTGGTTCTTTCCCATATGTTATAAATTTCTTTTATTTTTATTTATGGTGTAGGAATAAGGGCATATCATTTTCTATTGAGATGTTCAGACTTCTTCCACCATCCCTACTCTTAAGGAGTGTTGAGCCATCCTTTATGAATAACTAGGAAAGTGCTATATGAAAAAGAAAAATATTTATATGTTTCATTAATAATTTTATGATTTGGCAGATGGAGGATAGGAGGTCTCATCAAGAGCCAGCCTACCATGATCATAAGGAAGTCAGTGAAGTGGGATTCCCATCATGGCCACCAAACTAGGGATATGGTCCAATGGAATTGAAAAAATTAAAGAAGTCCTTGGAACAGGAGGTCTCATCATGAGCTAGCCTACCCACTTTTCACTTCTTCCTGGTGAATGGCATTTTGATTTATCTAGTCACCAAGCCAACACAATGGTCTCCATTATGACATTTAACAAGCACTTCCTCAGCATAAATAAAGGACAATGATTCCAAGCGTGAGAAAGCAACTCTGTCAAGGTTATGGACACCTGTGGGAAACAGATCTCTGCTGATGGTATTGGAGTCACATTTATACACATAAATATTCATATTTAACCCTTTTTCCTATATTTCTATTTAAATATAAAATGAAAGCATGAATCCTTAACCTTTGATTTCAAACCTATTATACATGAAAATCATTATAAATCGATCATATTAGTTTGAAGTGGGTAATAAACGCATCTGTACTTATGTTTATCTTAAGCTCTCCCTTATCCTTATATTTGAATCATTACAAATGATTTTATATCTATCAATGATTTATCACACACATTGATTTCAGTAATTGCTATAATTTGATTGAATGTATCATAATTATGCTTGTTTTTTCCTGTTGTACTACTACTGTGCCACACTTGCCTCTCTCAATTTATGGTCGAGGATGACCTATCATCCATCAGGGGGGGCATGGATGTCTGCATGTAGATCAAATCCTGATATTTCTTTACCTATATGCGAATGAAACCCCTGCATTCTAGGGAATAACAAAAATTTAGCGACATTGTTCCAATTTATAGTGTTGTGCTATTCCATTGTGATCACTATGTGTTTGGAAAGAACTAACAGTGTGCGGAGATGATGGGAGGATGACCAATTCGAAGTGAGCCGCAGGTGCTAGTCATTTCTAATGCTACACGAGAGATTTTGCAAATATTAGGATGGATTACATATTTCACGAGGATGCAACAACCCCATGAAGCAGTGGCCACTGAATTTTTATAGAACTTGCAAAAATGATTCTCCATGGTTAGGGGAAGACAGATAGCTGTATCCGATGAAATAATTGCAGAGGTGTCTGGCATACCAGCACAAGGAACTATATGGACTCAGAAGAAGCTCAGGCTTCGAGAAGCCTTGAATATTTTTCAGGATGACGGAGAGACATTGGTTGTCAAAGGCAAATGAGTTCAGCCAGCATCATTGGGAGAACCATGGATGGAATTGGCCAAGATAGTGTAGGCATGTATAACATGCGACGGAAGGAAAGACGTGGTAAGACCTCGCCACCTTAAATTACTGGCTGTATTAAAACAAAAATTCACTGTAAATTTGCCTGCATTTTTAAATTCCCTACTGCATGATACTGCCCATAGTATAAGAAAAGCTCAGCATGCAGACATGGTGGTCAGCCACAATTGCCTAATTAGATTAATATTAATTCGTAGCCTCACCCAACAACAGACCAACTGGGAAGAGTTGATATTCTCCATTGATGGAGGGTTAGCCTTACCTGCCCCGAAATGGAAGAGAATGGTTGGCTCAATAGCTTAGCCATCAACTCACAGAGAGTCCCTCCCTTCAAAACGAATTAGGGGGATGATGGAAGGACTTCCGGGTAGCAGTAGCCAGCCCCTATAATTGCACAGCTCAGAGGATGAATAGCCTCCACAATTGGAGGGAGGAAGTCCTCGTATTGATGAAGAAGAGGAAATGGAAGGAGAAATTCGCTACTCGGATGAAGAAGAAATAAGTCACCACACCAGTGGTAAGAAACAATCCAGTGAAGAGGAAGGAAATACTAAGGAAGAGGAAATTGAAGGATAAATACGATATTCGGATGAGGAAGAAGGAAGCTATCATACCTGTGAGGAGGATGAAGATAATCATAGCAGTGACATAAAAGGAACAGCGCCTCACAAAAATGCTACTGTAAGCCCTTTATAGGAAGACCAATTGGCCGAAATTCTGGCCAATATGAGTGACTTTGTGTAGCCTCATAGCCCCTTGGACCTTAACATTAATATTAATCAGTTGCAGGAGCACTCTGCAGTCAACAAAGAAAAAGTTGAAGAAATGCTAGATGAAACAGCAAACCCTAGCAAAGCTAGGGTTGCTTCCCCTGAAAGGCATGAACAAGAAAAAGAGAACACCGCAACAATATCTCAACCTAAAAACCGTCAAGGGATTGCAGAGTCAACCGAGGGCATGATTCCCAAAGAATTTAGCCAAGGGCATATGAATGTTGAAGAAGAACCCCAAGAAGAAGACCAAGAAGAGAACCTAACTAAAGGCACGGCTGATATGGACCAAAACCCTGCTGAGCAAACGGGTTTAGATAAAGGAAAAATTGTTCCATTAAAAAAGAGGAGGAAAGCATCTGAGATTGAAAAGCTTTGGAGGGAAGGAATGAAGCTTCACAGACTCGTGGAACAGCTCAGGAAAACCACTAGGGTTTTGAGAATGAAACAAATGCCTAAGCGAGCCCCCAAGAGAAGAAGCATAGCTACCAAGCTAATTTCGAAAAAGAGAAAAGTGACCACTAAGAGGAACCCCCAAGTTGCAGAAGCAATGCCTGAGCCTAATTATGGAGATACAGAACAACAAAAAGTTGTTCTAACACAAGTTGTTCCAGAGGGACCCGCTTCAAGTGAAACCATGCAAGCTAGTATTCAACATACTTTTAGTGACCCGACACTAACTAGAATCCAAGAGGAGTTGGCACAGGCCCGAATAGAAAGGAAAAGGTTGGAAGAAGACATTGTCCCTAGGAAGAGATATTAGGATTTGCAGCAACATATGAAGATTATCCACGAAGCAGAAGCTGAAGCCCATGAAAAGTGTCGAAAAGCAGAGGAAAAGGCTGACAAGGTAATGAACCAATTAAAACTAGCCTACAATCAAATGGACACTCTTTGCTCATTGTACACTGATGTTTTAGCCTGTAGATGGCCTGCCAAAAACTATGGTTTATTTTTACTAGAAAGATATTTAAAGCTAAATATTAAGGCAGTTAGGGCAGGGAAATCCATAGAGCTAGAAACTATAGATGACTTTGTATCATGCTGCAAACTTTAGGGGATCAAAGTACAGTGCCTTTTGTGTGAATTTTATTTACATTATCTAATACTTGAGAACGATTTTGAATCAAATCCTAGCCCTTTTTTGGGAGATGTCCAACATCAGCGATTTATTTCCTTTGCTGTAAATCAATTAAAATGGCTTAAAGCCTATAATTATTTTCAAAGGCAGGAAAATGAATTAGATTTGTGGGTTAGGAGGGAACCTCAGAACCCATTTCAATTTTGGACTAGGTAGAAAAGTTTGATGACAAAGAAAGGTGTTATCCAATCATTGGGGCCTGTCCACAAATCAATTATCTTAAACGAGACAAATTATTTCTTATCCATTAGAAACCAGGCTTATATAGCAGCTAAGGTCTGGTGGAGAATTTCCAATTAGAATGTGCAAAATAGAGAACCATTTAATTATAAAAACTTTGGGCTAGCTGTAGACCGCTTGATTTCCTATAGTAATCTCATTTTAAAAGAAGGACCATTCTGGCGAGGGTGTAGGTTCTGAATCCCCATTGCATGGTATCTCGCTTTAGACTACAAAGCCATTTACGAACTCCTCGAAGGACAGACAGAGCATGTTTTTGAGGAATTAGTTGCATTGCATGGTTTTAGGCCTTTTGATGGAAAACCTTATCTGGCTTATTCTTTAACTGTTCTCCATGTGAACTATAGTTTTCATGAGGACATGAAAAAGATTAAGTAGGGGGGTATGTTGGGCAGTGAAAAAGGTATGAAATCATTGTGTATTTTCTCATTATTTTACTATAGACATAATCCTTTTTACCTTAGAAAGGTAATTTATTATAAGAATTATGGTAGAATTGGAAAGGTTTATGTTTATTGTCAAAATATGACTAAAGATTTCTTTTTGTTGATAAAACAGGAATTAGATGAAGTGAACAGTTGTACCAAAGGCGAGGTTGAGACTAATTCAACTGCTGCTCCATCAGCGTTAAACCACATCCAGCCCAAGACAAGGAAATCTAAATGGATTGCCAAGAAAAGGCAAGGGAAAGCTTAGCTTTGATCAAAGTAAACCAAGATGATAACTAAACGAAGGGGAGTGAATCCCTCAAGATCCTTCGATCTTGAGGGATCGCTGTTCAAACTCATCTTATTCGTTGTCTTGTCTGTTAGGGTCTGTTATATAGAACAATGCCCTTTAGTGATCAGAAGGTCAAAAATTTCTCATATTCAAACATTTCCTCTGTAATATTGTGTTTATTGACTCTCAGCTTTAAGAGAGCAGTCTTTGTAATACTTTATGTTCGATTAATATCAAAGACGCATTTCATTTCATCTCTTAAGTTCTGAAGTAGCCCAGCAGTATTTCACTGGCGCTAAGGGCCCGGCTCTAGTGGAATTACCTTGATGTTTGTATTTCTAATCTTTGCTTACTGTTGTGTGAATTTATGTTTAAATTTATTACGATTGCAGAGTTGATTGGCTGTTGTTGGATTGAATACAGATTCATTGTGATCATTAACGAATTTCATTGCTATTTTATCATTTGCAAGAAGTGCATTCGCTATTTATTTACCTTGCTATCGTTGTAAAGATTTTTTATTCTATATTCAATTCTAGTTGTTGTTCTATTGGTTTTTTATTTGTTATAATTAACTGTTGTGTAGTATTGGCTATCGATAGGATTGAAGTATTGAGATTAGTTAAATTATAATTTATGTTAAATTCATGTTGTTGTTCCATTTTTCTTTATTGTTAATTTTAGATTCATAGCTTCGGATTAGCAGATATATTGGTTATAGCTGCTGTAAATGTATAGGAATTACGAGTTGTTGTTCCTTTCTAGCCTTTGAAGTTCCTTTCAGTTGTTTTTCTCAGCAAGTAGTTTGAGTTTTATTTCATTTCTATTGCTTTAAGAACAAGACCACCAGCTATAGAGGACACTGGTGACTGCTTCCAAGTTCCCATATTGGTTATCTTGCCTCAGTGTGATTTCAGCTGCATCAATTTCTAAGGGAAGGACTTACTGCTACTGTATCCCTAATCGATGGTTTGAAGATTGATGTAGTTAAGATTTCAGAGTATTTTCATCTATGTTACTGTAATTAGATTTCTTTAAAAGCATCTGTTTACTCTTGTATTTAAGATTATGTACTACATCTTCATAGCGTTACTCTTAGTTAAATGCAGCCTTAGACAGAGTACACTCTTGAAATAAAAAGTCGCTCCCGGATTGATAATTAATGTTGGCTAATTAGGTGTTCAAAAGATACCTTTTTATGACCCAACAATGGCTAAGGTTGTTGCTTCTAACTAAATAATCATAGGGTAGCCACTTCTTATAATGAACATAAAATCTCTACTTTAAACTACCTTTTAGCTATCACCTCTGTCAAAATCAATTCCATCTAGTATACGGGGGGCATAAAACCAAAAAATATATTTTTATATGATGATATGTTTTCTATATTTATAACATTTTATGTCAGAAGGTTTTTTATTCTTTTTTTTATTTTTTCAATCATGTTACAACATTGTAAACATTTAATTTCATTTTTTTTGAAAAGGGTATGCACATACAAACTCAAGGGAGATGAAAAAAAAATATGCATTTAAATCTTGATAATTCATCAACTTTTACCTTTGAAAATATTTATTTAAGGCCATACATCACACCGAGAAACCTAATGGCACAAAAATAATTTTTCTGACTTGAAGGGCTCTCGAAGTATCCAAAAATGTTGTGTTCCACTATTTTTTTCAATTCATAAATACGGTGGATCTTACTCATAAATATTTGTAGAATATTTTTTAAGCAAGAAATAGGTGTGGTTTTGGAGTCCTATTTATGTGAACATTTGACATATTTTTTGCATATTCGATTTTGTTTTCTTTTATTTTTTATTTGAGGGCCATTCATCTGGTGAGCCTATAATAAGAGTACCTATACGACCATAACCATTACATAAAGCTGGTTGTTTAGTACTTCCAGTCCTGCAAGTTTCTACAGATGCAAAATAATGAAGGTCATAACCCATAGAACATAAATTAACAAAAGTTTAATATTAACAAATAATATGCGGTGTGATTCCTAATCCTTTATTTATTCCCAATAGAATTTCATTCTCTAACACATTAACTTGTTCAAGTATATAGAAAACCTATGCTGAAATCATTTTTAATTTTGTCACCTAAAAAATAATTGAAAAAAGATATAGCACTGATCTCAAACAACCTACAAAAATATCCTTAGTGGCACAAACTCTCTCAGTATTTGTATTAGATCTTAGAAGAAGTTTGTATAATCATTTCAGGACTATCTTCTATATGTTCAAGAGAGCTTCTATTCATTAGGGATCTTATACCTGGTAAAAAGTGACAACAACTAACTCTTATAGCTTCTGTCATAAGGATATTATTGGCATCAAAATTAAAAATTTTGCAAAGCTAACCGACTGACGATGTGCTCCCTTAACCCCTGAAGATGTTTACTCATGCAAGGTGTGCAATTGAAGATGCCTCTCAAGAATATCAATATCAATGCCCACATGTTTCCTTATCCATACTTGACTGTCAAACTTTACACATATTTGATGCAGTTATACAGGACTGATTATTTTAATGATACAGTTGCAGAGCTCCAAGGTAAGTAACATTTATTCTAAATATTTGTTTGTATTTTCCAAGCTCGAATTTCCATGGATCTTTTAACATAGGGCACGATTTTCCTATGAATTTCAAAGCACACATTGATAATCCAAATGTTGTAAGACATGTAATGCTATCAAGCATTACAATATTGAATACCCAGGCTCCACAACCATATAGCCATGTTGCTATATTCCTCTGTGTTGACTCATCTCCCTCGACAATCAAATCTGATGCTCGAAATATTGTAGCCCTAAGCTTGTTTTCCGAGGACAAGGATGCACAGGTTGACACATGATGCATTGCACATATATATATATATATATATATATATATATATATATAGCCCATATTCAATAGAGCAAGAAAAAATAACTAGTGCTATGGTCAGAGCCCTTAAGAGGCACCCTATGAAGAAATGGATTGTCTACTTGGATTGGTGGTGAATTGTTGGGAAAATTATCCTGCTTCATAAAATTTATTCCATTCTGAAATGGTGGAGGTTTAGAAAACTAGCTGAAGTAATCTCCTCTACCACATTGTATAATTCAAGATTGAACTAGAATTGTGTTTTTAATGTTAGCCTAAGATAGAAGAATAATTAGGAAAGAAAAAGTCTACCTGTGTCAACTCGGATACACATTTCTCCTCCTTCTAAGAGAGATGAAAAGAACCCAGAAATTTAGAAATATAGATGAACAAAGAAGGCTTAGACATATATTTTAATTTTTATTTCAAGGGAAAATGGAGTGAACTTTCTTCTTAAATACCTTTTATCCTTCACCCTTGAAAGTGTTTTCTCAATTAGGCTAGATCTGTAGCTTTGGAAAAAAAAAATTCAATATTCTACTGTGCCCATCTCCTTTTGGATCTGAAGGGACTTGTGCCAAATATAACACCCCTATGCATACTCATCATGCAGAGGGACAGATAGATAGATGGATGGAAAAACAAGGATCAAATTCATTTCGATGGCTGCAAGTGATCATAGTGTTACCTTGACCTTTTGTAAAATAATTTTTTGAGAATGATATTATGAGTCTCCCTAATTTGTGATTTGGCCTCACATTACTCTCTCAGTCCAAATCATGTATGATGTCATATATTTAGCTTTCTTATTTTTTACTGTGGGATTAAAGTCTTCGGATAAATTGAATTTGATATGAAGGAAAATTGATAGATGAGTTGTCTCTAAATTATTTGATTTAAATAACTTCATCATGACCAAAAATCATCTATGCCTTACTTTGAACCTTCTATGTTTAACTTGGCCTAAATGTATTCCAATAGGAGTCCTAAAATAGGACTCGAAATTCTACAGATATTCACCGAAATATATTCCTTTGCTTGGAATTATTACAACTAAATACTAACAAAGAGAAATCCATCCTTAGTCTACTAACCTAAAGTTAGGAATTTATGAATAGAACCATAGATTATGGAGGCTTGACAACAAAATCTTCTTAGTAATGGTTTTCTCTCATACTCCCGCATGGGCTTGATTTCACTTAAGCTCTTAAACCATGTTAAATTTAGGTTAACATGTTATTTCCTAAAGGTAAATTATTTCAATGATTCATATTATACCTTTCATTGCATAAAAAATAACTAACGAAACAACAAAAACCATAAGCCAAGACAAGAGAACATGAAATTGGCACAAGACAGGGAAAAACCCCAAGAAGGGGAAAACCCTTGATCAATTATTGTTATTGTCAATATAAAATATTCAAAGAGAGAGAGAGAGAGAGAGAGAGAGAGAGAGAGAGAGAGAGAGAGAGAGAGAGAGAGAGAGAGAAACATTACTTCCCTTACATGAGAAGATGGCTCAAAAAATATAGTTATGGAATTCTATCAATAGAAAACAAAAGTGTGCCCCAGAAAAAAATGGCTTCGATGAGGTCAAACTTCTTCTACAACAAATAGAATCAAGATGAGGTTTTATTGATAGCTGCATTTCTCTCCTTACTTTGAGAACAAAGACTACATTTATTCTATAGGTAGAGGTTAACGTGGGCTTATTTAAGCCATTAAAAAAGCCACAAAACCCTCCTATAATGACTGTGGTTTTCTGGGGTAAGTTGATGACCTGTTTAACCTTGATCCAAGCTAATTTAGGTTTGCAATGAGCTTGGGTGTTTCTTTCATTGGGGAAAACCCTTAAGGTGTGTAGAAAACCCCTCTTTTTTTTTATACCACTTATCAAACACTTCAATCCTAATATTTTGATACCTGTAATAGGCATTTTTCTTAACCTTCTAGTTATACTTTGTTGTATACCTTTGATTTTTTGGATCTGGAAGGCCTCGACTATCCTAATCTGAATGGTAGTCTTTAAGGTATCCTTTCATGCAATTAGAGTGATTCTATATACCGTTATGGTAACATTTAGTGAAGTACCTTAGTATGGTTGGTATTTGTAAGGTCTCTTGTAGTACCTATAGAACTAATATCGTTCCCCTTGGCTTCTACTTCTATCAATGAGGTTGTGCTTGTGAAGGTCCTAGTATGAGTCTTGTTGATGGTAGGAGTGATTATATAGGGGGCATGATCCCTAAGCGTTTTCCTGACCATGAGTGTGTTGTGTGTCCTCAAGGAGGAGATAAGGTCATTTGTGTTCATGAGTAGCTGGGCTAGACTAGGAAACTTCGCAAGATCCGAGGGCATTGATTGTTGGATCCCAGTGAGTAAAACCTTTTCTGCTTGGGAGACGACTGGTCGCTAGATTATCTTTTCCTCGAGATGAGTGGTCATGTGAGTTTTCTCTTGAGAAACCAGGGGAAAAACCCTAAGAAGGGGAAAACCCTTGATTTATTCTTCTTATTTTCAATATCAAATATTCAAAGAGAGAGAGAGTGCAATATTATTTCCCTTAGATGAGAAGATGGCACAAACAGTGAAATTTTGACATTCTTTCAATAGAAAATAGAAGTGTGCCCTAGAAAACAATGGCATAAGCAAATTAGTCCCTGATGAGGTCAAAATTATTAAAAAAAAAATAGAATTTGGATGAGGGTTTATTCGCACTTTCATTTTTCTCCTTACTTCCAAACCAAAGGCTACATTTAGTCCACAGATAGAGGCTAACGCAAGCTTGTTTCATCGCTTGAACAAGCCACAAAACTATCATACAATGACTATGGTATTAAAAGGTAATTTTATGCCTTGTTTAACCTTGATCCAATCTAATTTAGGCTTGCAGTCAACTTGAGACAAATTCTCAGAGTTGTGGCCTATCTTTACAAGACAAACCCTCCACAAATAGGACCATGATCCTCCTCCAAACAGCTCTCAATAGCCCGATTTATTTCCTGTATAGTCAATACATGCAAAATAATAAGGACACCACTTGAATGGAGTTTAAAATACCCCTGAAAAGTACCTAATAGTCGCGGCCTTCTACCTTAAGATCTTGGCCTCTCTAGCTTAAGATCTCTGCCTCTATAGTATCCCTACAACAATGATAGGATGAGACATTCAACTTACTATCCTCAGCCTCCCTCCAGAGTAAATTGACTAGGAAGAAGACTAAACTGAATCCAAACTTTCCCTTGACATCCTCATGGGAGAACTTCCTTTTTCTACGGCCATTTCAGAGAAAATAAAGAGAAATATATGTGACAAAATGACGGTGGAGACACCTTTATTTATGCAAATCTGTATGTGTCAAGAGACATGTCTCGTGGGTTTGATGAGCTGACATAAGGGTGAGATCGACCTTGATAATTTACTTGAGAGAGAAAATAAATTAAAAATCCCACTTCTCCTGATCCAAATTTGATGATATTTAGGTCGCTTTTGGTCCTCTAAAAAAGAGGAATTCAATGTATGAATTATCTTCCCCAAAGGAGCTGCCCAAAGTGGAATTAGGCCCTATTTTCCAATTTTAACAGAAAATAATGAATGTAGATATTGTTACAACTAAATTAGACAGTAAAATTTAACTTAACAAAAATTGAAATACACATGCCATGTTTTTCATTTAAATCACTTCAATGCTAATCCAAACTGATAAACATAGATGATGTCTTGCATGCCAAGCAAGAGCTGATCAATTATGGCTTTCTCTTAACCAACAGTTATCCTCTGCTCCTTGAAAGGAATATAGTCATTTAGTATGTCTCTACTCCTTCAAATTAATATAGTCATCGAGTATGTTTGCCAAACTAAGCATGATTTTGGGTACCTAATTAAGAATGATAGTCTAATTCGTTAATTCAATGTTCTTGGGGGAGAGTGGTTGTTACAATTGAGAAAATTATTGCATTCCTTATTGGAAACCTAGACTCCGAACAATCACATCAAGGCATTTATTTATTAACAAGATCAAAATTACTCCCGACAATCACATTAGGGCATTTCCTTCTTAACAGGATTAGAATTTCCACATCTCATTTTCTTTTTATCATTGTGTTGTCCAAGATACCAGTTTTTAATGAAATAAATCAGATCTAGCATGAAAATAGTTCTTCATTTTACTACTATTAATTTGAATAAAAAGTGTGCTTTAGGAACTTTATTTAAAAAAAAACAAAAAAATCTACTCTAAACAAAAGCTTGAAACATCTACTATCTGTTTTAATGAATTGTATCCTTTAAGTATCAAGACAATTGCTAAACACATGTTACCATTACTATAAAAAGCCAAAATAAAATGGATTTATAAGTGAATATGGCCCATTAGTGTGACCAATTCTCCTTTTGAACAACAAAATAGATAAGAAATAAATGGAATAGAGAAACAAATCTAAGTAATAAAAAGAAGAGATAAAGGTTGTGACCTGTCTAAGCTGAGCTACGCCAAGCACAAAAGCCATGGATTTCTAATTTTATATGGGGATTAATTGATGGTGGTTCAGCTGAAAATATTTTTTTTTATAAGAGATTTTAGAAAAAAGCATGCTACAAATTTCAATAGAATGCAGAATAACGTCTCCTAGTTCTCTAGTTATTGGAACTCTTCTAATCCAGCATCAAACATGATCATTGATGATAAAATTTCTTCCCTCAGCTCATGGTTTGCAGGCATATTTCTAGATTGACCTCACCTTCGAATCAAGTTCCTTCTAAATCTGGGTCCAAAATCGATTTTTCTTCCTTAGGCTCTAGCGTCTGCACTACCTTTGAATTTTATTCCAACAAGAAATGTGGTCTCTGCCCTAAAATATCATCTGATTTCTCTATATTTTTCTTCTTCAAATAAACATGTTAAACACATTACACAACAAATTCAACTAATATTTTTGGGATCAACCGTATATTGCTTTGGTGTTGGATTGTTGACTGGATTATCCATGGCAGAAACCTCCGTATACACCCTTTAAACGTTTTGATAGTACCATAGTTGAAATCAAATTTTTTTGTGCCTTGAATTTAAGGACTCATTATCATGATATAAACATTGAAGAGGCATTGAATTTGACGATCCAAAATAGTCACGATAGAGACATCAAACTGGGAGAAAATTCAAAGTGGTGGAGAAACAACTCTTGCAATACCATTATTCTCGACAAAGAAGGTGTCAAAAATATAAAAATACCACTCCAGAAACCAAAAAAATAGTAATAATTTGTCAATCGAATGGATCAACACATTCCCTTGTAGTGAAGTTCCCTCCTTGGGCTCTGGCCATGGACCAACGGGTTTGGTTCCAAATATCTATTCTCTCGGAAATGTTTGTCTTGGCGATGGTGTTGATCGTAATTATTCATACCCATGCAACGATTTTTCTCTGATCCCAATTCATATCATTCCTATATACAGATCACTGATCTAGCCCTGCTTGCCTACCTAGATGTTGGGTGCTAGTGTTGATCTTAATTCTCAATACCCTTGCAATGATTTTTCTACTAGCCATGATCTCAATTAATATACTTTTTATATTGAGATCGCAGAAGCCCTACCTGTAGATTGTAACACTAGAGTATCTTCCCTAGGCTTCAATTTTCTCCCATCAACCTAGGCTATTTTTGCATCATTGCCTTTACCTCTGACTCATTTGAACCTCTCCAACCAAGACCTATCATTTCAGCTAGCATATTCTTCTCTTAACTCGGCCTACAACTTTCCTCATGAGTCTCCCCTTAGCACTAGTTCCTTGTGCCCCTCTTCTCCATGTTCCTTTACAAAGATCAAAAATATTAGCGTTGATTTAGTTTCTAACAACTCCAATAATTTTATTTTTGGTAGTAATCATTTTTATTTTTGTGAATAATAAATCATCTTTTAATAATAATAACATGAATGATCTTAATAATAAGAGTAACCATACTAATAATAAGATTGTTTGGAATAATAATAATAATACCTCTTCTCTTTTTAAAAGTATTAATAATATTTCTAGAATAAGTCTTGATCCCTTTTTTTTAGTCTCATTGATAAAGGGCTTACTTTTTCCCTCACCCCTAAAAATATTCCTATCGATGACATTATTTGTAACTTCGAATTTGTTATTAGGGACTTTCCTCATAATGTTAAAGAGGTTATTAGGCAAGATTATGTTATCATTCTTAGGAAGGCTAAGCCTCTCAAAAGAAACATTAGCAAAGAATAATTTCTTTCCCTAAAATCCATAAGGGATAACCTTCACATTGTCATTGTTAAAGCTGAAAAGGTGGGGTCATCATCATTTTAGACAAATCTGATTATGTTAACAAAATGATTGACCATATTTCTAATTTTACTAGTTACATCAAGATTAATAAGAATCCCATTAAGTCAGTTCCTAAAGAAATAATGATCGCCATTAGATCTAATATTTCCCTTAAACCTCTTGTTAACAAGCTTATTGAGAACAATTCCAAAAATTCATAAAACTAGGGTCCCCTTCAGACCTATTGTTAACACAATAGGTGGGCCCAATTATTTTCTTGTGAAATTCTTGGCTCAAAAGATTAAAGCTCTTGTTCTTATGCCCTAATGAGTTGATAAATTATTATAAGTCAAAATACTTAAAGTTGGACATGCTAAATCATGTTATGTTTATTGAATTAAACTATGCGGAAAGGACCATACCACTTGTACATTTGGATGTCCCTTGAAAATGTCATAATCAAGATTAATTAGAATATTTGAACCAATGAACATCAATTAATTATTAAACGAAATTCAAAATATGAGAAATGAGGAAGCCAAAGCTCAATGCGATGAGATATTAGTATTGGAACTACTGGTGTAACCTCCAAATGTGGCCACAACACATTCAAATGAATCACTATGTGTATGTAATTATAACTAAGGTCGTATTTTATCGCATACTAGGTTTGTGATTAAGGTATACCTAGCCAAAATTAATATGTAGGCACAATAGTCTACTTGGGGTGTCTGCTCCTATTATATGGGCCCATAACCCCTGAGGAAGACTAGTCACTTGAGTTGCGTGTAAATACATACTCTCATTTATAACATCTATTCTTGTGATCAAAATTTATTATACAAAATGTGATAAGCCGAATTACACTTATATTTGTTGTTTTTCTCTTGTGATTGACATATTCACTTGGTTGGATTTGTGTGAATTTATTTTAAACACACTTCTACATAGATTTTATGCTCTCCAGTGAAATAGGCCTAGGTATCTATAGCCCACTTGTGAGTAGAATATTTTATAATTTGGACAATAATTAGTTCCATCAATTCTCTTTTTAACCCTTTGTAAATCACAATATCAAAGAAAGGTGTGAACCTTCTTCTATCAAGTATTTTCGTTGATATGAAAAATATTGGCTAGTGGTATCTTTGATGGTGCAAAGGGTATACATATGGATTCCACAATTGTTTCTTTCTTTTAGGGTGTTCTATGGAACTTTTAACCCTTATTGAAGGGTAGCATGTCCATTCCTAGGATTATGCAGGGTTTTGTTTCATTAGGATTTATAGGGTGAATTTCTAGAGTCTTCATTTCATTAGGAGAGCTCAACATCAACCTGTTATATTTGCGCTTATGGATCAAAGTGATTTATTTTCCATTTGGATGGGATCAACTGTCAGTCTTGGGTGGATAAAATCTCCACCCTACTTCCAAGAAAATATCTACAGATATACCTGGAAAAACTGCTTTCTGGTAAATATGATGATAGTTATGGCCTCATATTTTCCAAGGACAAAGCTCTTAGGATTACCACTATTTATGTCAAGTAGGTGTCATTCATATTTTCAAGGATAAAAAATGTGCAAAGGAACTTTTGGATACCTTCAAAACACCCTTTGAAATGGTGAATACTTCTCAAGTCAACCAACCTAACACTAAAATCTCCAATCTCAAGATGGGTAACTTCAACAAAATTGAGTATGTTTCAAGGTTTAAGAACGTAAAGGCTAACACTATCCATGTAGGAGGAAAAGGAAAAAGTTAAAACATATATAGAACTTGAAAACATTTGTTTGAACGATCTCTCCAACATTGAAATATTTTGTTCTAATGGTCTACAATATCCTTTTATTTTCAATGATCCTACAACTACCCTTGAGGAAATTTTTTTCTTATCTCTTTCAACATAAACTTACCTTATTGAATATGGATGAATATGGCTATATTAACCTGTTAGGTCCCCATATTACTAGTGTAGTCCCTTATTGTTATTATTGTAGCCCCCTTATTGTTATTGTTGTACCCTTGAAACCCCATATTGTTATTATTTTTCCCTTACATTATTATTGTTAGGCCAGCTACGATTATATTCTGACCCCATGGACCCCTATATATAGAAGGAGGTTTTTTCATTTTTATCATCCAAGGATTATTCATTTATGTAATGTATTTGAGTTTTCCCCCTCGAAGTGGCTGATTTATAAGGTGTTGATCTCTCTTTTCTTCTATTTTTGGAGCTGGTTTCATAATATTTGGTATCAGAGCTTTGGATTCTAGGGTTTCGCTACTCCAAATAGGTCATCGTGGAATTTTAGATATAAAAATTTTTCTATGAAGGTTCAGAATCTGAAATGTTTACAACACAAAGCCAACATCCTTAGGAACGTCATGGAAAAATTTCAGATCTTTGTTCACAATATTTTCAGAGATATGATCTGTGGAAGTTAGGGCTTTGTGCAGGCTCCTGAATTTAACCTAAACTGGTCATCGTGGAATTATTGCTATAAATATGTTTTTACTAGGGTTCACAAGTTGAAACTTTTATAGAGAAAAGCCGAAATCCTGAGGAACATCGTAGAAAAATTTCGTAGCTTTATTCACAATATTTTCAGAGATATGATATGTGGAAGTTAGGGCTATTTCAGGCTCCCAAATTTCATCTCAAAGAGGTGACCATTGGAAAATTGTCATCAATATATCTCTGAGCACCGGATTGGAATTCAATAAAAAGTGGTTGCAAGAAAACATATTTTAGTTTCTTGTATATCAATTTCAAAGCTAAAGGAGGAAACAGTGACACTTGCACACCGTACAAGTTCACTCTACTGAAATAGTCCATAATTAGGTCATTGTGGGAGATTGGGCATAACTTTGCCTTGAAGAATCCAAATCAGGTCAGACCTATGGAATTTAATGATGTAGGTTCTAACCCTAAAAAAAAATTATCTACACACGAATCTTATACCAGAAAATAAACAATAGCAAGAGCATAAAACATAAAACAGATAAACACAGAGATTTTCCCCTGGATCCCAAATTCGAATGACCAGTTTGATTTTTCATTATATTCCTTTTACTGTTACAACATATATATATATATATATATATATATATATATATATATATATATATATATATATATATATATACATACATGCCGAGGCATACATAAACCCCAATCCATTAACCCCCGGATTAGAACATAACCATAGTTCTCTTGACCGGATTCACTCAACACTGTGGGCTGAAACCATCGTATTCTCAAAACCATGCAAAATCATGCACAAAACATGGGTGGGTCTCATTAATGCTGGGTCCGCACACCAAACAATTTCAGCTGCACGCCCGACCCCAATGCTGGGGGCCGTCCCCTTGTGACCCCCCTACTGTGCTCGGTGCAACGTACAGGGCGTGGGGCTAGTCATGGAAATAATATAGCACATACCCAACATTCTCCCACTTGTTGTTTTCTTTCCATAGGGGGCCATAGGAGAGCTTATTCATTGGGCCAATTCTTCAACACCCATTGTTTCTCTACACCAAGAGAACTTATGAGTGCTCACAAAATTCGTCAATGCATCTAAAACATTCTTCAAAGTGTCAACCTTTACCAGCAACACCCTTTTAGCCTCAAATATATCTCTAACAAAGTGATATTGAACATCAATGTGCTTTGTCTTTGAAATGTAAGCAGGGTTCTTAGCCAAGAAAATTGCACTTTGGCTATCACAGTCTATCATTATAGCTTGTTGTACCAACCCCATACTTGAACACATTATTTGAAACCAAACTACTTCCTTGCTTGCATGAGTGGCTGCTATGTATTCTGCCTCTGTAGTTGAAAGAGCCACTATAGACTGTCTTTTACTCATCCAATTGACTGCGCCTCCAAATAGGCTAAACACATACCAACTTGTAGATCTTCTTTGGTCTAGATCTCCAGCCTAGTCTACATCAACAAAACCACGAATGTCAAAAATTCTTTCCAATCCTGGTCTTTCTTGGTAGCACAAGCCATAATCACTAGTGCCACATAAATATCTGAAAACCTACTTCACTGCTGTCCAATGCTCCTTCCCTGGATTTGACATAAACCTTCTCAATACTCCCACTGCATGTGCAATGTCTGGTCTAGTATAGACCATTGCATACATCAAGCTAACCACTACACTTGCATATGGAACACAAGACATATCCTCCTCTTCTTCTTGTGTCTTGGGACACTGTTCAGCAGATAGCTTTACACCTACAGGAATAGGAACATTCACTGGTTTACTATCCTGCATATTGAACCTCTGAAATATAGTCTCGACATACTTCCTCTGGTTTAACCAGAGCTTCCTCTTTGCCTAATCTTTCTTAATTTCCATGCCCAAAATATAGTTTGCAGCACCAAGATCTTTCATGTCGAATTTGGAGAATAGCCGGGTCTTCAAATATTGGATAATTTGTTTGTCATTTCCAATCAACAACATATCATCCACATACAAGACCAAATAAATAACATGGTCACCAATTAATTTAAAATAAACACAGTGATCCTCCTTGCTTCTAGTGAAGCCAAGTCCCCGTATATAGGTATCAGATTTCTAATACCACATCCTTGGTGACTGTTTTAACCCATACAGAGACTTCTTCAACCTGCACACCAGTTCTTTCTTATCCTTCACCATAAAGCCTTCAGGTTGCTTCATGTAGATCTCCTCTTCTAGATCCTCGTGAAGAAATGATGTCTTCACATCCATCTGTTCTATCTCAAAATCAAATGCAGCAGCAATAGATAAAAGAAATCTAATATAAGTAACTTTGGCAACAAGAGAAAAAATATCACCAAAATCAATTCTCGACACTTGGGAATAACCTTTTCCTACCAACCGAGCTTTGTATTTCTCCACCTTGCCTTCTACATTCATCTACTTTTTAAACACCCATTTTCTCCTGATGGGCTTCCTTCTAGCCGACAACTCCACCAGATCCCATGCCTCATTTTTGTGCAAGGATGCCATTTCATCAACCATGGCCTCCTTCCAGAGTTTTCCATCCTTTGAATCTACTTCCTCCGTGACAGTTCTGGGATTATCATCAATTATAGTTAAGGCAAAACCTGAACAAAAAGCAGATGGACTATACCTTTCTAGTTGCCTTCTTTCCCGAGTTGATCTTCTTGTTAGAGTCAGCCTTTGCAGCCTTCCTACAGTGATCAAACATGCTCTTACAAAGTGATTTTAAGGTGTCAAGGTCAAATTTTGTCATTTCAATGAGTCTTTCAAGCAAAATTTGGTCAGTAGGCATTAGGTCTAGGGTTTGCTTTCACTCCTTCCAAAGTTGTCCAAATGTCGGTCCATGTCACCATTCAGCTGAGTGTACCATCATTCATAGGGTTTTCATCATCATGTCAAGTTCCATTGAGTCATTTTACACCTTGTTCATGCTTCAGTTGTGCCTAGGTAAGGTCCATTTCCCTCTCCTAGGGTTTTGGAGGTAATTTCTCTTGGATGGTCAAATCATTGGAAAAAATTGTATCCTGATGTTCACACACCATCCCCTATCCTTAATATACCTTATTAAACACTTCCCATCACTGAGATCCCCCAAATTCCTCATTTTTCCACAAACCCTAGTTTCTTGCCACAACTTGGCAATTTTCTAGGCTAGGCCTGTGTTTTGCCCTTTTGGACCCCTTCCCCTCACTCGATCTCTGAGATTCCACTTTCCCCTGCTTCCTAACATCCCTCTCTACTTCTCAAAATTTCCCCAAGAATTTAGAAGCCCTTTATCCCCTTCATTTCGCTTCATTTCGACAAAATCCCTTGTTTCACACATCGGGATAAGTTTCACTCAAAAGATGTTTCAGAGAAATCAAAGATGCATTTTGGAAAAATGAGAGAAATTTTTGTCCAAAACATGCCAAGGAAGAAAAACCTCCTTCACGTTTTACACAGGTATCATGGTTTTAAAGAAATACCAAAAATATCGTTGCCTCAGGAGAATTGAATGCACCTCTGAAGTGACCTTGGGAAAATCAAGATTTCTCCTAGCATGGTTGGCTAAATGACTTGTATGATGCATCAAATGATAACTAGAAACAAATATATTTCCAATGAGCTATCATGAGCTCAATTTGGAGTTGAGGAAGACCTTCAAAAGTTGACTGCAACAGCGCTCTGCCTTGAGGCAGCCTCATTCTGCTCATTTTGACTAGTGTTGCGAGATTTGATTTTTTACAGGGTAAATGAAATCAAAATTGCATAATTCCACTTGTGTTGGAAATTAGACTCCAAGAGATTTCTAACGAGCTATCACACTCCTAATTTGGACACCGGGAAGTACTTCAAAATCGGGCTGAAAGGCATGCGACCCACTTAAATTAGCACCCAGAAAATTCGTTTTTGCGCCCAGATTCGATTCTAGTCGACTCCAAAAGCTTCCAAACAGGTTTTAATCATTTCTCATTCGATTTTTAATATGGTTGTGATGTCATTGATGTTGGGGAAACAATCCATCCTTGGAGAAAATATATGAACCCTTCATTCACATGCAAGTTAATTCTGTAAGGGTTTTGAAATTGTATGGGCAGTTTTGTGGAAAATTTGAAAACCTTTGCATGGTAGATATGTTCACACCTTGGCACGTTGTATAGATGATCCTCACGCCCTCAGTTACCATCTTATCACTGCTGTTCATACCCTTTCATATTTTTGCATAGTCTTATGTCGACTAGTCTATCTCATTACCATAATATCACCATTGTTGTTGTTATCATTCTATTACCACTGTGATAGTAATTTGTGTCACTAGGGTTATTGTCGTGTTCTCCCTATTCTCCAGTTCATAAAACACAATCCCATGCTTGTTGCTCCTTTGAAAAATTTTGGCCATCATTATTAAACTGTACCATACATTTGCATTTGGTATTCATTTGTCAAACTTACTTGTGATCAAAACAGTGATCAACCGATGCATATCAGCTATGACAATGATGAGGAAAGTGCAGCAAATTTTGAAGTAAGTGAAGGATATTTGCCTTTTTGTTTTGATTAATTTCAGTTCATCAAAGACAAATACCATGCAATCAGAAATCAAATGTCAACAAGCCTTGATTTGGACCATCTTGAGGGCAATGAAAGCCTTGTTCAAAACTTCTCATATTCAGATTTTCAGCCCTCGAAAGCCATTGATTTTCAAGTTGCAGATGAGGACATGGAAGCTGGTACATGTGATCAAATGATACAAGGTGACTTCGTACCATTTTGTTTTGAATCATTTCAGTTTTTGAGAGAAAAATTGCATAGTAAATCTTCAAATGAGCAGCCTATAGCATCAGATTTGCAGCCATCCAATGTAATTGAAGGTCAGATTACATATGAAGTTGTGGAAGATGAAATACATGATTTGATGATGCAGGAAAATTCTATACCCTTTTGTTTCGAATCATTTCAGTTTATAAGGCATAATATCCGTAATATGTCTCAAGGAAAAGAGGAACAGCCAGTAGGATGTCATACAGTTTCAAGGGATACAGTGCAGCAATCTTCTCAAGTTTTTGATGATCCTATTGCTCGTGTGTTGGATGATGTTTGTTATAAAAATTCTGCTCCATTAGCTAACCATGTGCCCGAAAAGAATGTTGATGATAATCTTATTCAAAGGTCACCTTCATTGTCTTGTTTAACAGATTGTTCATTGCATAGCACATGTCAAGATTTCCATTCATATGAGGAGATTGATGAAGGAGACTTTTGTTCTGTTTGGAATCAGCAACAGAGTTTGATTTTTCATGAATTTCAGGATCCTTTTGACAGCTTGCTGCAATCACCAAAGAAAAGCACCGCAGATGTGAGGAAAAGTTTAAGATCAAGGTATGGAGATTATCTGGACCAGAGCTATGTTTATGAAGATCCATTCGCAGTATTCTTGTAGTCATCCAGTCAATTTATGCTTTGTAAGTTTATCAGCAGTCCACTTGGTTCAAAGTTTCCATGGGAGTTTCCTTTCAGTAGTTATTTCTCGTTGTTCATAAGCAAGCATTTGGGAAGAAATCAAACAGCAGCCAGCATGCTTACATGGTTGCATTGGCTGTTCCATTCCACTTGATCGGGTGGTGAAAAGTACAATTAGAGTAGGTTTGATAAATAAGCTCTACTTTGAGCATCTTTTCCAGTTTGTCGGTTGTGTTTAAGTATCGAGTCAGTTTTTAGTTGAGTGAGAGTCAATTTTTGTCGTCAAATTCATCAGTTTTCAGTCATGCATTTCAGTTTGAGCTTTTTATTCCATGGCCCAATGGATAAGGCACTGGTCTGCTCTCCCAAAGATCTGCCGTTCTTGGCACCTCCAAGGAGCTACCATCCAGGCCTGTGTTTTGCCCTTTTAGACCCCTTCCCCTCACTCGATCTCTGAGATTCCACTTTCCCCTGCTTCCTAACATCCCTCCCTACTTCCAAAATTTCCCCAAGAATTTAGAAGCCCTTTATCCCCTTCATTTCGCTTCATTTCGACAAAATCCCTTGTTTCACACATCGGGATAAGTTTCACTCAAAAGATGTTTCAGAGAAATCAAAGATGAATTTTGGAACAATGAGAGAGTTTTTTTTCCAAAACATGCCAAGGAAGAAAAACCTCCTTCACTTCTTACACAGGTATCATGGTTTTAGAGAAATATCAAAAATACCGTTGCCTCAGGAGAATTGAATGCACCTCTGAAGTGACCTTGGGAAAATCAAGATTTCTCCTAGCATGGTTGGCTAAATGACTTGCATGATGAGTCAAATGATAACTAGACACAAATATATTTCCAATGAGCTATCATGAGCTCAATTTTGAGTTGAGGAAGACCTTCAAAAGTTGACTGTAACAGCGCTCTACCTTGAGGCAGCCTCATTCTGCTCATTTTGACTAGTGTTGGGAGATTTGATTTCTGACAGGGTAAATGAAATCCAAATTACATAATTCCACTTGTGTTGGAAATTAGACTCCAAGAGCTTTCCAACGAGCTATCACACGCCTAATTTGGACACCAGGAAGTACTTCAAAATTGGGCTGAAAGGCATGCGACCCACTTGGCTCAGGGGTGCGACCCACTTAAATTTTTGGCTGAATTTTCAACTTCCAGCTCAGATTTTCGGCCAGTTTGGACCAGTTTTGCTTGCGGATGAAATTTTTGGGTTTTCATGATGTAAATTGATGGTTGGCATGTAAATTTGGCTTATTTTTACCTATTCTAGAAGATTCACTCTCAAAAAAGCGAAAATCATGTAAATGAATCAGTTTCCACCCTTTTAAAGGCAACTTGTTTAGATGCCTAGATTCTAGTTCCTTGTTTAGAATTTGTTGAAACTGATCTCTGAAGAAGGAATTCGACCCCTAGAGGCATGGGAAGGGGTTAGGATGCTCTATATGATGTAATTTCTCAATCATTTTCAGAGGTTGGAGAGGTTGGACTCTTGGGAGACTTTTGGCACCATTGTACATATTTTTTCATATTTTGGCTAAGGAAAGATCAGAGGTTTTGCGGCACTTGTTGGGATCCTTGTGGTATTTTGTTCTTGATGGTGTTTTCTCTCTGTTTACTGTAAGTTCTTCATGTTTAATGTATGCCATTCCTTTCATATGCTTCTGAACTAAATTGAATGAGTAGATGAGGTTGAATCCATCGTTTACCGTGCTCTGCCTTTGAATTCATTTAGTTCTATATGTTTTCGACTGTTTGAAGAGGATCCAAGTTCTTCTTTGCCCTCTTTAGCTCCTCGACGGTCTGATCTGTCCGTATATCCAATTAAAAGAATCAAGACAATCACCTACCTCGCCCCAACTCGAAATCTGCAAAGGTCTGACCTTATCCCCGGACCCAAAATTTGTTTTCCCCATTCCTCCAGCGAAAAACCAAAAAATCAAAATCAAACATACCTATCTCTTTACTAGCATAAAATCAGTTCCTTTTTAAAGTCATCTCGCACCCTATTGCTCATTTTATCGAGATTGACGGAGAGAGCCCTCTCCTGCCCTCGTAGGGCTAGCTACGAGGCTAAGCGTGGTTTGATGTAGCCTTGAGTTTTATCTCATTTTAGCCTGAGGTAGATTTGAGCGCTAACACTTCTCACAACTGGAGTTTGTGGCTCTTCCTCTTCTGAGTCTTCTTTTGTTGTAGAGTCTGATAAAACCTCCTTTAGCTCAAACTCTATCTTTTCAATTTCCTTTGGTAGGAATTCATGTGTAACAACATCTTTCACCTCTCTAAACACCACATCTCATCTGTACACAACCTTCCTTGTTTCTGGGTTCCAAAGCTTGTAACCCTTTAAACCATCCTTATACCCAATAAAGATGCACCTTTCATATTTATTATCCAACTTGGTCCTTTTCTCCTTTGAAACATGTACATATGCATCACATCCAAATACCATTAGATGTGAAAGAGAGGGTTTCTTACCAGTCCATACCTCATGTGGAGTCTTATCCTCCAACGCTGATGAAGGTGATCTGTTAACTAAGTAACATGTAGTCTCCACTGCCTCTGCCCAAAATTCTGGACCTAACCCAGTACCACTAAGCATGCTTCTTTCCTTTTCCATCAGCGTTCTTTTCATTCTTTCTGAAACTCCATTTTGCTAAGGTGTGTATGGAGTAGTCTTCTGTCGTGCTATACCACACTTCTTACAGAACTCTTCAAATTCCTTCTTGCAAAACTCCCCACCATTATCTGTCCTCAACGCCTTTATCCTCTTCTCTGTCTAGTTTTCCACCAGAGCCTTAAATTCTTTAAATTTGTCAAAGACTTCAGATTTCTTCCTCAAGAAATATATCCATGTATTCCTTGAGAATTCATCTATGAATGAAACATAGTACACAAAATTTCCCAGTGACGGAACTGACATAGGTCCGAACACATCACTGTGCACAAGTTCTAATATCTTGTTCACCCTCTTAGCACGAGAAGGGAAACTTACCTGATTCTGCTTCCCATATACACAATTTTCACAGAAATAGAAATCCAAAGAGAAATTAGACATACCTTCTACCATACCATTTCTATGTAGTATCTGAAGGCCCTTCTCTCCAATATGTCCAAGCCTTTGATGCCATAGCATGGTATTTTCTCCAGAGATAGCTAGGCTTTCTGATCCACTTTCAGGAACCATAGAACTGTTACACCCATCAATAACAGTGCTACCTTGTAGCTTGTACAGATTTCCAGTCCAAACTCCCCACATTAATACCAGTGCTCCCCAAACCATCTTGTAGGCATCTTTCTCAAACACTATTTTTAGACCCGCATCATCCATCTTGCTTACAGAAATCAGATTTTTGACCAATGTAGGAATATGCAGAACACCAAGAAGTTTTCTAATCCTTCCACCTTGCATCTTTAGCTTGACCTTTCCACGTTCGACGATTCTGGCCTTCCTATCATCCCCAAGGAAGACATCATCACCATCATATTTCTCATACTCTCAAAACCACTCCTGATGGGGAGTGAAGTGAAAGGATGCACCTGAGTCAATCAACCATGACTCATGATCTACATGTGTATTTGAAGAAGAAGCGAAATACACATCCCAACCTTCATCCAAGGTGGTTTTTTCCTCTGTAGAAGGAGCATCATCAGATCCCTTTCCTTTGTTAAGAGCTTTAGATCTGCAGTCCTTTTTGTAGTGCCCTTCCTTTCTACATTTCCAGCATACCTTTACAAACTTTACAGGAAATTTAGATCTCCCTCTAGATTTGTATCTCCAACTCGAAACCTTATTCTTGCTTCTATTTTGGGACCTTCCTCATATAGATAAGGCATCTCCATTCTGGCCCTCCATATTTCTCCATCTCATTTCCTTCGACAACAAGGCTGAGACAATGTCATCAAAATTCAAGGTAGTTGTATTGCTACCTATTGCAATAACCATACTATCCCACGAATCTGGTAGAGAATAAAACAAACTGATGCACTTGTCTTCATCTGATATTTTTTAATATCAACAAATGACAGCTGACTTACAACAGTATTGAAGCCGTACAGATGCTCTGTCACTGAGTCTCCATCCTTCATCCTCAGGTTATACAACTTCTTCCGTAGGAACAACTTATTCACTGGAGACTTAGATTGGTACAAATTCCCAAGTTTTTCCCACAAATTCTTAGCCGTAGCTTCCCCAGATACTTTCAACAATATTGAATCTGAGACACACAACTGTATTGTGCTCTTAGCCTTCTGATCCAGTTTCTTCCAGTCTTCATCTGACATTTCCATTGGATTAGTACCTGGATCTACCACGATCCACTGATCTTTATCCACCAGTAGATCCTCCATCTTGAGCTTCCATAACTCAAAACTCTGACCATTAAATTTCTCGATCTCTATCTTTCCGCCACTCGACATCTTCTTTCATCACAAGAATCGATCCCACAGATTTCCCACTGAACAGTGTCCACCTCAGGCCTGAGAAAAAAAACCTTAGCAACAAAGGCATCCCCTTGAAGCCGAAAAAGCTCTGATTCCATATGTAGGTTTTAACCCTGAACAAAAATTATCTACACATGAATCTTATACCAGAAAATAAACAATATCAAAAGCATAAAACATAAAACAGATAAACACAGAGATTTTCCTCTAGATCCCAAATTGGGATGACTAGCTTGATTTTTCGTTATATTCCTTTTAGTTTTACAACACATATATATATACATGCCGAAGCATACATAAACACTAATGCATTAACCCTGGTTTAGAACATAATCGTAGTTCCCTTGACCGGATCTACAAAATACCAGGGGCCGAAAACCATCGTACCCCAAAACCATGTGAAAAATCATGGACAAAACATGGGTGGGTCTGCCTATGAGTGGGTCTGCACACCAAACAAATTTTCGTGGGGCTGCCTCCCCCCTTGTGACCCACTGCTACGCCCGGCGCAATGTATAGGGTGTGGGGCTAGTCGTGGAAATAATATAACACATACCCAACATTTAAAAGAAGATTCATAGGGCTACTACACAGATGAATTTAAGATATTTAAGATTCGAAATCACATAGATAATTTAGTTTCAATATCAAGCTCATCAAAATCAATAAAACGATGTGTATTTTTTTTTTGAATTACATAATTCTTGTATGAAAAATCAGTTTGAATTGATCCCAAGGAATATTGTAGAATAGATATTAGTATTCGGTTATAAAATTCCCCCTAAATAAAATTCAACACCCATTATAAGGCTCTATGACTCATGAAGATGAAGAATTGCAATATGACATATCAAAATTACAAGAGCAAGTGCACCAACGTTCGCTTTTGCAAAGAGCAACAAAAAATGAAATGAAATTTTTGAAGAAAGGTGTGGAAGCTAAGATAGATGGTTTGAATAAGTTGTGGAAGCTAATATGGATGGCATGGAAGTTGGCATCAAAGCTAAGATGGATGACATGAAAGACAACATGGAAAACATGAAGAATGATTTAAAAGTAGAGATGGAAGGTTTAACAAAGTCAATACAAGAAATGCTTCCTAATGCCGAAAGATAGTAGAGGAAACTCATGATGAGAACAAAGTAAATGTTAATTGTGATTTTATAAAATCTAATGTTGGATGGAAGAACCACCATATTACAAATATGGATATGAGGAAGTTTGATGGAAAGGATCCTGTAACATGGATACTACAAATGGAGCAATATTTTGATCTCAATAATGTGCAAAACACACAAAAGATACGCATTGCAACATTACATTTAGAACAAAATATGTTTGTATGGTATCGATGACTTTTATCCCATAAAAAAATTATCACTTGGTCAATTTTTATGGAGGAAATGATAGCACATTATGAGGATACAAAAAGCAACACCTTCTTTAACCAATTGATAAATCTCAAACAAAAGGGCTCAGTGGTGGAGCACATTGAGAACTTCCAAAAATTGAATATAAGAGTAATTAATATTCCAGAGGAACACAGGATTGATGTATTCATAGGGACTTTAAAGGATAAGATCCAACATGAAGTTCTCGTTTGGGAACCTGATTCATTGGAGAAGGAATTCAGCTTGGCAAGAAAAATTGAATGTAAAATTATGGCGACAAAAAAGGCTACCACTCACATCTATATAGATGGAAGTGTTGCTACTCCTAGACTTCCACAATCGAAAAGGATCACACCACAGTGATTGAAGGAAAAAATATCAGAAGGGCTTTGCTACAGTTGTGATAAAATACACTAAAGGTCATAAGTGTGCTGAGAAGAAATTATTTTACATAGATTGTGAAGAGGAGGAATAAAATGAACAAGAAGCTTCAAAAGAAGAGGATATACAACAAGAACCAACCCTAGAAGAAGAAGAAATGAGTTTGACCATATTGTGTAATGCATTGGTAGGAATTACCACTCCTAAAACTCTTAATATAGAAGGACATATCAGGAATAGAAAGGTAATAGTGTTTATTGATTCGGGTAGTACCCATAATTTTATTTATTGTAAGGTAGCAAAGGAATTTAATTGTTTCCTATACCCAGCACTAGAATGTCAAGTGATGGTTGCAAATGGAGGAACTATAAATTTCTCTAGAAAATTCCATAATATCAATATAACCATAGGGCATTAAGGGAATCTTGAGGTCTAAAATGGGCCTCCTAAGAAAAATGTACAACTAAAATAAATTTTATAAGAACCAATAGGATTCTAGATGATGATGTGAACCATGGGGGTTGATTCACCATTTTTGGAGTAAAAAAGTAAAAATATTAAAAAATAATAAAATAATAAAACTACTCTTTCAACTCATATTGTCAACTTATCTCCCTAAGGGTTTAATCAAATTTCGAGTGGCAATACTCATTGGATGCAAAATTTAATTCCTCATCCAAGGAGTACCCATATTGCATAATTTTGATGGACCCTACTACACAAAAAATGAGAAATGCATTAAAAAGCATGATTGCAATCACGGTTTTTATGTATTTCTCATTTTTCATGTAGAAAATTCCATCAAAAGTATGCAACATGGGTACTCCTTGGATGAGGAATTAAATTTTGCATCCAACAAGTATTCCTGCTTGAAATTTGAGCAAACCCTTATGGAGATAAGTTCAAAATACGAGTTGGGAAAGTAGTTTTTTCTTTTTTCCCTCTAAAATTTGATGATGTAATAAAATCTTATTTTATTATTTCCACTATTATTTTATAATTTCATTAGGAGGCCCATTTTAGACCTCAAAATTCCCCTAATGTAATATTAATTGAATAGTCCAATTCTTTCCATTCAATGGGAGGTGTTGATGTTGTACTAGGAGTACAATGGTTATAATATTTGGGGACGGTGGCTCTTAATGTTCACGAACATTTCTTGAAATTTTTTTCAGAAGGAAAGGAAATCGAATTACGGGGTATAGAAAGGAAGCTAGGAAAGATAATAAGCTCTAATGTCACGAAAAATCTTCTGAATAAAGAACAACGAGGTGTAATTTCACAATTATGCTCACTAGAAGTTCCAACATCAAAATCATCTATTTCTCCATATCTCCAAAAAGTCTTGGACAATAATTCCACGGTGTTTGATACTCCCAAAAGACTCCCACCTATTCATGATCATGATGATGCTATTCATTTGATTCTAGGAAGTTTTCCTCCAAACATCGAGCCTTACAAATATCCTTATGTCCAAAAGAGTGAAATTGAACGTATGATTGTAGAAATTTTAGAGGCTAGTATAATTCAACCTAATCAAATTTCTTTCTCTGCTCTAGTAGTATTGGTGCACAAGAAGGATGAATCATCGTGCATGTGTCCAAATTATAGGGAGCTCAATAAGGTCACTATTAAAGATAAATTTCCCATTCCTGTGATTGATGAATTACAGGATGAATTACATGGAGCTATTTATTTTACCAAGTTGGATATGAATTCAAGATATCATCAAATTAGAATGAAGATTGAAGATATTCCGAAAACAACATTTCGAACTCATGAGGGTCATTATGAATTTTTGGTCATGCCTTTTGGCCTTACTAGTGCACCTTATAAATTTCAAGGGTTGATGAATTCCATTTTCAAACCATTCCTTATAAAATTTCTGCTAGTATTTTTTGATGACATAATAATCTAGAGCAGGTCTTGGAAAGATCATGTTCAACAGGTTGACATGGTGCTCAAACTATTGGAGGAGAAAAAATTATATAAAAAAACATCCAAATGTTTCTTTGGAGTACAAGAGGTGGAATATCTAGGTCATATTGTATCTGAGGGTGTTAAGGTAGACCCTAACAAAACTAAAGCCATTAACGAATGGAAAGTCCCCAAAACCATAAAGAAGTTGCAAGCATTTCTTGTGTTAACATGGTATTATCATAATTTTGTTAATAATTATGGGAGAATAGTGTTGGAAATATGATGAAGAGTGTTGTCCTTGATGGCAACCCACTGAATGAAGATGAAGACATGAGACTGTTGACATGTGTTCTCCTTGATGGCAATCCACCTGATGAAGTTATTCTTGACCTGATGGGCTTGGTAAATGATGTAAATCTGATATGAAATGATGTTTGTTAGCAATATGATGTTGAGTGTTGTCCTTGAATGGAAACTTACTTGATGAAGTTGTGCTTGATAGAATATGTCTTGATGAACCTGTTTAAAGATGTAAATCTGATGTATCTACAGAGAGTACAGAAGGTAATGAAGAAAGGAATTCAATATGTGCTAAAAGGGTAAATCTGAACTGAATATCTGATCTGAAGAAGTATGCTGCTCTATAATGGTTGAAAATATATATGCTAGTTCGCCGCAGAGGAAGCGCGTATATACGCGGCTTCGCTGAAGAGAAAGCGCGTATGCGCAATGAAATGAGCTCTGTAATATGTACAGAAGTATATGCTGATTTATGTGAACGGAAGCGTGTATATACGCGACATCAGTGAAAGGAAAGCACGTATGCAAACTAGGGTTTGCTGAAGTCTGTGGTAAGAAATGTCTGATCTGTTCTGTTGGTTTACTGATATCTGTCAGTGAGTTATGTATATCAGTTTCATGTTTGACTGTGCTTAATAGTATGGAGTGGGTCCAGTCTGAAAATATGATGAAACGTGGCCTGCAAGTGGTGTCCTAAAAGGAAGATTTGGATCCAGTGTAAAAATTGATGAAACGTGGTCCGTAGAGGTGCTGAGGGTTGTAGCCTTCAGTCAGGGGGTTGTAGCTCCCTTCCAGGTAAGGCTGGTAAACGAGATCAGGGGGTCGTAGCTCCCTTCTAGGAGAGGCTGGTAAACAAGTCAGGGGGTTGGAGCTCCCTTCCAGGAGAGGCTGGTAAACGAGCGCAGGTGGGTGCCTGCGTGCTGGCAAGAGCCTGCACCAGCACATATGTTGTAAGATGTTTTCTCTATAGTAAAATATTGAAGGCTAAGAAACTGCAGCGGTGGTTTTCTCCCAACTTGGGTTTCCACCTAAAAATATCATTCGATTTACAATATCATCCAGACATAAGAAGAAATGGGCAATGCTCTCATCACTATGCATCTTCAAATTTTCATATTCAATTCTAAGAGTTTGGAGTTTTGCACTTTTTACCTTTGTGGCTCCTTCATAGCTTAGAATGATTTTGTCCCATATTTCTTTTGCTGAATGTAGCTACATCACTTTAGCAAATTCTGGTTCAGACATGCTTCCTAATAAGACATTTACTGCTTTGGCATTGATTTCATACTTCTTCCTTTCTGCTGCATCAGTAGGAATACTTGTCGGGTATTGATAACCTTCTTCCACAATTGCCCATACATCTACACCAAGACTTTGAAGATATGCTTTTGTTCGTACCTTCCAGAATATCAGATTGCTTCCATTGAATAGAGGTGGCTTTATAGACATTACTCCTTCTTGACTTCCCATTGCGACAGATCTCCTTCAAGTGATCAAGCTTCTGCAGAAGGACCTCCTCTGATACCAATTGTTGGGAAAAATACTGAGAGGGGGGGGGTGAATCAGTATTTACTTCATATTCAAAAATTTTTACTTTTTCACTCTCTAAAACCCATACGCTACTTTCCTTTAGTAAACTCGCATATACACGTGGATATCCTTCATACAACTCGCGTATTAGCAGAGATCTAAATATGCAGCTATTTATTAACTTAGTTCTTTGCACTATTCATTCATCTAATGTTAAGTTAACAGCAAATATGTGTAGTAACAACAGAATAAACCATCACACAAAGCATCACACATGAACACCAGGATTTTTAGGTGGAAACCCAAGTGGGGAGAAAACCACTGCTGCAGTTGCTCAGCCTTCAATATTTTATTATAGAGAAAACATCTTACAACATATGTGATGGTGTAGGCTCCTACCAGCATGCAGGCACCCACCTGCACTCATTTACCAGCCTCTCCTAGAAGGGAGCTCCAACCCCCTGACTTGTTTCCTAGCCTCTCCTGGAAGGGAGCTACGACCCCCTGATCTCATTTACCAGCCTTACCTGGAAGGGAGCTACAACCCCCTAACTGAAGGCTACAACCCTCAGCACCTCTACGGACCACATTTCATCAATTTTTACACTGGATCCAAAGCTTCCTTTTAGGACACCACTTGCAGGCCACGTTTCATCATATTTTCAGACTGGACCCACTCCATACTATTAAGCACAGTCAAACATGAAACTGATATATATAACTCACTGACAGATATCAGTAAACCAGCAGAACAGATCAGACATTTCTTACCACAGACTTCAGCAAACCCTAGTTTGCATACGCGCTTTCCTTTCACTGATGTCGCGTATATACGCGCTTCCATTCACATAAATCAGCGTATACTTCTGTACATATTACAGAGCTCATTTCATTGCGCATACGCGCTTTCTCTTTAGCGAAGCCGCGTATATACGCACTTCCTCTGCGGCGAACTAGCGTATATATTTTCAACCATTATAGGGCAGCATACTTCTTCAAATCAGATATTCAGTTCAGATTTACCCTTTTAGTTCAGACAGATGTTCGCCTCATCTCAGATCTAAGCCTTTCATAAACAGATCTAGCAGATACAAATACATTCCAGATCTAGATTCCCTTCTTCATCATTTCTTTATTGGGGCATCATAGAATCAGATCTATCATCAAACCTTTACCCTTTCCATATAGATATACTTCACAGAGAAGTATTCATTCAAGCTCAGACATCTTGCACCCTCACCTTTTTATATTCACAATGAATTTCTTCTCTTTATATAGGTTTACCCTTTTTCAATACCATGAGCCAAAACCACACTACATCCGATGGTATTCCTAGATGGGGTCATTTAGACGAATCATTACCCAATACAATGGGTCAATACCATGGTGGTTACCCCTGGTTTTGCACTTTTTGAGCTCTTTTTCCCATACGTGACTTGGCACGTACTTTACCGCGTGCATACGCGACTTCTCCTAGACAAATCCGCGTATTCCTTGAAACATACTCTTTTCATCATGGATCTAGCACATATTGAATTCCTTTCTTCATTGCCTTCTGTACTCTCTGTAGATACATCATATTTACATCTTTAAACAGGTTCATCAAGACATATTCTATCAAGCACATTCCCATCAAGTATCACTTCTTACGTGAACAAGTGCTTGAGCAAAAGGTGAAGTTGGAGTATGTTCCCTCCAAAGAACAAGTTGCTGATATCTTTACCAAACCTCTACCCAGCGAAGCGTTTGAGTATCTAAGACAGAAGCTGGGAGTGTTCTCTGCCAGTCAAAAGAACAAATCTGCATAAATTTAGAAGATGGCATTGGATACACGGATTTCCTGAAACACAGTCGCATATATACGCGAGTTCATGCACAGAAAACCGCGTATGTCTGATTGCTGACAATTTTCTGTTTGGAGTCAGATCTCTTCAGCACAGCTGCAGTGCTGTTTGGTATCTCTGATACTATTTGGTATCTCTGGTGGTGTTCCAATTCTCATAATTCTATTTCTAATGTTTTGATAAAGATGCCCTGATGTTTTGTTGGTAAAAGTGTTCAGGATGCACAAACTAAGGGGGAGCCTCAGTCATATGGAAAGATTGCTTGGATGCACAGATTCAGAGGGAGCATTAGCGTTGCTGAGTATAATGCATTGTTGGCATTATGATGGTTCTGAAATATGTTCTCTTTCTTGAGGAATTTCTGGTGTTGGTTATGAAAAGTCATATTTGTATTTTGATGAAAAGGTCATGTTGAGACCCATGATGTAAAATTGTAAATTTCAGTCATGTAAGGACTTGTCAAAATTTGTAAACCCACTTGGTTGGGTAGCTGAGTCAAATTTTTTAAACCCACTTGGTTGGGTAGCTGAGTTGAAATGTGTAAACCCACTTGGTTGGGTACTTGAGTCTCATATGTAAATTCACTTGGATGGATCTTTGATGTAAGTATGAGTCATTGGTGATAGGAAAGTCATAGAGTCATGTACTTCATTGGAAAATATGTTTGAAGATTCAGCATGAACTCAGGGGGAGCTTGGTCACTTCAGTATATATCAGATCTGCAGAACGCTTCTTCTACATAAGGAGAAAAAAAAAGGGGGAGAGTGTGTTGGTTTTGATCTGCCCTTTGCCCTTGATGTCAAAGGGGGAGAGTGACATGGTGTTTGAATGAAGAGAAAGAATGGTGTCAAAAATGGGGAATGTGACATGGTGTCCTTGTATTCTTAATGTACCTATCTGTTGTGGTAACCAAACACCATTGTGGTTGCCATCAAATCCAAAGGGGGAGATTGTTGGCAATATGATGAAGAGTGTTGTCCTTGATGGCAACCCACTGAATGAAGATGAAGACATGAGACTGTTGACATGTGTTCTCCTTGATGGAAATCCACCTGATGAAGTTATTCTTGACCTGATGGGCTTGGTAAATGATGTAAATCTGATATGAAATGATGTTTGTTAGCAATATGATGCTGATTGTTGTCCTTGAATGGCAACTTACTTGATGAAGTTGTGCTTGATAGAATATGTCTTGATGAACCTGTTTAAAGATGTAAATCTGATGTATCTACAAAGATTACAGAAGGTAATGAAGAAAGGAATTCAATATGTGCTAGATCCATGATGAAAAGAGTATGTTTCAAGGAATACGTGGATTTGTCTAGGAGAAGTCGCGTATGCACGCGGTAAAGTACGTGCCAAGTCGCGTATGGGAAAAAGCGCTCAAAAAGTGAAAAACCGGGGGTAACCACCATGGTATTAACCCATTGTATTGGGTAATGATTCGTCTAAATGACCCCATCCAGGAATACCATCGGATGTAGTGTGGTTTTGGCTCATGGTATTTAAAAAGGGTAAACCTATATAAAGAGAAGAAATTCATTATGCATATAAAAAGGTGAGGGTGCAAGATGTCTGAGCTTGAATGAATACTTCTCTGTGAAGTATATCTATATGGAAAGGGTAAAGGTTTGATGATAGATCTGATTCTATGATGCCCCAATAAAGAAATGATGAAGAAGGGAATCTAGATATGGAATGTATTTGTATCTGCTGGATTTGTTTATGAAAGGCTTAGATCTGAGATGAGGCGAACATTTGTCTGAAGTAAAAGGGTAAATTTGAACTGAATATCTGATCTGAAGAAGTATGTTGCTCTGTAATGGTTGAAAATATATACGCTAGTTCGCCGCAGAGGAAGCGCATATATACGCGGCTTCGCTGAAGAGAAAGCGCGTATGTGCAATGAAATGAGCTCTGTAATATGTACAGAAGTATACGCTGATTTATGTGAACGGAAGCGCATATATACGCGACATCAGTGAAAGGAAAGCGCGTATGCAAACTAGGGTTTGCTGAAGTCTGTGGTAAGAAATGTCTGATCTGTTCTGTTGGTTTACTGATATCTATCAGTGAGTTATATATTTCAGTTTCATGTTTGACTGTGCTTAATAGTATGGAGTGGGTCCAGTCTGAAAATATGATGAAACGTGGCCTGCAAGTGGTGCCCTAAAAGGAAGCTTTGGATCCAGTGTAAAAATTGATGAAACGTGGTCCGTAGAGGTGCTAAGGGTTGTAGCCTTCAGTCAGGGGGTTGTAGCTCCCTTCCAGGTAAGGCTGGTAAACGAGATCAGGGGGTCGTAGCTCCCTTCCAGGAGAGGCTGGTAAACAAGTCAGGGGGTTGGAGCTCCCTTCCAAGAGAGGCTAGTAAACGAGCGCAGGTGGGTGCCTGCGTGCTGGTAGGAGCCTGCACCAGCACATATGTTGTAAGATGTTTTCTCTATAATAAAATATTGTAGGCTGAGCAACTGCAGCAGTGGTTTTCTCCCGACTTGGGTTTCCACCTAAAAATCCTGGTGTTCATGTGTGATGCTTTGTGTGATGGTTTATTCTATTGTTACTACACATGTTTACTGTTAACTTAACATCATATGAATGAATAGTGCAAAGAACTAAGTTAATAAATAGCTGAATATTTAGATCTCTGCTAATACGCGAGTTGTATGAAGGATATCCGCGTCTATACGCGAGTTTACTAAAGGAAAGTAGCGTATGGGTTTTAGAGAGTGAAAAAGTAAAAATTTTTGAATATGTAGTAAATACCGATTCAACCCCCCCCCCCTCTCAGTATTTTTCCCAACAAATAGCAGCACCTCTAACAACATTATTGAAGAAAGATGCATTTTCATGGACTCCTGAAGCAACTAAGGCCTTTCAACATCTTCAGTCTTAGCTATGCCAGACTTCACAAAAACATTTACTGTGGAATGTGATGCATAAGGAAATGGAATTGGTGATATTTTAATGCAAGAAGGAAGACCCACTTCTTTCAAAAGTCGTCCAAACAAAGGAAATTATTTACAGAAAGTTATTTATGAGAAGGAAATTTTTGCAATACTACATGCACTAAAGAAATGGTGACCTTACCTAATGGGAAGGCACTTCAAGGTAAAAAATGATCATGATAGTCTTAAACACTTTTTGGAACAAATACTATCTTAAAAAGAGCAGCAAAAATGGGTCACAAAGATGTTGGGTTATGACTTTGAAATCATCTACAAAAAATGGAAGTTAAACGTTATTGTAGATGCATTCTCAAGAAAGGATGAAGAGGTGGAAGAATTTCTTTGTGCAATTTCTATTATCCAACCAGATTGGATAATTGAAGAAAATGAATGGAATAAGGAAGAAGAAGTGTGGACACTCATTCAAAATTTGAAGCAAGATCCTAGGACATTTGATATATTTATTTGAAAAAATGATTCCTTATGGTACAAAGATCTCTTATACCTTCATAAGAATTCCTAACTAGAACAAAAGATTCTTTTCGAAATACATGCTTCTCCTTTATGATGCAGGGGCATTAGACAGTAGCCAACAATGAAGGAGGTTTTTTCCACATGTTGTGGCTAGGAGGGATCAAAATCATTTGAATTTGTAACAGCAAGGTGTCAATACCTTAGCTGCCTATTGCATTTAGATCAGTTAGAGTCAATAGAAGTCGAATAGTTTAGTTTAGTCCATCTGTCATGTTCAGTTACTCGAATAATGAATTAAGTTTTGTTAGAAGATAAATGTTCCTCGCTGAGGAAGTGAAGGGACACATTGTAATGCATATAAATTGTATCCTCGGGATGTGTTTAGGGGAGGAGATTTCCGTAGCGAACTTGTGTGTTAAGAAATTGCTTCCGGTTGAATAAATTTCAGTTTTCGTTGATTATCAAATTGTCTTGAATTGATATTTGTGAGGAATTTGTTTAATTGTGAGGCGATTGAACATTGGCCTCTGTATAACTGTTGAATAGAGTTGTTTTATAATCTCCGCATCTCTCTATCCATTGTTTTCTCTTGAATTGTTCGAACAATTGAAAAATCCCACTCGTAGCAGAGGTCTGTGTATGACCATGGTCGTTGAGCTCTGTCCCGTGGTAGTGAAAACCCCGCGTACACAAAAATAGTTCGGTTGGTTGTGAAATGAGAATGCTATCCCAAGAGTTGAACCTGAGTTAGTGAACGGGAGAGCACAGAAAAGAAGGTGTTAACCCCATGGTCAATCACTGTTCAAAGGCTGGAAGCGGTTTTGATCGCACCGCCTTTGTGAGACAAGCGGTATTTGATAATTTGGAGTGATCACATTTGTTAGAGGACACATGGCATAAGGCAGGTTTCCAAAACCGCCCTCATCGTGCGTTAACTATCGACTGAGGAGGCAACGCGATATCTGCGTACGCCGTCCGATTTAGAGGCTGGCTATCGAACGGTGATCACAACCAAACTTGCTCGGAGGTTAATCTAAGGTAAGGCATGCGTATTTAATTGAACCTTCATTTGTGAATGGTGGGCTCGAGGCCTAAGGTTGTTTATTTTTAAAAAAAAGCGTTGAGTTATTGATATAAGATACTAAAGGGTGGCAACCTTATTCTAAGGTTTGATGAGAGAATTAAGGTTCGGGAATACATTTTAAATTCCAAAGTTGCTGAATGTATTTGTTTTTCAATTTCTTCGAAATTGATAAATAAAATCACAAAATATTTGAGGAATACTACGTGGAGATGAACTAAGTTAATCCGAAGGAAAATGCTGACAGAACTACTATAGAGGCCAGCTCTCCTTAGGGTGCCGAATTCAATTTTTTTGTTGTCAATTGTGGTATCAGAGATTTTTTTGAGTTGGTTTTGCAGAGAATTAACATGGAAATCTGAGTTGGTATGGGTTCTAGCAGAAGGAGAGGCGGACCCGTTGCCAATGCAGAAGTGTTGCGGATCTTGCAGAGGTTCGAGGCTAGAATGGATTCCATGGATCGAAGACAGCCCATAGATCCTGAAGACATCAGTGAACCTAAGATAGAATAAGCTGGAGAGATTACTGAGATTCCTCTAGACATGAGGCTCCTCAGAACTATTTTGGGGTCTGCAGTTAACCCCAAGATTAAAGTGTCAAGTTTTGCAGGACGACTGAATCCCGAGGAGCTGGTGGACTGCATTAATTAAATGAACAAGTGATTTGACTATGAAGAAATGAGAGATGATAAGAAGGTCAAGTTTGCAGTAATGAAACTGAACGGACATGCTGCACTCTGGTGGGATGGAGTGCAAGAAAAAAGGAGGAGAGTTGGAAAGCATCCTATCAAGAGTTGGACTGGAATGATGGCTAAGTTAAAAGGTATATTCTTGCATAGTGATTATCAGCTAACATTGTTTAGGAAAATTCAGAACCTAGGACAGAGGTTGCTGACAGTAAAAGAATACATAGAATAATTCTATAGAGTAAGCATAAGAGCTGGGAAATTTCAGGACACACCAGAGAAGACTTCTAGATATGTGAATGGTCTCAAGCTGGAGATCCAAGATGAGATTGGTCTTTTGTCTCCTAATATAGTTGAAGAGGCCTATCAGATGGCCTTGAAATCAGAGGAGAAACTTTTGAGGAAGTAGTCTGCCAAAGGGAGAGGTACTTTCTGTGGAAAGGGAAGTCAGGGTGGTAGAGGAAAGCCTACTACACCCAGAGATGGAGCTAAGAGTAGCTCACCTCATAATGCATCTACAGATGGTGATGCAAGAGGCAGAAGGGGTTCTTACAGAGGACGAGGAGACAAAGAATTGAGGTGCTAGAGATGTCATCAAGTGGGACACAAGCAATATGAATGCCCAGAGAATGTGGGTGTTGGTCCAAGAAATGTTGTTGTTGCCCAGACTGGGGAAGAGGAAGAAATTGAAGAAGAAATTCTACCAGAGAGGGGAGAGTCCTTGGTGGTTAATAAGGTCCTGTTGAAACAAACCAAAGAGGTCACTAAGCCTGTGTAGAGCTATAAAAAGGGTCTCTTTCACCTCTAATTACCTCACATTAATATGTCAATCCGGGAGCGTTTTGTTATTCCAAAGAGTGTCTCAGTCTGAGGCTATCACTTGTCAGAGTAATGCTCGGATGAAGTTGTGCTTGATAGAATATGTCTTGATGAACCTGTTTAAAGATGTAAATCTGATGTATCTACATAGATTACAGAAGGCAATGAAGAAAGGAATTCAATATGTGCTAGATCTATGATGAAAAGAGTATGTCTCAAGGCATACGTGGATTTTTCTAGTGGAAGTCGCGTATGCACGCGGGAAAGAACGTTCCAAGTCGCGTATGGGAAAAAGCGCTCATAAAGTGAAAAACCAGGGGTAACCACCATGGTATTGACCCATTGTATTGAGTAATGATTCGTCTAAATGACCCCGTCAAGGAATACCATCGGATGTAATGTGGTTTTGGCTCATGGTATTGAAAAAGGGTAAACCTATATAAAGAGAAGAAATTCATTGTGCAAATCATGAGTGTGGGTGCAAGATGTCTGAGCTTGAATGAATACTTCTCTCCGAAGTATATCTGAATGGAAAGGGTTATAGTTGAATGATAGATCTAATTACATGATGCACCAATGATGAAGAAGGGTATCTAGATCTGAAATGCACTTGCATTTGCTAGATCTGTTTAGGGGATGATTAGATCTGAGAAGAGGCGAACATCTGTCTGAAGTAAAGGGTAAAATCTGAGTAATGTATCTGTTCTGAAGAATTGCAATGCCCTAAATGTCTGAAGAACCATACGCTAGTTCACCGCAGAAGAAGCGCGTATATACGCGACTTTGCTGAAGAGAAAGCATGTATGCGCAGTGAAATCAGCTTTGTAATTTGTACAGAAGTATACGCGGGTTGATGTGATTGGAAGCGCGTATATACGCGGTATCAATGAAAGGAAAGCACGTATGCAAACTAGGGTTTGCTAAAGCAAGGGGTATGAAATGTCTGATCTGTTCTGCTATGTTACTGCTATCTGTGAATGATGTATTCCACAATACCGGGTTTTCTGAATTGATAAGTTTCAGTTTGATGTATGATTGAGCTTAAATGTATGGAATGGGTCCAGTCTGAAAATATGATGAAATGTGGCCTGCAAGTGGTGTCCTAAAGGAAGCTTTGGATCCAGTGTGAAAATTGATGAAACGTGGTCCATAGAGGTGCTGAGGGTTGTAGCTCCCTTCCAGGAGAGGCTGGTAAACGAGATCAGGGGGTCGTAGCTCCCTTCCAAGAGAGGCTGGTAAACAAGTCAGGGGGTTGCAGCTCCCTTCCAGGAGAGGCTGGTAAACGAGCGTAGGTGGGTGCCTGCGTGCTGGTAGGAGTCTGCACCAACACATATGTTGTAAGATGTTTTCTCTATAATAAACTATTGAAGGCTGAGCAACGACAGCGGTGGTTTTCTCCCGACTTGGGTTTCCACCTAAAAATCCTGGTGTTCATGTTTGATGCTTTGTGTGATGGTTTATTCTATTCTTACTGCACATGTTTACTGTTTATTAAACATCTGATGAATGAATTATGGAATGATATAAGTGAAGAATTAATGACATAATTAGATATCTGTGTATACGCGAGATTCATAAAGGGTATCCACGTATATACGTGAGTCTATATCAGGAAAGTAGCGTATGGGTTTTAGAAGCAAGAAAAATTAAAAGTTTTGAATAAGCAGTAAATACTGATTCACCCCCCCTCTCAGTATTTTTCCCAAAAATTGGTATCAGAGGAGGTCCTTCTGCAGAAGCTTGATCACTTGAAGGAGATCCGTCGCAATGGGAATTCAAGAAGGAGTAATGTCTATAAAGCCACCTCTATTCAATGGAAGCAATTTGATATTCTGGAAGGTATGAACAAAAGCATATCTGCAAAGTCTTGGTGCAGATGTATGGGAAATCGTGGAAGAAGGCTATCAATATCCGACAAGTATTCCTACTGATGCAGTTGAAAGGAAGAAGTATGAAATCAATGCCAAAGCAGTGAATGTCTTATTAGGAAGCATGTCTGAATCAGAATTTGCTAAAGTGATGCAGCTACATTCAGCAAAAGAAATATGGGACAAAATCATTCTAAGCTATGAAGGAGACACAAAGGTAAAGAGTGCAAAACTCCAAACTCTTAGAATTGAATATGAAAATTTGAAGATGCATAGTGATGAAAGTGTTGCCAGTTTCTTTCTTCGTCTAGATGATATTGTAAATCGGATGAGAAATTTGGGTGAAACCATAATCGATACTACTCTAGTGGAAAAAGTCTTAAGATCCTTGACTTCAAAATTTGACTCTAAAGTTTCAGCTATTGAAGAAAGGAAAGATCTGCAAACTCTTACTATTGTTCAATTACATGGTATTCTGACTGCTTTTGAAATGAGACAAGGAGGTCCTTCTCAAATCAAAGAAGTTGTTTTTAAGGCGTCTGCAAAAGGAAAAGAAAAGGAAGTTGTCAAAGAATCCATCTATATATCTGAAGAAGAAGAAGAAGAAGAAAATTTTGTGAGAAGACTTCAACTAGGTACCGGAAAGTTCAAAGGTAAGCTTCCTTTCAAATGTTTTAATTGTGGAAGAGTTGGTAATTATGATACAAAGTTTCCTTATAAAGAAACTTCGGCTAAAGGAAAAGAAGTAGCAAGAAGGAATAAGAATCGATCTAGCACAAGAAAAAGTTATTATACTAATGAAGACAGTGATGGGTCATCTGATAGTGAGGAAGAATGTGAAGAAGATTTTAGACTTCTGATGGCATTTGAACAAAGAGAAGAAAAGGATACTTTTGTGGATGCTCTAGAGTACAATGATTTTCTTGAAGAAAACAATCAACTCAAATTAAGCCTAGAATAAAAGAACATAATCATAGAGACTCTTGAAAATCAGCTTGAAGCAAAGGAAAAACGCATTGAGGAATTGGAGTGTGAAGTAGTAAGTCTAAGGAAAGATAATGAGAAAGTGAAGACTCTCAATCTTAGATTTGCTAAAGGTTCAGAAACCTTAGATGAGATTATCAAGATACAATGGTCTCCTCTTATAAAAATAGGTCTTGGATATACTGGGGAATCTTCCCAGACTTCAGCACCAAATTATCTGAAAGCAGCCACAACTAGTTCACTACATTCAGCCACTCAGCAAGGGAACAAAGGATCTTTATAGGTAAAGCATGATCATCTCAAATCAAGGAACACTAACAGGGATATCTTTCAAAGAAGCTACAACCAACAGGTAAATTCAAATAGAAGATTTCATGATCGCAGAAATTTCTACTTCAATGGACAATGTTTCTCATGTCACAATTTTGGTCATAAATCTGTTCAATGTGTTGCATATAAAACCATCATGACAAGAGAAGCAAGAAAGAAAAAGATGAATATTGAACCAAAGAAGAACACCTATAACAACTTTTCTCCTCTTCAAAACGAAGTTGAATGTGCTTATTGCAATAACTTTGGTCATGAAGAATCTGAATGCAGGAGCAAGGTCCAGCCAAAAGAACATGTTCCCTCAAGCTCTAAAGTATGGAAAAAGAAAGAAATACAGGTTGAAAATTGTGGGATAACATTATTTGCAGAAGGCGAAGAAAATCAATGGTACATTGATAGTGGGTGCTCAAGACACATGACAGGTGACAAAAGCAAACTCCTTACATATAATGCTCTAGAAAAGGAAAAGAAAGTTACATTTGGAAATGATACTCCTGCTGTAATTAAAGGAAAAGGGTCAGTGTTTCTAAGAGAAAAGGTGAAGGCTAATGATGTCATGTATGTGGATGGATTAAGGCATAACCTGTTAAGTGTAAGTCAAATGTGTGATCAAGGAACAGAAGTGGTCTTTAGTTCAAAATAATGTGTGATTCGTGATCTTGATACAGGTAAAATCATTATAAAAGGAAAAAGAAATCCAAGCAACCTGTATGTACTGAACGGCATAGATCAATGTTACTTGAGAAAGTCTTTAGAAAATTGGCTATGGCATAGAAAGCTGGGGCATCTAAGCTTCTCTCAAATCAACAAAACAAGCAGACTTCAAGTTGTTCGTGGTCTTCCCAATATTAATCTACCAGAAAGTATCATATGCAAATCTTGTCAATTCGGTAAGCAGACCAAAGTACGATTTAATGCCAAAGAAGGATCATCAAGTGAGCCTCTTGAACTCATTCATACTGACATATGTGGACCTATGAGGAAAAAGTCACCACGTGGGGAAGAATACTATATCTTATTCATTGATGATTACTCTAGAATGTGTTGGATCGGGCTCATTAAACACAAAGATGAAGCATTTGAAAAATTTCAGATCTTCAAAGCATTAGTTAAAAATGAATTAGATCTAAAAATCAAGTGTCTTAGATCTGATCGAGGAGGAGAATATACATCAAATGAATTCTTTGAATTTTGTGAACAAAATGGCATAAAAAGACAATTCTCTGTAGCAAGCACTTCACAACAAAATGGCGTAGCAGAAAGAATGAATAGAACAATTCAACAAATGGCTAGAGCTATGCTCGATGATTCTGGAACTCCTGACATGTTCTGGGGTGAAGCAGCACATACAGCAACTAACATTCTCAGATGAAGGGATATTTCTTGGTTACTCCTCTACAAGCAAAGCATACAAATGTTACAATAAAAGGCTTCGAAAGATTGTTGAATGTATTGGTGTTGTTATTGATGAGTCTCCTGCAGCTCCTAAAGAAGAAAAACAAACAACAAAAGAAGATGATGGTGACTTATGTCCTTCTACATCAAATATAAATGATATAGACAGTGGATCCAATGAAGAACCTGAAGATGATCTATCTGAAAAAGCTCCATCCAGATATGTTCAAAAGAATCATCCTAAATCTCAAATTTTGGGAGACAAGGAATCAGGTGTACGAACAACGAGAACTCTTGTGGGATCTTCTAGTCATCTGACACTTCTATCCACAATTGAACCACATAATGTCAATCAAGCTAGCAAAGATGAATGTTGGAAGCAAGCCATGAATGAAGAGCTTGATCAAATTGAAAAGAATGACACTTGGGAATTGGTACCAAGACCACATGATAAAAATGTCATTGGAACTAAATGGATTTTCAAGAACAAGTTAAATGAGAATGGGGATATTGTAAGAAACAAAGCTAGATTGGTTTGCAAAGGGTATACTCAACAAGAAGGTATAGACTTTGAAGAAACTTTTGCTCCTGTAGCTAGACTTGAAGCCATAAAAATGTTTCTTGCTTTTTCAAGTTATCAACAAATCAAAGTTTATCAAATGGATGTTAAATCTGCTTTTCTTAATGGTGATCTAGAAGAAGAAGTATATATAGAACAACCGGAAGGATTCATTTTGGGAAATTATGAAAATCTTGTTTGTAGACTTAAAAAGGCTCTATATGGTCTCAAACAAGCTCCAAGGGCTTGGTATTGTCGTCTTGACAAATATCTTCATCAACAAGGATTTTCAAAGGGGTCTGCTGATAGCAACTTATACACAAAAGTTGAAAATGATAAACTATTGATTGTGGTTGTATATGTTGATGATATCATTTTTGGGAGTAACGAAGAATCTTTGAGTCAAAAATTTGCTTATGTCATGCAGCAAGAATTTGAAATGTCTTTACTTGGGGAACTAACATTCTTTCTTGGCTTGCAAGTGCATCAAACTGCAGATGGTATATTCCTATCACAAGCAAAATATCTTAAGCAAATTCTGAAGAAGTATGGCATGGAAGAATGCAAACCTGTAAGTACACCAATGATAACCGGATGTAATCTTAGTTCTCATGATGATTCTCCCCCGGTGAATCAACCAGAATACAGATCAATGATAGGAAGTCTGCTTTATCTCACTGGGACTAGACCAGACATTATGCATGCAGTTGGGATTGTTGGACGATTCCAAGCTAATCCAAAAGAGTCTCACCTTCAGGCTGTCAAAAGAATATTCAAATATCTACAAGGATCTCAAGACTTTGGTCTATGGTATCCAAAGAATGCTGATCTTACTCTTCATGCTTACACTGATGCAGATTGGGCTGGAAGTGTTGATGATCGGAAAAGCACTAGTGGAGGTGCATTCTATATGGGACCCCGGTTAGTATCTTGGTTCAGCAAGAAGCAAAATTCTATTGCCTTATCTACAGCATAAGAAGAATATGTGGCTGCCGCATCTTGTTGCACTCAACTCCTTTGGATGATGCAAACCTTACAAGATTTTCAAATCAAATGTGCTTCTCCTATCTCCATTATGTGTGATAATACAAGTGCCATCAGTATCTCAAAGAATCCTGTTATGCATTCGAAGACCAAGCACATTCCCATCAAGTATCACTTCTTACGTGAACAGGTACTTGAGCAAAAGGTGAAAGTTGGAGCATGTTCCCTCCAAAGAATTAAGTTGCTGGAGAGAGGCTTACTAAACCTCTACCTGTGAAGCACAGTGAGTATCTAAGATAGAAGCTGAGTAAGCCTTCTGCCTACCAAAAGAATGGCACTCATTTCGAGACAAATTTAGAAGATGGTATCAGATACGCATGAGCCTTCGAAACACAATACAGATATACGTGAGTTCCCGCACGTAAACCACGATGTTCCGATTGCCGACATTTTTCGATTGGAGTCACTCTCTCTTCGCATAGCTCTCAAGTGCTGCTTTGTGGCCTCGAGCATCACAGGTCGCCTCTGGTGGTGTTCCATTTCTCATAATTCATGCTTCTAATTTTTGATGAAGATGTTGATGAGTTGCTGCAGCACCTAGATGCACAAACTAAGGGGAGCCTAAGTCATATGAAAAGGATGCTTGGATGCACAGTTTCAGGGGGAGCATTAGCTTTGCTGAGTATAATGCATTGTTGGCATTATGATGGTTCTGAAATATGTTCTTTTTCTTGAAGTCTTTCTGGTGTTGGTCATAAATGGTCATATTTGTAATTTGATGAAAAGGTCTTGTTGAGACCCATGATGTAAAATTGTAATATTCAGTCATGTAAGGACTTGTCAAATTTGTGAACCCACTTGGTTGGGTAGCTGAGTCAAATATTGTAAACCCACTTGATTGGGTAGCTGAGTCAAATTTGTAAACCCACTTGGTTGGGTAGTTGAGTCTCTTATGTAAATCCACTTGGATGGATCTTTGATGTAAGTGTGAGTCATTAGTGATAGGAACTTCATAGAGTCATGTACTTCATTGGAAAATATGTTTGAAGATTCAGCATGAACTCAGGGGGAGCTTGGTCTCTTCAGTATATATCAGATCTGCAAAATGCTTCTTCCACATGAGGAGAAAAGGGGGAGAATATGTTGGTTGTTGATCCGCCCTTTGCCCTTGATGTCAAAGGGGGAGAGTGACATGGTGTTTGAATGGTGTCAAAAATGGAGAGAGTGACATGGTGTCATTGTATTCTTAATATACCTATCTGTTGTGGTAACCAAACACCATCGTGGTTACCATCAAGTCCAAAGGGGGAGATTGTTGGCAATATGATGCAGAGTGTTGTCCTTGATGGCAACCCACTGAATGAAGATGAAGACATGCGACTGTTGACATGTGTTGTCCTTGATGACAATCCACCTGATGAAGTTATTCTTGACGTGATGGACTTGGTAAATGATGTTTGTTAGCAATATGATGATGAGTGTTGTCCTTGAAAGGCAACCCTCTTGATGAAGATAATGGCAACTTACTGGATGAAGTTGTGCTTGATAGAATATGTCTTGATGAACTAAATCTGATGTATCTACAGTGAGTACAGAAGGCAATGAGGAAAGGAATTCAGCATGTGCTAAATCTATGATGAAAAGAGTATGTTTCAAGGAATACGCGGATCTGTCTAAGGGAAGTTGCGTATGCACGTGGAAAAGAACGTGCCAAGTCGCGTATGGGTAAAAGCGCTCAAAAAGGGCAAAACCAGGGGTAACCACCATGGTATTGACCCATTGTATTGGGTAATGATTCGCCTAAATGACCCCGTCCCGAATGGGCCCACCTGCATGTGGAGCTTCTGCTCATGGTATTGAAAAAGGGTAAACCCGTATAATGAGATGAAATTATCTGCAAATCATGAGTGGGAGCAAGATGTCCGAGCTTGAATGAATACTTCTCTCGTGAAGTATATCCGTATGGAAAGGGTAAAGGCTTGATAATAGATCTCAATCTATGATGCACCTATGAAGAAATGATGAAGCTTTAATATCTAGATCCGGAATGTATTTGTATCTCTAGATCTCTGTTATGGAAGGCTTAGATCTGAGATGAGGCGAACATCTGTCTGAAGTAAAAGGGTAAATCTGAACTGAATATCTGATCTAAAGAAGTATGCTGCTCTATAATGGTTGAAGATCTATACGCTATTTCGCCGCAGAGGAAGCGCGTATATACGCGTCTTCGCTGAAGAGAAAGCGTGTATGTGCAATGAAATGAGCTCTGTAATATGCACAGAAGTATACGCGAGTTGATGTGATTGGAAGTGCGTATATACGCGGCATCAGTGAAAGGAAAGCGCGTATGCAAACTAGGGTTTGCTGAAGCAAGGGGTATGAAATGTCTGATCTATTCTGCTGGTTTACTGATATTTGTCAGTGAGTTATATGTATCTGTTTCATGGTTGACTGTGCTTAAAAGTATGGAAAGGGTCCAGTCTGAAAATATGATGAAAAGTGGCCTGCAAGTTGTGTCCTAAAGGAAGCTTTGGATCCAGTGTGAAAATTTGATGAAACGTGGTCCATAGAGGTGTTGAGGGTTGTAGCCTTCAGTCAGGGGGTTGAAGCTCCCTTCCAGGTGAAGCTAGTAAACGAGATCAGGGGGTCGTAGCTCCCTTCCAGGAGAGGCTGGTAAACGAGTCAGGGGGTTGGAGCTCCCTTCCAGGAGAGGCTGGTAAACGAGCGCAGGTGGGTGCCTGCGTGCTGGTAGGAGTCTGCACCAGCACATATGTTGTAATATGTTTTCTCTATAATAAAATATTGAAGGCCGAGCAACTGCAGCGGTGGTTTTCTCCCGATTTGGGTTTCCACCTAAAAATCCTGGTGTTCATGTGTGATGCTTTGTGTGATGGTTTATTCTGTTCTTACTGCACATGTTTACTGCTTATTGAATATCTGATGAATAAATGATGGAAGGGTTTAAGTGAAGATTTAATGACATAAATAGATATCTGTGTATACGCGAGTTTCGTAAAGGGTATCCGCGTATATACGCAAGTCTGGTTCAGGAAAGTAGCGTATGCATTTTAGAAGCAAGAAAAAGTGAAAGTTTTGAATATGCAATAAATACTGATTCACCCCCCCCCTCTCAGTATTTTTCCCAACAAAAAATGTATGGGAAAATCTTGAGAATATATATGCATGTGACTCAAATGTCAAAGAAGCAAAGCTTCAAATCTATAGAGAAAAATTTGAGCAACTCGGAATGAAAAAAGATTGCAACATTGATGCATACTTCCAATACGTTGATGAAATAACCAATACTCTAGAAGGATTGGGAGAGCCAGTTGACGAGAAGACTATTATACGGAATATTCTTAGAACATTACCAGGGAGATTCAACCCAAAGGTATCAGTCTTAGAATACAGTGCAAATTTGGACAAACTCAGCAAGGAATAATTACATGGAGTTCTCATAGCATATGAAATGAGACTTGATGAAGAAAAGGGTACTTTAAATCTAGAAAATGTGTTTGTTGCATCTAAGAAAACCAATAAGGACAAACAACCTTCAATTTAAATGACATGCACCTGCAAGTGTGAAGAAAACGAAGATGATGGAGAAGGTCTTTTAGATAAATAATATGCTTACTTTACGAGAAAACTAAAACCTGGTAAGGGAAAATTCAAAGGTAAACTTCCATTGATATGTTTTGGTTGTGGTGAGGTTGGGAATTTCATAGCAAAATGTCCGAACAAAAGTGATGGAAACTCAAAAGGAAAGAAAGGCTTTAAGAAATTCAACAAGCAAGGCAAAAAGAAAGGATCCAAAAGGAACTTTCTCTCTAAAGAAGATAGCTTATCATCCGATGAAGAAAGTGACAGCAAAGAAGAAGCCAATGAGAAAGTATTGTTTATGGCCAAGCACAATAAACAAGAAGTATCAAACAATGAAGAAGAAGGTTTGACCATAGAAGAATTTTATGAGGAGGCAATCAAGCTTATAAAAGAGCTCAATGCTGAGAAGATCCGTTCCAACACTCTTGAAGAACAAGTTCAAGGTCTCAAAATTGAGGTTGAAGAACAAAAATGTATTGAAGAGTCACTTCAAAAGAAGTTGGAAGAAAGCAACCAAGAAAGGGAAGCATTAGAAGCCGAAGTAGTCTCACTGCGTAAGGAAGTGAAGAAGGGAAAAGTTGTCCAAAAGTATGCCAACAGCTCAAGGGCATTGGAAGAACTCATCAACAATCAACGATCTTACAACGACAGAACTGGCCTTGGTTACAAAGAAGAAGAAGCAGGACCTTCTACAACAAAATACAATGAACCTATGAGATCTGACATACATGAAGACTTCATTGGACAAGATTCACAAGCACATCCTTGGAAGATGATTCCTCGACGAATATTTTCATCCAGGTACCAACATATTTTTCATGGCTATTGTTATTCATGTGGAAAATTTGGTCATAAAGCTGTAGAATGTCGCACGTACCCTATGAACCAATACAATTCCAAGAGATTCTTCAAATATGAACCTCCCAGGGCTCAACGAAACATCATTAGATTTGAAAATTTAAGAAATAATATGGAATGTTACAAATGTCAGAACTTTGGACACATAGCCAGAGACTGCAGACTTGAAAATCCTCCAGAAGAATCTTCGAAGCCACAGAATGAACGAACATGGAAGAAGAAGAAGACTAATAATTGTGCTCTCGCTCTCAAGGCTCAAAAAAAGAAAGATGTGTGGTATGTTGACAGCGGTTGCTCAACGCATATGACTGGAGATAGAAGGAAATTTGTATCTCTGAAAGAGAAGAAGGATGGAACCATATCCTTTGGAAATGATGGATCTTCAAATTTTATAGGATCAGGTACCGTCACTCTCGGAAGCAAAGATGTTATAGCCAAGAATGTTCTATTGGTCGAAAACATGAATCACAATCTGCTCAGTGTTGGACAAATGTGTGATCAAGGACACACAATGCTATTCAACTCCACAAAATGTGAAATCAGGAAAGGCAAGTATGGTAAAATTGTGGCTACAGCAAGTCGAGCTCCAAATGACATATATGTTCTAGATGAAGCAACTAAAGCATGTCTACTAGCTAAAGAAGATGAAAGCTGGTTATGGCACAAACAAATGGGTCACATAAACTTTGACAATCTTGTCAGGATAAGCAAAAAGGAAGCAGTACGAGAAATGCCGAAAATCTCAAAACCTTCCAACACACTATGTGAGGCATGTCGGCATGGCAAGCAGACAAAAGTCCAATTTAAAACAAAAGAACACTTTGCATCACATCCATTGGAATTGATACATATTGATCTATGTGGTCCTGTGAGAACAAAAGGCTTAGACGGAGAATTATATTTCATGTTAATGATAGATGACTATACCAGGATGACAGCCGTCAGTTTCCTAAAGAAAAAATCTGAAGCATTTGATTGCTTTAAGATATACAAGGAGTTGGTTGAAAATGAAACTGATTTGAAAATAAAAATTTTTAAGATCAGATAATGGTGGAGAATTCACTTCCAAATTATTTCAGCAATATTGTGATGAAAATGGAATTAAAAGGCAATTTTCAACAGCACGAACACCTCAGCAAAATGGAGTTGCTGAAAGAAAGAACAGAACTGTACAGGAAATGGGTAGAACAATGTTGAAGGACTCAAAATTGGATGAAAAATTATGGGTTCAAGCAATTGATACGACAGTCTTCATTATCAACCGAAGTCTTCTCAGAAATAATTGCAACAAGACTCCATATGAATTATGGAAAGGAAAACCAGCCAATGTAAAATATTTCAGAATCTTCGGAAGAAAATGTTATATCAAAAGAGAAGATCAAAATTTGGGTAAGTTTGAATCACGTGTTGATGAAGGTATCTTTGTTGGTTACTCATGCAAAAGAAAGGCCTATAAATGCTATAATCTAAGACAAA